>NC_069428.1:3509484-3536984 GCF_026875155.1 Cherax quadricarinatus | reverse complement strand
CAACCCCCCCCCCACCCCAACCCCCCAAAAACAAAAACACCCCCCGAACAAAAACCCCCCATCCCCCCCCCCCAACCCCCCCCCAACCCCCCCAACAACAAAAAAAAACCAAAAGCCCCCACAAAACCCCGCCCCAACCCCCCCCCCCCAAAAAAAACCCCCCAAAACCCCCCACCCCCCAACCCCCAAAACACCACAAAAACGCCCCCCCAGCCCCAAAAAAACCCCCAAAACAACTACAAAAAATCCAAAAACACCCCCCCCCAACCCCCCAACCCCCAAAACCCCCCCAACCCAACCCAAACAGCCCCCAAAAACAACAAACACCCCCCAATTCCCAACAAACCCCTTTTACCCAAAAAAAAAACAAACACCCCCAAACCCCCCCCCCCCCACCCCCCCAACCCCCAACCCCGCAAGAACAAACCAGGGGGCCCCACAACAACAAGGGACAACCCCAAAACAACCATCAACCAACACCCCCACAAAAAAAAAGCCCCCCCCCCGCCCCCCCCCCCCCAACCGGGCACCCCCCCCCAACCCCCAACCCCCCCCCAGCCAAAACCAAGGAAAAAAGGAAAAGCAAAAAACAAGGCAGCCAACCAAAACAGCACCCCCGCCAAACCCCCCAAGGGGGGCCACAACCCCAAAACACCACCCCAAAAACCCCTAGGGGGGGAACCCCAAAGCCCAAAATCAAACACCCGCCCCCAAAAAAAAAGCCCCCCACCCCCCCCCAACCCCCCCCCCCAAAACAAATAAAAAGCACCAGGGCCCCCGCAAAAACCCGAAAAACAAAAGGCAAAGCAACCCAGCACCAGCAAAAAAACAGGGACCAGCAAAAAACAGCACCAGCAAAAAACAGAAGGGGAGCAACAACAGCAACATCCAAAAAAAAAGCACCAAAACCAAAAAAAAAGCCCCAGCAAAAACCCGCACATCAAAAACACACCAGCAAAAAACCGGGCCCCGCAAAACAGAGGCAGGCAACAACAGAAAAATTTAAAAACCACCAGCAACAACAGCAACCCGCAAAAAAACAGCAACATCAAAAAACAGCACCACAACAACAGGGAACATCAACAACAGAGCAGCAACAACAACAACATCAAAAAAAACAGCACCAGCAAAAAAACACCAGCAAAAAAAAAAGCAAATCAACAACCCACCAGAACAAAAAGCCCCCAGCAACAACAAAACAACATCAACAAAAACACCCGCAAAAAAAACAGAAACCCGCACAACGCACCAGCAACAAAAGCAACCAAAAAAAAAGAACTCAACAACAGCACCGAACAACAGCAACATTCCAAACAACAGAGGCAAACCAAAAAACAGCAAAATCAACAACAGCACCAGCAACAACAGCACCAGCAACAAAAGGGAAAATCAACAAAAACCAAAACCCGCAACAACAGCCCAGGGAAAAAAAACAGCAACATCAAAAAACCCCACCAGCAACCCAAAAGGGAAAACAACAAAAAGGGAACCAACAACAGCAAATCAAAAAAAAGCACCACAACAACGCACCAGCAACAAAAGCAACATCAACAACACAACATCAACAAAAACACCCCAACAACAGGGCAGCAAAACCAAATCAACAAAAAAGCACCAGCAAAAACAGAGGGGAGCAAAAACGCAAATTTAACAACAGCAAAAAATCAACAACAGCACCAAACAAAAAAAGCAACATCAAAAAACAGCAACAAACAACAACAGCACCAAAAAAACACAGGGAAAAATCAACAACGAGGCGCAACAACGCAACATTTAAAAACACAACAATAACAACAGAGGAAAACAACAACAGCAAAAAATTTAAAAAACAGCAACATCAAAAAAACGGGGGCAGCCCAAAAAACCCCAACAAACAACAACAGCAACTCAACAAAAAAGAGGCAGCAAAAAACACAACATCAACAAAAGCAACATCAACAACAGAGGCAAACAACAAAAGCCCAACCCTCAAAAACGCAAAATTTAACAAAAAGAAGGGGAGGGAAAAAACAGCAAAAAACAAAAAACAGCAAACCCTCAAAAAAAAACAGAGGCGCAAAAACAGGGAACATCAACAACAGCAACATCAACAAACCCGAGGGGAGCAACAAACACCAGCAACAAAAAGCAACATCAACAAAAAGCAAAAATCAACAAAAAGAGGCAGCAACAACAGCACCCGCAAAAAACAGCAAAAATTTTCCCAAAAGAGGCGCAAAAAAACCAAAAACACAACACAAAAACATCAACAAAAGGGACAACAAAAACACCAGCAAAAAACCAAACATCAAAACAGCAACCCTCAACAAAACAACACCAGCAACAACGCAACATTTAAAAACAGAGGCAGCAACAAAAGGGAAAAATCAACAACAGAAAAATCAAAAAAACAAAGGGGCCCAAAAACAGCAACATCAACAAAAGCAAACTCAACAACAAGGGAGCAGGGGGACCTCTAAACTTTACCCAAGGAAAAAGAGAAAAGCTTTTTTAAAAAACTGCTATTTTAAAATTAAAGGTTCCTTCCCCTTTAGGGCCCTTCCCCACTCTTCCCCTTTCCCCCTTCAGCCCTCCCTTTTACAAAATCTTCCCTTCCCCCCCTTCAGGCGTCCCCCTTTACACTTTTTTCCCTTCCTCCCTTTTAGCGTCCCTTCAACTTTCCCTTCCCCCCTTCAGCGGCCCCCTTTCCCCTTTTTTCCCTTCCTCCCTTTCAGCGGGGGCCCTTTACACTCCCCTTCCTCCCTTCAGCCCTCCCTTTTACACTTTTTCCCTTTCCCCCCTTTCAGCGTCCCTTTTACACTCTTCCCTTCCTCCCTTCAGGGGTCCCCTTTACACTCTTCCCCTTTCCTTCCTCCCTTCACGTCCCTTCACAAATCTACCCGTCCTCCCTTCAGCGCCCCTTTTCACACTTTTCCCCTCCTCCCTCCACGTCCCTTCACACACCTTCCATTCCTCCCTCCAGCGTCTCCTCCCACATTTCTTCCTCCTATCACCCCTTCCCTCCTACTCCTACTCTTCCCTTTCCCTCATCCCACTCTTCCCTCCTGCCCCCAACTCTCCCTTCCTCCTCCCACTCTTCCCCTTCCTCCTCCCATCTTCCCTTTCTCTCCCACTCTTCCCTCCTCCTCCTACTCTTCCCTACCCTCCCACTCTTCCCTTCCTACTCCTACTCTTCCCCTTCCTTCATCTCACCTCCCTTCCTCCCCCCACTTTTTCCCTCCCCTACCACTCTCCCCCTTCCTCCTCCCCCTCTTCCCTTCCTTCATCCCACTCTTCACTTCCTCCTCCCACTCTTCCCTTCCTCCTCCCACTCTTCCCTTTCTTCTCCCACTCTTCTTTTCCTCCTCCCACTCTCTCCCTTCACCCTCTTCTCACCCTGTGTGTGTGTGTGTGTGTGTGTGTGTGTGTGTGTGTGTGTGTGTGTGTGTGTGTGTGTGTGTGTGTGTGTGTGTGTGTGTGTGTGTGTGTGTGTGCGTGTACACCAGTAAGGACTCTACCACAGCCCCACCCATCTCAAATCTTGACAACGCCCCCACATCATGTGTCTCAGGGCTCGTCCCAACCATCTATCCTCTACAGAAGCCCAGTTCTTCCTTACTCTCCTCTGAAAGGATCTGGGCAACGAGGTCCCTACCAGCCTTTGGAGGAACTGGACTAGGCAGCCCTTACTATCCTCTAAGACGCCCTGGTCCCAGTTATCCTAGAAAGGAAGAGAGAGAGAGAGAGAGAGAGAGAGAGAGAGAGAGAGAGAGAGAGAGAGAGAGAGATTTTTAACCCCGGAGGGTTAGCCACCCAGGATAACCCAAGAAAGTCAGTGCGTCATCTAGGAATGTCTGTCATATTTCCATTGTATCCCTCAATCTTGTCCCCCGGGATGCGACCCACACCAGTCAACTAACACCCAGGTACCTATTTGCTGCTAGGTGAACAGGACAACAGGTGTACGGAAACGCGTCGCAATGTTTCCACCCCGCCGGGAATCGAACCCGGGCCTGCGTGTGTGAAGCGAGAGCTTTAGCCACCAGGTCACCAGTATGGTCATCATTATCCCAGAAGAAACTGTACTGATCAGTCTCTAGCAAAAAAATCCCGAAATAGGACGTGAAGGATGTTTCCAGAGGTCAGACCCCCGCCTCCCGGTCCCAGACCTGGGCAGCCAATGTTTCCAGAGGTCAGACCCCAGCCTCCCGGTCCCAGACCAGAGCAGCCAATGTTTCCAGAGGTCAGACCCCCGCCTCTCGGTCCCAGACCAGAGCAGCCAATGTTTCCAGAGGTCAGACCCCCGCCTCTCGGTCCCAGACCAGAGCAGCCAATGTTTCCAGAGGTCAGACCCCCGCCTCTCGGTCCCAACCAAGCACCAAAAGTTTCCAGAGGTCAGACCCCCGCCTCCCGGTCCCAGACCAGAGCAGCCAATGTTTCCAGAGGTCAGACCCCCGCCTCTCGGTCCAGACCAGAGCAGCCAAAGGGTTTTCCCGAGGTCAGACCCCCGCCTCTCGGTCCAGACCCGAGCAGCCCAATGTTTCCAGAGGTCAGACCCCGCCCTCGGGCCCCGACCAGAGCACCAAAGTTTCCAGAGTCAACCCCCGCCTCCCGGGCCAACCAGAGCAGCCAATTTTGGGGTTTTTTTCCAGGTCAACCCCCGCCTCTCGGGCCCGACCAGAGCAGCCAAATTTTTCCCGGGTCAGACCCCCCCCCTCCGGGCCCCCGACCCAAACACCAATGTTTCCAGAGGGCGACCCCCCCTCTCGGTCCCAACCAGAGCAGCCAATGTTTTCCAGAGGGCAACCCCCGCCTCCGGCCCCAAACCCAAACACCAAATTTTTTTAGAGGTCGACCCCAGCCCCCGGTCCCAGACCAGACAGCCAAGTTTTTCCCGAGGTCAACCCCCCCCTCCCGGTCCCAACCAGAAAACCAAGTTTTCCCCCGAGGTCAGACCCCCCCTCTCGGTCCCAACCAGAGCAGCCAATGTTTCCAGAGGTCGACCCCAGCCTTCCGTCCCAGACCAGAGCAGCCAATGTTTTTCCAGAGGGCAACCCCCCCCCTCCCGGTCCCGACCAGAGCAGCCAATTTTCCAGGGCAAACCCCCCGCCCCCGGTCCCAGACCAGGCACCAATTTCCGAGGGCAGACCCCTGCCTCCCGGTCCCAGACCCGGGCAGCCCAAAGTTTTTCCCGAGGGCAACCCCAGCCTCCCGGGCCCAACCTGGGCGCCAATGTTTCCCGAGGGCAGACCCCACCCCCGGTCCCGACCAAGCAAAATCTTTTCCCGAGGTAGACCCCAGCCCCCGGTCCCCCGACCGAGCAGCCAAGTTTTTCCCAAAGGTCAGACCCCCGCCTCCCGGGCCCCGACCAAGCACCAATCTTTCCGAGTCGAACCCCCCCTCCCTCCCAACCGAGCACCAATGTTTCCAGAGGGCAGACTCCCCCCTCCCGGTCCCAGACCTGACAGCCAATGTTTTCCCGAGGTCAGACCCCCCGCCTCCCGGCCCCAAAACCCGGCAGCCAATTTTCCAGAGGTCAACCCCCGCCTCCCGGCCCAACCGAGCAGCCAATGTTTCCAAGGGGCAACCCCTGCCTCCCGTCCCAAACCTGGGGACCAATTTTCCAAGGTCAAACCCCAGCCCCCGGTCCCAGACCGGGCAGCCAAAGTTTCCAAGGGCGACCCCAGCCCCCGGTCCCCGACCTGAGCAGCCAATGTTTCCAAGGTCGACCCCACCTCCCCCTCCCAGACCAAGCAGCCAATCTTCCAGAGGGGCAACCCCACCTCCCCCGGGCCCCAACCAGGCAGCCAATGTTTCCAGAGGGCAACCCCCGCCTCCCGGTCCCCCCAAACCTGGCAGCCAATGTTTCCAGAGGGCAGACCCCAGCCTCCCCGGGCCCAACCAAGCAGCCAAGTTTCCAGAGGTCAGACCCCACCTCCCGGGCCCAGACCAAGCACCAATTTTCCAAGGTCAGACCCCCGCCTCCCGGTCCCAGACCTGAGCAGCCAATGTTTCCAGAGGTCAGACCCCGCCTCCCGGTCCCAGACCAGAGCAGCCAATGTTTCCAGAGGTCAGACCCCCGCCTCCCGGTCCCAGACCAGAGCAGCCAATGTTTCCAGAGGTCAGACCCCAGCCTCCCGGTCCCAGACCTGGGCAGCCAATGTTTCCAGAGGTCAGACCCCCGCCTCCCGGTCCCAGACCTGAGCAGCCAATGTTTCCAGAGGTCAGACCCCAGCCTCCCGGTCCCAGACCAGAGCAGCCAATTTTTCCAGAGGTCAGACCCCAGCCTCCCGGTCCCAGACCAGAGCAGCCAATGTTTCCAGAGGTCAGACCCCCGCCTCCCGGTCCCAGACCTGAGCAGCCAATGTTTCCAGAGGTCAGACCCCAGCCTCCCGGTCCCAGACCAGAGCAGCCAATGTTTCCAGAGGTCAGACCCCCCCCCTCCCGGCCCAGACCAAAGGGGCCAATGTTTCCAAAGGGCAGACCCCCCCGCCTCCCGTCCCAGACCAGACACCAAGTTTCCAAGGGGCGACCCCCCTCCCGGGCCCAGACCTGAGCCCCAATGTTTTCCCGAGTCAACCCCCGCCTCCCGGTCCCAGACCCAAACAGCCCAAATTTTTTCCCGAGGTCAGACCCCCGCCTCCCGGGCCCAGACCAAAAGCCAATGTTTCCATAGGGCAACCCCCGCCTTTTCCCGTCCCAGACCAGAGCAGCCAATTCTTCAGAGTCGATCCCCGCCTCCCGTCCCAACCAAGCACCAATGTTTCCCGAGGTCAATCCCCGCCTCCCGGCCCCAAACCCGACAGCCAATGTTTTTAAGGTCAAACCCCCCCCTCCCGGTCCCCAACCAAGCAGCCAATGCTTCAGAGGTCAATCCCCGCCTCCGTCCCCGACCAGAGCAGCCCAAAAAATTTTTCCGAGGGGCAACCCCCGCCCCCCGGTCCAGACCTGACAGCCCAAGTTCTCAAGGTCAGACCCCCCCCCGGGCCCCAAACCCGAGCAGCCCAAAGTTTCCAAGGTCAACCCCCCCCCCCGGGCCCAGACCAAAACCAATTTTCAGAGGTTTAGACCCCGCCTCCCGCCCAGACCAGAGCAGCCAATGTTTCCAGAGGTCAACCCCCCTCCCGCCCCCAACCAGACACAAAGTTTCAGAGGTCAGACCACCTCCCGGTCCCAGAAACCTAGCACCAATGTTTCAGAGGCAGACCCCCGCCCCCGGGCCCAAACAAGACCAACCCATCAACCCCCGCCCCCGCCAAACCCCAAACAGCCAAGCCAGAGGCAGACCCCCCTTTCCCGGCCCGAAACCTAGCAGCCCAAAATTTTCAAAAGTCAGACCCCCGTTCCCCCCCAAACCCAAGACCAAGCCGAGCAGACCCCCCCCCCGGCCCAGAAAAAAAGAAGCCCCGAAAAAAAACCAGAAAAGGAGACCCCCGCCCCCGCCCAGACCAGACATAAAACACAACAAACACCCACACACACAAAACACACAAAAAAAAAAACACAAACCAAACCAAAACACACAACAAAAAAACAAACAACAAACACCCAAAACACAAACAACAAACAAAAAAAAAACCCACAAAAACACACCCCCAAAAACAACAACCCACACAAAAACAAACAACCAAAAAAAAAACAAAAAAAACCAACAACAAAACTCAACCCAAAAAAAAAAAAAAAAAAAAAAAACCACAAAACCCACACACACACCACAAAACAAAAAACCCCAAACACCAACACCACAAACCAAAAACCAAACAAACACAACAAAAACACCACACAACAAACAACCAAAAAAAAACCCCCAAAACAACACACCACCAAAACACACACAACACCCAAAAACAACCAAACCAACAAAACAAACAAACCAACAAAAACACACACCCCCAAATCAACAAAACCCAAACACCAACAAAAAACCCCAAAACCAAAAACAAAACCACACCCCAAACAAACACCACACACACACAAACACACACACACACACAAACACACACACACACACCACACACCCCACACACTCACAACACACACACACACACAACCACACACACACACACACACACCCCCACACACACACACACACACACACACACACACACACCACACACACAACACTACACACACACCCACACCCACACTAACACACACACACCACACACACACACACCACACACACACACCCCCCACACACCCCCACACACCACACACCACACACCACACACACCCACCCACCCACCAACCACCCCCCAACCACACCCCACCACACCACCCACCAACCCACCCACCACCCCAACCACACCCCCCACACACCACCCCAACCCACACAACAACCCACCCACACACCCACCCACACACCCACCACACACCCCCACACCCACCCACACCCCCACACCACCCACACACACCCACACACCCACCCACACACACCCACACACCCCAAAACACACCCACCCCCACACCACCCCCCACACCCCCACACACACCCCCCAACACCCACACACAACCACCCCCACACCCACCACACCCCCCCACACAACCCACCCCCCCCCCACCCCTCCCCACACACACATGAAACACACACACAAACACAACACAACACCACACACACACACATATTGCCAGACACACATAACTCCCCCCCTCCCCTCACCGACATCTCACTCCTTCACCTGATCCCTCCCTCCCTTACCTCCCCCCCCCCACCTTTCCCTCACCCACTTACCCACTTTTCTTTTACCTCCTTCCACTCCCCCCCCCACACTCCCTCTACCTCCCCCCCCCCCCAAATCTGACTATACAATACTAAACCCAACTACAGAATTTCAAGGTTTTCCCCCTCGAGGCAATCAGGGTAAAAAAAAAAATGGGTTCCAAGAGCAACAAGAAAACCCCGGGACAGGAGGAGGAAACTGCAAAGGAAGATTGGGCAGCAGAGCCACAAAAAGGGAACAAGAAAGGGAAAAAAACTAGAAGAACTTAGCAGGAATGGAAGAGGGATGACATGGGGAAAACAGGGAATGGGAGGTGAAATCAAAGCAGCAGAGGCCCGGATACAGAGTTTAGAAAAGGAACGGAAAATCTAAACAGCCTAAAGAACTAAAGAACTTATGGATTGACAACGAGACCGCTACCTCAGCCACAAATAAGGGGGCTGTAGGGGGAAAAGGGGGAGCAAAAAATGCATGTAGAAGTTATCAGTGGAGTGTTTGTAAATTAAAAAAAGCTAAGCAAAATGTGGGGGCCCCCAAAAAACCCAACAGAGCCCGGGGAAAACCGGGTGGGGAAAAAACGGCCACTGAGCCCCTGTACAGTAGCTAGTGAAAATGAAGAAAGGAAAGCCCGAAAGGGAGAAACAAATTGAATGAGGGGATACACCGGGATATGCAGTGGGGGAATGAAAGGGTGAGGGGTCTTTGGTAAGGGATACGGAAGTTGAAGGGGAAAAAAAATGAAGCAAGAAAAAAAAAGGGGGGAAAAAAAAACAAATTTAAAAGCCCTCATGAAAGTTTAACGGAGAAACGGGCATGACCCACTGGAAAAAATTTTTGGAGAAAAGGGGGGATTTGTAAAAAAAGAAACCGGGCCAATGAAAGTGAAACCCTTTAAGGCAGAATGATCGGACAGGAACTGGGAGGAAAAAAACACGGGTTAAGGGCTTTTCCCGGGGAAAAAGGGAAGTGTTCTCCCGCGACAGAACAAAGACGAAAAGGGGGAAAACTGAGAGAGGGTACAAAGGCGAAAGGGGGAAAGGAGGGGGAAGGGAAGCAGACAAAAAATTCCCCGGGGCACAGGGAAAAATCAAATCAACCTCCCTCAAGCTTCCTATAGAAGCCCCTCCAACCGGTCAAAACCCCGGCCAGGGGCCAAACACCCCTAAACCCCCAACACCCAAAGCCAATCCAATGCCCCACCCACTACATTACAAACCCACCCCACGCAACCAAACCCCTTTCCTTTTCAAAGGTTCCCCCCATTCCCCAACCCCAATACACCTCCCAGACCACAGTCTTAGAAAAGAAGTTGAAGGGAAAGGTAAAACAAATGCGATGGAATAACAAATAAGTTATTTGAGGGGACGAAAAAAATCAAAAGGGGACATCCCCAACATAATAGCACCACAGAAACAAAAATAAACCCAAAAAAATTTAAAAGATTCAATTTTTTTCCCCCCGGGTTCAAAAAATTTTAGGAAAAAAAACAGAGGGGGGAAGGGGGAGGGGGAAAATTGCAATGTAAATTAAAAACCAGTGGGGTTTTTAAAAAAATTTGGGAAAAATGGATGGCAAAGGGGGAAAGGGACCCACTTAGTAGGAACAAACCATCTGAGGGACAAAGGTGATAATTTTCAGTAATGTTTCAACCCAAACCCCAGAACTGCAGGAGACCAAGAGAAGAATTTGATGAGGCAACAGAGAAAGGTCCCACACCTACAGAGGGGGGCCAGGAGAGCACACTGGGGGGAGCAAAGTTTTTTTTGTTATGGGTGATTTTTAATCACAAGGAATTGGGCTGGGAAAACCCGGGGCCCCAAAAGGGGGTTCCAAAAATGGGAGCCAAGATGATGGATGTATACTGGAAAAATCATGCAAACAACATGTTAAGACAAATTCCCCGAGAGAAGGGGGAGAAGGGTGAAACCCGCAGACTGGACTTGTATTCACCTTTGGAGTTCAACACGAGGATATCTTTTTTGAAAGGCCCCTGGGGGCTTGTGATCATGTGGTTCTGTCTTCGACTACTAGTTGAGCTCCAAGTGGAGAGAGTAGCAGGAAATGGGAGGGGAAAAAAAACCAAACTAAAAAAGGGGGGGAACTACTCAGGCATGAGGAACTTCCTTCAAAACATCAGTGGGAGAGGGAACTGACAGGAAAACCAGTACAAGAAATGATGGACTATGTGGCAACAAAATGCAAGGAGGAGAGGAGAGGTTTGTTCCCAAAGGGAAACAAAAATAATGGGAAGAACAAACGAGTCCTTGGTTCACCCAAAGGTGTAGGGAGGCAAAAACTAGGTGTACTAGAGAATGGAAAAGGTACAGAAGACAGAGAACTCAGGAAAAAAAAGAGATTAGCCGAAGAGCCAGAAATAAAAATGCACAGATAAGAAGGGAGGCTCAGGGGACAATATGAAAATGACATAGCATCGAAAGTCAAGACGACCCGAAAGCTGTTGTACACCCACATCAGGAGGAAAACAAACAGTCAAGGACCAGGTAATCAGACTGAGGAAGGGTGATGGGGAAATTCACAAGAAACGACCGAGAGGTATGTCAGGAGCTCAACACGAGATTTAAAGAAGTATTTACAGTGGAAACCAGTAGGACTCCAGAAATCAAAACAGGGGGTACACCAGCAAGTGCTGGATGAGGTACATATAACCAAGGAGGAAGTGAAGAAGCTGCTATGCGAACTTGACACCTCAAAGGCGGTGGGACCAGACAACATCTCTCCATGGGCCCTTTTAAAGAGGGAGCAGAGATATTGTGTGTGCCATTAACAAAGATCTTCAACACATCATTTGAAACTGGGCAACCCCCTGAGGTATGGAAGATGGCAAATGTAGTCCCAATTTTTAAAAGGGAGACAACATGAGGCACTAAACTACAGACCTGTATCACTAACGTGTATAGTATGCAAGGTCATGGAGAAGATCATCAGGAGGGAGTGGTGGAGCACCTGGAAAGAAACAAGTGTATAATTGACAACCAGCATGGTTTCAGGGAAGGGGAAAATCCTGTGTCACAAATCTACTAGAGTTTTATGACAAGGTGACAGAAGTAAGACAAAGAGAGAGGGGTGGATCGACTGCATTTTTTTGGACTGAAAAAAAGGCCTTCGACACAGTTCCTCACAAGAGGTTACTGAAAAAGATAGAAGATCAGGCACACATAACAGGAAAGGCACTGCAATGGATCAGAGAATCCCTGACAGGGAGGCAACAACGAGTCATGGACGTGACGAGGTGTCAGAGTGGGCGCTTGTGACAAGCGGTTCCACAGGGGTCAGTCCTGGGACCTGTGCTGTTCTTGGTATATGTGAACGACATAACGGAAGGGATAGACTCAGAAGGGGTCCTTTTTTGCGATGATGTGAAGTTAATGAGAAGAATCAAATGGGATGAGGATCAGGCAGGACTAAAAAGGGGACCTGGACAGGCTGCAAGCCTGGTCCAGCAACGGCTCCTTGAGTTTAACCCTGCCAAATGCAAAGTCATGAAGATTGGGAAGGGCAAAGAAGACCGCAGACACAATATAGTTTAGATGGCCAAAGACTGAAAACCCTCACTCAAGGAAAAAGATCTGGGGGTGAGTATAACACCGAGCTTTAACTCCTGGGCGCACATAAATCAGATAACTGCTGAGCATACGGGCCCCTTTGGAAAACCCTACGGATACGTTCCGATACCTCAGTAAGGAGTCGTTCAAGACCTGTATACCATTTAACGTCGGGCCCCAATACGGGAGTATGCAGCACCAGTTTGGAATCCACACCTAGTCAAGCACGTAAAGAAATAGAGAAAGTGCAAAGGTTTGCAACAAAAACTAGTCCCGAGCTAGGGGGATTGTCCTACAAAAGAAAGGTTGAGGGAAATGGGCCTGACGACACTGGAGACCAGGAGGGTCAGGGGAGACTGATAACAACATATAAAATACTGCGGGGAATAGACAAGGTGGACAAAGACAGGATGTTCCAGAGATGGGACACAGACACAAGAGGTCACAATTGGAAGTTAAGACTAAAGATGAATCGAAGGGATGTTAGGAAGTATTTCTTCAGTCATAGAGTAGTCAAGTCATGGAATAGTCTAGAAAGTGAAGTAGTGGAGGCGGAACCATACATATTTTTTAAGGCGAGGTATGATAAAGCTCATGTAGCAGGGAAGAGAGGACCTAGTAGCAATCAGTGAAGAGGCGGGGCCAGGAGCTATGACTCGACCCCTGCAACCACAAATAGGTGAGTACAAATAGGAGTACACACACACACACACACACACACACACACACACACCACACACACCACACACACACACACACACCACACTCACACACACACACACACACACACCACACACACACACACACACACACACACACACTCACAAAACACACACACACACACATATGTTAAGGATACTTCATGATACATGTATTATGTATCCCAACATGTGTAAATACATTTACCCACTCCCGCCTCCCAACCCCCGCACCTGTAGCTCGCCCGGGCCACCCCCCCGCCACCGCCGCCCCCGCCGCCCGCCCTTCCCAGCCCGTTTAACGCCCCACAGACTTCTGGAGACATTTATAGTTTTTACTCTCTCCTGTTCGTGCCCCGGGAGTTCTGGAAATGTGTGACCCCAGGAAAGTTTCTGAGACGTGTGCACCCAGGACGATGTTCTGAGACTGTGTGCCCCCAGGACGTGTGCTGAGACTGTGTGCACCCCAGGGCGTGGGTTTCTGAGACTGTGTGCACCCCAGGACGATGTGCTGAGACTGTGTGCACCCCAGGACGATGTGCTGAGACTGTGTGCACCCCAGGACGATGTTCTGAGACTGTGTGCACCCCAGGACGATGTTCTGAGACTGTGTGCACCCCAGGACGATGTGCTGAGACTGTGTGCACCCCAGGACGATGTGCTGAGACTGTGTGCACCCCAGGACGATGTTCTGAGACTGTGTGCACCCCAGGGGCGATGTGCTGAGACTGTGAAAAAAGCACCCCAGGACGATGTTCTGAACTGTGTGCACCCCCCGGGCCCAGTGCTGAGACTGTGTGCACCCCAGGACGATGTGCTGAGACTGTGTGCACCCCAGGACGATGTGCTGAGACTGTGTGCACCCCAGGACGATGTTCTGAGACTGTGTGCCACTTACAGCAATATGCTCAATGACGACACAACTCTCTCAGTGGGCCACTTGCAGCAATATGCTCATGACGGCACACAACTCTCTCAGTGGGGCCCTTACAGCAATATCTCACTGGACGACAACTCTCTCAATGGGCCACTTGCAGCAATATGCCCCAAATTGACGACACAACTCTTAGTGGGCCACTTAAAAGCAAATGCTCACTGACGAACAATCCTCAGGTGGGCCACTTTACCAGCAATTGCTACTGACGGACACAACTCTCTCAGTGGGCCACCCTTTCAGCAATATGCTCACTGACACACAACTCTCTCAGTGGGGCCCCTTACAAACAATATGCTCAATACGGCACAACTCTCTCAAATGGACACTACAGCAATTGCTCACTGACACCCCAACATTCTCAGTGGGGGCCAACTTGCGCAAAATGCTCACTGACGACACAAAATTTTCAGTGGGCCACTTGCAGCAATATGCTCAGTGAAAGCAAAAACCCCTCTCAGTGGGCCACTTACAGCAATTAAGCTCACTGACGAACAACTCTCTCGTGGCCACTACAGAAATATGTCCTAAGACACAACTCCTATCAGGTTGGGCCCCGTTACAGCATATATGCTACTACGACACAACTCTTCGTGGCCTTGCAGCAATTGCTCATGACGACCAACCTCTCTCAAACAGTGGGCCACTTGCAGCAAAATGCTCACTTTACGACACAACTCTCTCAGTGGGCCACTTGCAGCAAATTTTGCTCAAAGACGGACCCAAAAAATCTCAGTGGCACATCACAGATGGACACTTACGAAAATCCCAACCCTTCTCAGTGGGCCATATGATGCCATTGACAACTCAGACGACACAACTTTCTCAGTGGGCCACTTTCAGCAATTATGTCACTGACGACACAACTCTCTCAGTGGGCCCCCTTACAGCAATATGCTCACTGACGACACAACTCTCTCAGTGGGCCACTTACAGCAATATGCTCACTGACGACACAACTCTCTCAGTGGGCCACTTACAGCAATATGCTCACTGACGACACAACTCTCTCAGTGGGCCACTTACAGCAATATGCTCAATGACGCACAACTCTTCAGTGGGGCCCCTTCAGCAATATGCTCAATGAGCCAAAAACTCTCTCAGTTGGGCCACTTTCAGCAATAGCTCATTAGGCACAACTCTCTACAGTGGGCCACTTACAGCAATATGCTCACTGACGACACAACTCTCTCAGTGGGCCACTTGCAGCAATATGCTCACTGACGACACAACTCTCTCAGTGGGCCACTTGCAGCAATATGCTCACTGACGACACAACTCTCTCAGTGGGCCACTTGCAGCAAAATGGGTCACTGACGACACCAACTCCTTTAGTGGGCCTTGCAGCAATAGCTCACTGACGGCACAACTCTCTTTAGTGGGCCACTTGCAGCAATATGCTCACTTCGGACCTTCTAGGGCACTTGAGCAATACTCATAGAAACCCCTTTGTGGGCCATTACAGCAATATGCTCACTGAACACGTGTATAAAAATTTGAGAAATAAATGATTGGAACTAAAAGAACAGTGAAATTAATAACGACATTTGTGATGATAATTAAGTAATTAAATGATTATTTGGGGGTACGAAGATGTTGAGTGTATGCGGGGCCCGGGCCCGGTTTCCCAGACTCGACTCCGGTGGGCAAGGTCTAATTAAACCCAAAGTTATTATCACAGCTGCAACGAAAGTGATAGGCTGGATAACAAGCACTTTCAAAACAAGAGAAGCCAAGCCAATTATGACAGTCTTGAAATCACTGGTTCTGTCTAGGTTGCAATACTGCAATGCTTGCAATACTATATTAACGGCTTCTTAAGGCAGGCAGAATTGTAGACTTGGAGAATGCTCGTATATATTCAGCCAAGAACCAGAAATATCGAGAACGCTTCAAGTCACTCGAACTGTATTCCTTGAAAGGCAGGCGAGAAAGATACGTCATAATTTAAATTTGGAAATTCTGAAGGGATTGGACCCAGACCTACACACTAAAATCACTCCAACTGAAAGCAAAGACTCGGCAGACCGGGCAAAATAAACCCAATGAGAAGCAGGGGTGAGATGAATACACTATGAGAAAATTTGATGTGTAAGTTTACCAAGAATCTTCAACACCCTCCCTTCAATCATAAAACGGAATTACCAAGAAACCCATAGCTATCTTCATGAGGGAACTTCACAAGCTGCTTAAGTTTCAACGCTTCTAGTGCTATTAAATAATCCACAAAAGCTTAAAGCTGAATATAAGCATTATTAATGTATTTATTCATTAAGATACTCACGAAATCGGGTATCGCGTCAGGTCTCGCCTAAACCTCCACTCAAGTCATGATTCCTGTGTTTACGTTCGTCACAAGCTGAATCCGAGTCGATAGATTTCATCCGGATCCTAAAGGGCATGGACAGTTTATGCGAATTTAACTAATTTACGAGACTAAAAGAACATCTGGGGCCATTCATGTCTGTTAGCTTGACCAAGGTCAAGTTTATCTATATACTATCGTACGGAAAATTTTATTTTCATTTTATAATGCAAATACATACACTCACACACAGATTTAAGAATAGACACTAAAGGGAGGTCAAGGTGGTAACGGCCAGCTAAGAGGTAGGGTCAGCAGCTGAGACAACCCTCTGCTAATCCACCTTGCACCTTGACCTTCTAACCCACCTAGCACCTAGCAGATGTTCTACTTCTCAAACCCACACCGTTTCAATCTTTCACCCGAGCTTACCCATCCATTAAACAACCCACTTATCCATAACCCATTCTTACCTGCCTCACCACCCACCCGAACTCCTCATGCCCAGTTTTTTCACGTAGTCACAAAAACTCCAGTGAAAGGTATGGTCATGTATTCTTTACATCTCTGCTGCTCACGCCCACCTAGCATTAACAGCAGCAAGTACCCATGTGTTGGCCTTCTGTTGTGGATCACATCCAAGCAAGAATTACTATGCAAATATATTAGAAACTCCGGACCTGCTGGAGTCCCTAATATATTTTCTGGGCACCATGCCAATGTTCGTCTTTATATAAAAGAGGTTGCAAGAGGCGTGGGCAAGGGGTTGCAACGTGCAACACAGTCGAGCATCTGTCACTTACTATGACTAAACACACAGTGTGGGTCCACACCTCCATGTATGGCAGACTTAAGTGAACTTTATTACTGAGTCAGGTGCATCTGCCACCACCACCACAAATTGCTGGTGCCCCTCATGAATATAATATATATATATATATATATATATATATATATATATATATATATATATAATATATATATATATATATATATATATATATATATATATATATATATATATATATATATAATATATATATATATATATATTGTGTGTGTGTAGGAGAAATAGGAACCGATATTTGTCAATTATTAATATTATTATTAGCTAGAAAGCTGTGAAAGTAAAAGTCCCAGGGTGATCAAGAGCACGGGGAATGGAGGATAATCAGGCTGGTTTTGTATAAAGGCGAGGAGAAGCTCCAGTTACGTGGAACACGAGCCCTTCCCTGGCATCAAGACACCTTTCAATGGAAATTTTAAGGAAATTTATAAAATACTGTACATGGTAACACTTGTCTTCCTTTATATTGCGTTCATTTTCTTACGTATTTCCCAGCGTGGCTTTCTTAACGCTTTCTGGTGGTGCTAGAGTAACACTGGTGGTGGTGGTGCACGAGTAACACTGGTGGTGGTGGTGGTGCACGAGTAACACTGGTGGTGGTGGTGGTGCACGAGTAACACTGGTGGTGGTGGTGCACGAGTAACACTGGTGGTGGTGGTGGTGCACGAGTAACACTGGTGGTGGTGGTGCACGAGTAACACTGGTGGTGGTGGTGGTGCACGAGTAACACTGGTGGTGGTGGTGGTGGTGGTGCACGAGTAACACTGGTGGTGGTGGTGGTGCACGAGTAACACTGGTGGTGGTGGTGCACGAGTAACACTGGTGGTGGTGGTGGTGCACGAGTAACACTGGTGGTGGTGGTGGTGGTGGTGGTGCACGAGTAACACTGGTGGTGGTGGTGCACGAGTAACACTGGTGGTGGTGGTGGTGCACGAGTAACACTGGTGGTGGTGGTGGTGCACGAGTAACACTGGTGGTGGTGGTGGTGCACGAGTAACACTGGGTGGTGTGGGTGCACGAGTAACACTGGTGGTGGTGGTGGTGCACGAGTAACACTGGTGGTGGTGGTGCACGAGTAACACTGGTGGTGGTGGTGCACGAGTAACACTGGTGGTGGTGTTGTGGGTGCACGAGTAACACTGGGTGGTGGTGGTGCAAGCGGGAGTAACACTGGTGGTGGGTGCACGAGTAACACTGTGTGGTGGTGGTGGTGGTGCACGAGTAACACTGGTGGTGGTGGTGGTGCACGAGTAACACTGGTAGTGGTGGTGGTGCACGAGTAACACTGGTGGTGGTGGTGCACGAGTAACACTGGTGGTGCACGAGTAACACTGGTGGTGGTGGTGCACGAGTAACACTGGTGGTGGTGGTGGTGCACGAGTAACACTGGTGGTGGTGGTGGTGGTGCACGAGTAACACTGGTGGTGGTGGTGGTGCACGAGTAACACTGGTGATGGTGGTGGTGCACGAGTAACACTGGTGGTGGTGGTGGTGCACGAGTAACACTTGGTACAGAGTGGTGGTGGGTGCACGAGTAACACTGGTGGTGGTGGTGCACGAGTAACACTGGTGGTGGTGGTGGTGCACGAGTAACACTGGTGGTGGTGGTGCACGAGTAACACTGGTTGTGGTGGTGGTGCACGAGTAACACTGGTGGTGGTGGTGGTGGTGTCAACGAGTAACAGACTGGTGGTGGTGGTGGTGCACGAGTAACACTGGTGGGGTGGTGGTGGTGCACGAGTAACACTGGTGGTGGTGGTGGTGCACGAGTAACACTGGTGGTGGTGGTTGTGCACGAGTAACACTGGTGGTGGTGGTGGTGCACGAGTAACACTGGTGGTGGTGGTGGTGGTGCACGAGTAACACTGGTGGTGGTGGTGGTGCACGAGTAACACTGGTGGTGGTGGTGCACGAGTAACACTGGTGGTGGGGGTGCACGGACATGGTGGTGGTGGTGGCACGAGTAACATTGGTGGTGGTGGTGGTAACACGAGTAACACTGGTGGTGTGTGGTGGTGCACGAGTAACACTGTGTGGGTGGTGCAGGAACCTGGTGGTGGTGGTACACGAGTAACACTGGTGGTGGTGGTGGTGCACGAGTAACACTGGTGGTGGTGGTGGTGGTGCACGAGTAACACTGGTGGTGGTGGTGGTGCACGAGTAACACTGGTGGTGGTGGTGGTGCACGAGTAACACTGGTGTGGTGACTATGGTGGTGTGGTGTGCACGAGTAACACTGGTGGTGGTGGTGGTGCACGAGTAACACTGGTGGTGGTGGTGGTGCACGAGTAACACTGGTGGTGGTGGTGCACGAGTAACACTGGTGGTGGTGGTGGTGCACGAGTAACATTGGTGGTGGTGGTGGTACACGAGTAACACTGGTGGTTGTGGTGCACGAGTAACACTGGTGGTGGTGGTGGTGCACGAGTAACACTGGTGGTGGTGGTGGTGCACGAGTAACACTGGTGGTGGTGGTGGTGGTGCACGAGTAACACTGGTGGTGGTGGTGGTGGTACACGAGTAACACTGGTGGTGGTGGTGCACGAGTAACACTGGTGGTGGTGGTGGTGCACGAGTAACACTGGTGGTGGTGGTGGTGCACGAGTAACACTGGTGGTGGTGGTGCACGAGTAACACTGGTGGTGGTGGTGGTGCACGAGTAACACTGGTGGTGGTGGTGGTGCACGAGTAACACTGGTGGTGGTGGTGGTGCACGAGTAACACTGGTGGTGGGTGGTACACGATTAACACGGTGGTGGTGGTGTGCACGAGTAAACATGGTGGTGGTGGTGGTGCACGAGTAACACTGGTGGTGGTGGTGGTGCACGAGTAACACTGGTGGTGGTGGTGGTGCACGAGTAACACTGGTGGTGGTGGTGGTGCACGAGTAACATTGGTGGTGGTGGTGGTGCACGAGTAACACTGGTGGTGGTGGTGGTACACGAGTAACACTGGTGGTGGTGGTGGTGCACGAGTAACACTGGTGGTGGTGGTGCACGAGTAACACTGGTGGTGGTGGTGGTGCACGAGTAACACTGGTGGTGGTGGTGGTACACGAGTAACACTGGTGGTGTGGTGGTGCACGAGTAACACTGGTGGTGGTGGTGGTGCACGAGTAACACTGGTGGTGGTGGTGGTACACGAGTAAACTGGTGGTGTGGTGGTGCACGAGTAACACTGGTGGTGGTGGTGGTCACGAGTAACACTGGTGGTGGTGGTGGGTGCACGAGTAACACTGGTGGTGGTGGTGGTACACGAGTAAACACTGGTGGTGGTGGTGGTGCACGAGTAACACTGGTGGTGGTGGTGGTGGTGGTACACGAGTAACACTGGTGGTGGTGGTGGTGCACGAGTAACACTGGTGGTGGTGGTGGTGCACGAGTAACACTGGTGGTGGTGGTGGTGCACGAGTAACACTGGTGGTGGTGGTGGTGCACGAGTAACACTGGTGGGGGGTTGGTGGTGCACGAGTAACACTGGTGGTGCACGAGTAACACTGGTGGTGGTGGTGCACGAGTAACACTGGTGGTGGTGGTGGTGCACGAGTAACACTGGTGGTGGTGGTGGTGCACGAGTAACACTGGTGGTGTGTGTGGTGGTGCACGAGTAACACGGGTGGTGGTGGTGGTGCACGAGTAACACTGGTGGTGGTGGAATGTGGGGACACGAGTAACACTGGGGTGGTGGTGGTGCACGAGTAACACTGGGTGGTGTGGGGCACGAGTAAACTGGTGGTGTGGTGCACGAGTAACACTGGTGGTGGTGGTGGTGCACGAGTAACACTGGTGGTGGTGGTGTGCACGAGTAACACTGGTGGTGGTGGTGGTGCACGAGTAACACTGGTGGTGGTGGTACACGAGTAACACTGGTGGTGGTGGTGGTGCACGAGTAACACTGGTGGTGGTGGTGGGCACGAGTAACACTGGTGTGGTGGTGCATCGAGTAACACTGGTGGTGGTGGTGGTGCACGAGTAACACTGGTGGTGGGTGTGTGGTGGCACGAGTAACACTGGGGTGGTGGTGGTGCACGAGTAACACTGGTGGTGGTGGTTGCACGAGTAACACTGGTGGTGGTGGTGCACGAGTAACACTGGTTGGTGGGTGTGGTGGTGCACGAGTAACACTGGTGGTGGTGGCGGTGCACGAGTAACACTGGTGGTGGTGGTGCACGAATAACACTCGTGGTGGTAGTGCACTAGTAACACTGGTGGTGGTGGTGCACGAGTAACACTGGTGGTGGTGGTGGTGCACGAGTAACACTGGTGGTGGTGGTGCACGAGTAACACTGGTGGTGGAGGTGCACGAGTAACACTGGTGGTGGTGGTGGTGGTGGTGCACGAGTAACACTGGTGGTGGTGGTGGTGCACGAGTAACACTGGTGGTGGTGGTGGTGCACGAGTAACACTGGTGGTGGTGGTGCACGAGTAACACTGGTGGTGGTGGTGCACGAGTAACACTGGTGGTGGTGGTGGTGGTGCAGAGTAACACTGGTGGTGGTGGTGCACGAGTAACACTGGTGGGTGGTGCACGAGTAACACTTGGTGGGGTGGTGGTGCACGAGTAACACTGGTGGTGGTGGTACACGAGTAACACTGGTGGTGGTGGTGGTGCACGAGTAACACTGGTGGTGGTGGTGCACGAGTAACACTGGTGGTGGTGCATGAGTAACACTGGTGGTGGTGGTGGTGGTGCACGAGTAACACTGGTGGTGGTGGTGCACGAGTAACACTGGTGGTGGTGGCACGAGTAACACTGGTGGTGGTGGTGGTGCACGAGTAACACTGGTGGTGGTGGTGCACGAGTAACACTGGTGGTGGTGGTGCACGAGTAACACTGGTGGTGGTGGTGTATGAGTAACACTGGTGGTGGTGGTGCACGAGTAACACTGGTGGTGGTGCATGAGTAACACTGGTTGTGGTGGTGCACGAGTAACACTGGTGGTGGTGGTGCACGAGTAACACTGGTGGTGGTGGTGCATGAGTAACACTGGTGGTGGTGGTGCACGAGTAACACTGGTGGTGGTGGTGCACGAGTAACACTGGTGGTGGTGGTGCATGAGTAACACTGGTGGTGGTGGTGCACGAGTAACACTGGTGGTGGTGGTACACGAGTAACACTGGTGGTTGTGATGGTGCATGAGTAACACTGGTGGTGGTGGTGGTGCACGAGTAACACTGGTGGTGGTGGTGCATGAGTAACACTGGTGGTGGTGGTGCACGAGTAACACTGGTGGTGGTGCATGAGTAACACTGGTGGTGGTGGTGCACGAGTAACACTGGTGGTGGTGGTGTGCACGAGTAACACTGGTGGTGGTGGTGGTGCATGAGTAACACTGGTGGTGGTGGTGGTACACGAGTAACACTGGTGGTGGTGGTGCACGAGTAACACTGGTGGTGGTGGTGCACGAGTAACACTGGTGGTGGTGGTGCACGAGTAACACTGGTGGTGGTGGTGCACGAGTAACATGTGGGTGGTGCACGATAACACTGTGTGGTGGTGGTGACGAGTAAACACATGGTGGTTGTGGTGCATGAGTAAACACTGGGTGGTGGTGGTACACTGAAACACTGAGTGGTGGTGCACGAGTAACACGGTGTGGTGGTGCACAGAATAACACAGGTGGTGGTGCACCAGTAACATGTGGTGGGGGACGAGTAACACTGGTGGTGGTGGTGCATGATAACACTGGTTGGTGGTGGTGACGAGTAACACTTGTGGTGTGGTGCACGAGTAACACTGGGTGGTGGGGTGCAACGTGTAGTAACAATGGTGGTGGTGCATGAAAAACACAAGGTGGTGTGGTGTAATCAGTAACACTGGTGGTGGGTTGCACGAGTAACAGTGGTGGTGGTGCTGAAGTAACACTGGTGGTGGTGTGCAACGATAACACTTGTGGTGGTGGTGCACGAGTTAACACTGGGGGTGGTGGTGCCATGAGTAACACTGGTGGTGGTGGTGACACGAGTAACACTGGTGTGGTGGTGCAGAGTAACACTGGTGGTGTGGTGCAGAAGTAAACACTGGAGTGTGGTGCACGAGTAACACTGGTGGTAGTGCACGATAACACGGTGTGTGGTGACAAAAATTGGTGAGGTGGCGCCAGCACAAGCAACCTGGGTGACGTGGCTGTCAGAAACACTTGAACCAATTGGTTACAACGAGTAAAACTGCCAGGTGTGAACTGCCACCCAGTGAACACCTCTTTCATGGTATTTGCACTAACTAACATCGTGTGGCATGTGGCTGATCAGACAACAGGTGGATCAGATGGTGTGCACATACCACACTGGTGGTAGGTGATCACATGTTAGAACGGATCCTGGCTTTATGAAGTAGGGACGTGAGCTAAATTGAACATGTCGCAGCTGATCTTCTAATGTCCGTTGCTGTCAACAACACAAGTGCTTCACAAAGCCAAGGCTAAAGCACACCAGTTGACCACAACAGCAATTTAGTAATCATTAACATCTAACCAGTCAAGCCAAACAAAATCCAGTGCACTTGCAAAGCATCAATTGAGCGAACACACAGAGACAGCTTCTGCAGTTCCTCATCAGCCTTACCACAGCTGTTGATCCATCCACATGTCCACACAGCTCTCAGCCTGATTGTTTCCTAGGGGTGGGTCACCGGGGTTCTATCAAGACCTCCTTGTTGGGCCAGTAACCTTTGCAGTTGATAAATTAGACACATGTGCAACATTTTGGGATCTTTCAATGAGGAAACTTTCACCACAAGTGGCTTCATAGTCCATACAAAGGGGGATATGGTGAAGAACAGGAGGAGTTTGAGTAATCAGGGCCTCAGCCTACAATGTAATACCACCATCATGAAAGATATCCAAGTGTTGCACTTGTGCTTAATTTATTAACTTGTTGGTTCTCTGAACCATTCATCTACACCTTCTGCAGTGTTCCTCCATTCTCATTTTCTTTTAACCAGGCTGTGTTTGTACTGGCCGGCCCACTGGTTCACACATCCGTCTCAGCCTGATTGATGAGGCACTAGGTGTAGTGGGCACACAGAACAATCTATCAGTATCCGTGGCTCCGGAGTAACAGCTTATCAGAAGATATCAGAAACACTGCTGGAACAAGTGTAGAAGTCTTCAAGAGGAAACTAGACAAGTGACTCCGCTAAGTGCCAGATCAACCAGGTTGTGAGGAATATGTCGGCCAGTTGGCCGCCAGCAGCAACAGCCTGGTTGAACAGGGCTGGGCTGTAGAAAAACTCTTGAAACCAATCAAATGTATATCAAAGCGTAGATAAATCTCTCACGGATGTTGATACATTGTTCTCTTATTGTTCCCATGAAGCCCCCCTCTTTTCATTGGGTTTATTTTGCATTTTCTTCCTTATATCTCGTTGTTATGGCATTGTGCTGATTTAGGACTAAGAGCTCAAGGATCTTCCACGAATGTTATCATTTACCTCTCTCTTCTGCTCTCTAGCTAATATATGTTTAGAACTGGGATATTCCTGGCATTTTAAATGTTTTATTGGATGTATGTGAGCTGTAAATGTTATGTATATGTTCCAGGTCTGATCTCTCCTGTCCTGAGTGGTGCTGTCAACTCTGAACAATATTCTCAGCGAGAGAGCACAAGTGGTTTGAAAAGTATTATTGGCACCATTTTCCTCACTCTAATTATTATTTATTAATGATCTTTAACATATTATCACAGTCGTATGGGAGCACTAAACTAGTAAGTATTCTACAGTGCCTGGTGAATGGGAGACAATCAGATTCGACTCGAAAGGGAAGGGAGGAAAAGCTTCTGCAGTTCTCTGGATCAAGCGCCCTTCACTCACATCCCTTGTTGGGAAAGTTCTCATTATCCACCCTGTCATTTTCCAGGCTTTCGTGACATTTGCCTCATTGTGTTCCTTAAAGGAAAGGTCAGCTGGCATTATTACACTCGTGTCCTTCACATGCTCTTTTTGGTCTATATTGGTGAGTTTGCATTTTTCTTACACTGTCCCTGTTGAGGTTTTCATTCCTTCCAAATCTAAGTAGATGGAACTTATCACCACTTTTAACGTCATGTTATTTTTCACTGGCAAATGGAGGAATTTGCTTATATCTTTTCGAAGATTTCCTGTGTCTTCTACTGAAGTAATTTTCGCGCTTATTTTTGGTATCATCCGTAAATGATGATACAAAACTGTGGCGAGTTATTTTGTTATCTGCTATATGTCAGCTATGAGGACAGGAAACACAGGCGCCAGAACAGTGTCCTGGTGTACTCTGCTGTTTACTTTGCTTATGCTAAATTTTTCTACGTTTACCACTACTATTTGTGTTCTGGTTTTCAGAAAGTTAAATAACCATGTGTCTATTTTCCCTGTTGTAACTATCGATCTCATTCTGTGCGCAGTCACTTCATGATCACATATGCCAAATGCCGTCGCGGCGGCATCCACGTAGCAAAACCGAACAACCAGAAAGTGACCACAATAACTAACACAAATACGATATTTAAACAACTCCTGCAGCTTTTATCACACCAAGGTTTCCGGTCAGGCTAAATTAATATTATTTAATTACAGGAAATTATCCTCACTTTTAGCAACGGGTTAGATCACTCTACCATGATTGAAAGCTTCACTAAATATCTCTCTTCTCTCAACAATTCTTTCCAAGTGTATACCTATCATATATATATATATATATATATATATATATATATAATATATATATATATATATATGAAATATATATATATTTATATATACATATATATACTATATATATAATATATAATATATAATATATATATAATATATATTATATATTTATATATATTATATATTATATATATATGTGTCGTGCTGAATAGGCAGAACTTGCGATCTTGGCTTAAATAACAACATTCATCTTGTCATATAGGACAAGCGAAAATTTGTGTATGCAATAATTTCTCCAAAATCATTCTGAACCTAACGAAAAAAATATATTTCACTGTGTTAGTTTAGTATTTAATTATTGTAAACAAATCTAAAATATATTTAGTTGGGTTAGGCTAAAATAAATTGTTCTTGTTATAATAGGGTTAGGTAAGCTTTCTAAGATTCTTTTGGTGCAAAATTAAAAATTTTTACATTAACATTAATGAAAAAAATATATCTTTAAACGTATAAGAGAAAATTTCAGAAAGGACTTAATTTCTAATGAGTTCTTGCTAACTGACCAGTTTTACATATTCGGCACGACACACACACACACACACACACACACACACACACACACACACACACAATATATATATATATATATATTATATATATATATATATATATATATATATATATATATATATATATATATATATATATATATATATATATATATATATATATACAGTGGAACCTTGAAAATCGAACATACCAATATCGAACGTACCAAATATCGAACGTTTCGAAAATAAGACCATTTTTTCGGACAAACTGTGTACCAAAAATCGAACGTGTTTCAAATTTCGGACCGCCAGGTACTGGACCTGTCCGCTGGCCCGCTCTGTCCGCTTCCCGCGCAGGCGCGCGCCGTGAGCAGTCTAGCTTTGTTTATACTTGAGTGAACACTAACCTGCGATCTCATTCACACATTTTACGATTATTTAATTGTGTTTAGTGCTTGTGGTGCTGTGAAATAAGCTGTCATGGGCCCAAAGAAACTTGCTAGCGGTACCCCTGTGGTAAAGAAAGTGAGAAACACCATAGATGTGAAGAAGGAAATAATACAGAAGTATGAGATTGGAGTGAGACTTGTTGAGCTTGCCAGGATGTACAGAGTACTGTGGACAGTTATTTTGTGAGACAGAAACAGACGATTGTGGACAGTTATTTTGTGAGACAGAAACAGACGACTGTGGAGTTATTTTGTGAGACAAACAGACGATGTGGACAGTTATTTTGTGAGACAGAAACAGACGACTGTGGATAATTATTTTGTGAGACAGAAACAGAGGACTGTAGACAGTTATTTTGTGAGACAGAAACAGACGACTGTGGAGTTATTTTGTGAGACAAACAGACGATTGTGGACAGTTATTTTGTGAGACAGAAACAGACGACTGTGGATAATTATTTTGTGAGACAGAAACAGAGGACTGTAGACAGTTATTTTGTGAGACTGGGGTCCAATGACTCTCAAGCTGGTCCTAGTGGCATTAAAATACAGAGAAGGGAAGCAACCCCAGAGAGAGCTTTGATACCTGAAGTCCTCATGGAGGGGGATTCTCCTTCCAAACACTAACCCCAACTCCCTCTCTCCTCCTTCCTATCTTCCAGATGCCATCACCAATCTTTAATAAAGGTAAGTAAAAATTTTATTTTATATTACTATACATAATTAAAGACTATAGCATTTGTTGTGTGTATGTAAAACTGTAATTAATCTCTATAAAATGTATTATTTTTGTGAATATTTTTGGGTTTCTGGAACGGATTAATTG
>NC_069428.1:3491984-3504484 GCF_026875155.1 Cherax quadricarinatus | reverse complement strand
TGAGAGACAACTGGTATCAATATACGGCCAAATTTCACGTTTCACACCCAATTCAGGTATATAGTTGATATGATGATAAAGACACATGTGCTACACCTGGTTATCTTTATTATAACAACATTTCGCCGACCAGCGACCTTATTAATTCGTAGCAGAGATTATGTAGCAGAATCATCACACACCTGTCAGTATTACAGACTCTTAATTAAGCATAATGATGTATTGATGACAATGGTAAAATACCGACAAGTTGAAGATTAAGGCACACGTGCAGCAGTTGGGTATCTTCATCGATAAAACGTTTCGCCTACACAGTAGACTTCTTCAGTCAAATACAAAGGGAACAGTAGTAATGAAATAAAGATGAAGTAATCAGTTAATCAACCTTGGAGAAAAAGCATATGAGGCGGTCAGTCCCTCATTTAGATTTAGATTTTTCCGCCGAAGCTGCTAGTTTAATGTGAATTGTTTCCCAGATGGCCTAGGAACTAGGCCCCACCAAAAGGACTAGAAGAAGTTCATTTAGATATCTATCTACAGATTTGATCTCACCTGTTCCAAGCAAATTTAGGATATTTGCCAGCAGTAACAACTTGCTTAATCAGGTCATAATTCTGTGGGAAGCTTGTTAAAGACTGGGCAGCAAGGGCATTGACCACCGGAATATTCTCCAGGCAGACACGCGTCTCCATTAGTAAGACACCGAGAGTCTAAGACACCGTGAGAGTCTAAGACACCACGACAGTATAAGACACCGTCACAGTCTAAGACACCGTCACAGACTAAGACACCGTCACAGTCTAAGATCAAAGCACCAGTCGACAGTCTAAGACACGCACAGTCAGACACCGACAGTCAAGATCACCGTCATAGTCTAAGACACCGTCCACAGTCCTAAGATACCGCACAGTCTAAGACAATGACAGATCTAAGGTTAACAAACCGCACAGTCTAAGACACGCGTCAGCAGTCTAAGACCACGTCTAAAACCGTCACATCATAGACGTCACAGTCCAAACAAGACAGTCTAAGAACTAAGACCGAGTACAGTCTAAGACACCGTAAAAAGATATGACGCGGTCACAGTCCCTCAAGTTAAGACCGTCCAGTCTGACAGTTAATTAGACACCCAGATCACTAGGAACTGCCACACCAAAGTCACAGTCAAGACACCGTACAGTCTAGAACTACTACAGTTAAGACACCGTCACAGTCTAAGCACCTGTCACCAGCTAAGACACCGCTCACAGGTCTAAGATCTCGTCGTGACAGCAGTCTAAAGACCGTCACAGTCAAGCAGCACGATAACATCCAGCTAGACACCGTCTCCATAGTCTAATGACACCGTCACAGTCTAAGACACCGTCACAGTCTAAGACACCACGACAGTATAAGACACCGTCACAGTCTAAGACACCGTCACAGACTAAGACACCGTCACAGTCTAAGACACCGTCACAGTCTAAGACACCGTCACAGTCTAAGACACCGTCACAGTCTAAGACACCGTCACAGTCTAAGACACCGTCACAGTCTAAGACACCGTCACAGTCTAAGACACCGTCTAAGACACCGTCACAGTCTAAGACACGTGCGTTAAACACCGTCTAAGAAAACCGTCACAGTCTAAGACACCGTCGAAGTCTAAGAACACCGTCACACGTCTAAGACACCGTCACAGTCTAAGACACCGTCACAGTCTAAGACACCATGACAGTCTAAGACACCGTCACAGTCTAAGACACCGTCACAGTCTAAGACACCGTCACAGTCTAAGACACCGTCACAGTCTAAGACAACCGTCACAGTCCTAAGACACCGTCAAGTCTAAGACACCGTCACGTCTAAGACACGTCACAGTCTAAGATACCGTCACAGTCTAAGATACTATCAATCTAGACACCGTTATAGTCTAAGACACCATCACAGTCTAAGACACCGTCACAGTCTAAGACACCGTCACATTATATGACACCTTCACATCATAAGACACCGTCACAGTCCAAGACACCGTCACAGTCTAAGACACCGTCACAGTCTAAGCCGACGTCACAGTCTAAGACACCGTCACAATCTAAGACACGGTCACAGTCTAAGACACCGTCACAGTCTAAGACACCGTCACAGTTCTAAGACACCGTCACAGTCTAAGACACGTCACGTCTAAGACACCGTCACAGTCTAAGACACGGTCACAGTCTAAGACACCGTCACAGTCTAAGACACCGTCACAGTCTAAGACACCGTCACAGTCTAAGACACCGTCACAGTCTAAGACACGTCACAGTGCCCTAATCTAGACACCGTCACAGTCTAAGACACGTCACAATCTAAGATCCGTCACAGTCTAAGACACATCACAGTCTAGACACGTTCACAGTCTAAGACACCGTCACAGTCTAAGACACCATCACAGTCTAAGACACCGTCACAGTCTAAGACACCGTCACAGTCTAAGACACCGTCACAGTCTAAGACACCGTCACAGTCTAAGACACGGTCACAGTCTAAGGACACCGTCACAGTCTAAGAACCGTCACAGTCTAAGACACCGTCACGTCTAAGACACCGTCAATAAGGACCTGCATAGCACACCGCAAGCATAAACACATTGTAGTCGTAACTGAGTCTCGTCTATAATATCTCTCTCACAGTCCTAAGACTCTAAATCAAACACGCAAGTCTAAGACAAACATATAAGCTACGTTTCACATTCTCACGTTTCCAGATCAAGTTTACGTCAATGTCTAAACACCATAACACAAGTATGACATCACATCAGACATGGTGAGACGTAGAACCTCAGCAGATAAGTCACACGTCTAAATCCAGAAATGACAGTAAGTTATGATAAGAAACACCGTCAAGCAAACAACCGTAAGGGAGTCTGAGACAGCGGCAACTGTCCAGCAAGTCATAGTCAAAACAGCCCCACCAGCAGTCACGTCAGACCAGACTCTGACAGGTCACCAAGAACGTGCTCTGACGGTCCAGTACTACCCCGTGCTAGACCACGTCACAGCTAACAACCCACCAAGCAAACAAATTAGACACGTGTATCTAAACTCCGTCACATCTGAAGACACCACACACAACACACTGCTGACAGCACATCAAGACGCTGACGCAAGAACCTCAAGACTCTAGAACGTCCCGTTATGCAAGATCGTAGTTGATAGAAGAATACACTCAGAACCCAGCTATAACACACGGTAGTCTGGCAGGCTGCAGAACTGGTCAGCATGGCGCTACAGTTAACCCACCAGTCAAGCACGTAAAGAAGCAAAGAAAGTCAAAGCAAGCCGCAGACTAGAGTACAGTTCCTAGAAGGTCAAGACTCAAACCCGATCACTCAAGGAACAAAGTATTTGGGGGTATCACGCATCTGAGCGACATCAAAATACTGTGAGCAATTGAAATGGTGCGCTGAAACTCAAGAAGAATTTCACTCTTATAAGGAATCTTAGGACCCTGTACACCGTATACTTAGCCTGATTGAGTATCGCCAGTTTGGAATCCCATAGCAACGTAAGAATACTAGAGAAGGCAAAGGTTTGAAAATATGTCCAGAACAAGAGTATGTCTACGAGGAGAGGTAAGGGAATCATTACGAATGGAGGAAGCGAGATATGGGACATGATAACACATAACAAAATATGAGAGGACAGACAAGGTTATCAAAAAACAGCTCACGAGTCCGAGAAGATTGACCTAGTAATCATGAAGGGGACCAGGTTAACTCGCTGATCGACCAACTCGCAATCACAAATTAGGATAGTATTTCTAACTACGATTTTTGAGTCACACAACAAACACTACACAACAACACAACACACACACAAACAACCACTCACCACACGACATACACTACATACGACATCGAACACGGCACACATAGCACACATACACACTACCCACCAAAAAACCACACACTAACAGTACACACACTAGAGACACACACACCACACACACCACACACTACACACACACACAACACACACACACACACACACACACACGACACATACAACACTACCACACACACACACATACACACCACTACACACACACACACACATACACACACACACCACCACCCAACACCACACACCCCACACACACACACACCACACCACCAACAAACACACACACCACACACACACCACACACACACACACACACATACACACACACACACACACACAACACACACACACACACACATACACACACCACAACACACCACATACCAACACACACTACACACATCACACTCACACACACATCACACAACACACACACACACCACACACACACACACACACACACCACACACACATACACCACATACCACATCACACATACACACAACACACACAACACACACACATACACCACACACACATACACATAACACAATACACACATACACACACACACACACAACGACACATACACACACAACAATACACACATACACACACACAAACATACACACACACACTACACACACACACACACACACACACACACCCAACACACACACACACACACACACACATACACACACACACCACACACACATGACACACACACACACACACCATACACACATACACACCACACACATACACACACATCATACACACACACACACACACACACACAACACACACAATACACACAATCCACACATACACTCACACCACACAAACATCCACATACACACATACACACATACACACACACACACACACACACACATACACACACACACACACACATTCACATGCTACACACATACACACATACACACACACACATACACACACACACACCATACACACACACACACACACACACTACACACACACACACAACACAAACACACACATACACACACAACACACACACAACACACAACACACACCACACACACACACACACACACACAACACACACACACTACAACACATACACACACACACACCACACACAACACACCACACACACACACACACACACACACACACACAAACAACTACACACATACAACACACACACACACACACACAGAGCAGGAGTTCCGGAGTGTGTACCTCGATCGAGACAGAACACAGGACGAAAGGAAGACGATAAAAGAGAGAGTTCAAAAACGAAAGGAGAAATGGGAGGAAATGAAAAAAGGAGAGCAGAATAACCCCGATCAAATGGAAGGACAAGCACACCCCCCAGAAACACCTGCAGAAGGACTCCAGCCACGACACCCCCAAGGCAACTGAACAATCCAAACCAACCATCACACACCGATCCCTCTGTTTCCACCCCCCGCACCACAGTTACAGTATTAGAACAGAAGTTGAAGGTTTGGTACACAAATGCAGATGGATTAACGAATAAACATGAGGAATGCAAGAAAGAATCAATGAGAGTCCCCAGACATCATAGCAGTTATAGAAACAAAACTCACGGAGACAATAACAGATGCAATCTTCCCACCAGGATACCAGATCATGAGGAAGGCAGGGGGGGAGGTGGGGTTGCTCTGCTCGTAAAAAAACAGATGGAAATTCGAGAAAATGGAAGGCATAGATGAGACGGGAGAAAGAGACTACATAGCAGGTACACTTCAGTCTGGGGAACACAAAGTGGTCATTGCAGTGATGTATAATCCACCACAGAACTGCAGGAGGCCAAGAGAGGAATATGAAGAGAGCAACAGAGCAATGGTGGACACACTTGCTGAGGTGGCAAGAAGAGCTCACTCCAGCAGAGCAAAGTTGCTGGTTATGGGGGATTTCAACCACAGGGAGATTGACTGGGAAAACCTGGAGCCACAAGGGGGTCCCGAAACATGGAGAGCCAGAATGTTGGACGTGGTGCTGGAAAACCTCATGCACCAACATGTTAAGGACACTACCAGAGTGAGAAGGGAGGATGAACCAGCAAGATTGGACCTTGTGTTCACCCTGGGCAGCTCAGACATTGAGGACATCAAGTATGAGAGTCCCCTAGGAGCTAGCGACCACGTGGTTCTGTGCTTTGAATACATAGTAGAGCTGCAAGTGGAGAGAATAACAGGAGTTGAATGGGAAAAGCCTGACAATAAAAGAGGGGACTACATAGCGTTGAAGAACTTCCTGCGGGAGGTCCAGTGGGACAGAGAACTGGCAGGAAAGCCAGTAAATGAAATGATGGAATATGTAACAACAAAATGCAAGGAGGCAGTGGAAAGGTTTATTCCCAAGGGCAACAGTAACAACGGGAAGACCAGAACGAGCCCCTGGTTTACTCGACGGTGTAAGGAGGCAAAAACAAAGTGCAATAGAGAATGGAAAAAGTACAGAAGGCAGAGAACACACGAAAATAGGGAGACCAGTCGCAGAGCCAGGAATGAGTATGCACAGGTAAGAAGGGAGGCCCAGCGACAGTATGAAAATGACATAGCATCGAGAATCAAGACTGACCCAAAACTGTTTGTATAGCACATCAGGAGGAAGACAACAGTCAAAGACAGGTGATCAGATTAAGGACAGAAGGTGGAGAACTCACAAGAAACGATCAGGAGGTATGTGAGGAGCTGAACAGGAGATTTAAGGAAGTTTTTACAGTAGAGACAGGAAGGGCTATGGGATGACAGCACAGAAAGGAACATCAAGAGGGAATATACCAACAAGTGTTGGATGACATACGAACAACTGAGGAGGAGGTGAAGAAGCTCTTAAGTGACCTTGACACCTCAAAGGCGATGGGACCGGACAACATCCCCCATGGGTCCTTAGAGAAGGAGCAGAGATGCTGTGCATGCCTCTAACCACAATCTTCAACATATCCCTTGAAACTGGGCAACTACCTGAGAAATGGAAGACAGCTAATGTAGTCCCCATATTTAAGAAAGGAAACAGAAATGAGGCACTAAACTACAGACCTGTGTCTCTGACATGTATTGTGTGCAAAGTCATGGAGAAGATTATCAGGAGAGAAGTGGTCGAACACCTGGAAAGGAACAAGATTATAAATGAAAACCAGCATGGGTTCATGGAAGGCAAATCTTGTATCACAAACCTCCTGGAGCTTTATGACAAGGTAACAGAAGTAAGACACGAGAGAGGGGTGGGTAGATTGCGTTTTCCTAGGCTGCAGGAGGCCTTTGACACAGTTCCCCACAAAGAGATTAGTGCAGAAGCTGGAGGATCAGGCGCATGTAAAAGGGAGGGCACTGCAATGATAAGGGAATACCTGACAGGGAGGCAGCAACGAGTCATGGTACGTGAAGAGGTATCACAGTGGGCGCCTGTTACGAGCGGGGGTCCCACAGGGGTCAGTTCTAGGACCAGTTGCATTTTTGATATATGTGAACGACATGATGGAAGGAATAGTACCTGAAGTGTCCCTGTTGCGATGATGACGTGAAGTTGATGAGAAGAATGTAAATGGCGAGGATGAGCAGACTACAAGAGACCTGGACAGGCTGGACATGTGGTCCAGTAACTGGCTTCTCGAATTCAATCAGCCAAATGCAAAGTCATGTAAGATTGGGGAGGGGCAAAGAAGACCGCAGACAGAGTATAGGTACGTGGACAAAGATACAGACCTCACTCAGGAGAGAAAGGACCTTGGGGGTGACCATAACACGAGCACATCACCCGGAGGCACACATCACCAAATAACTGCTGCGGCATACGGGCGCCTAGCAAACCTGAGAATAGCGTTCCGATACCTTAATAAGGAATCGTTCAAAGACACTGTAACACTGTATGTTAGGCCATACTGGAGTATGCAACACCAGTCTGGAACCCACACCTGGTCAAGTACGTCAAGAAGTTAGGAGAAGTACAAAGGTTTGCAACAAGGCTAGTCCCAGAGCTCCAAGCAAATGTCGTACGAGGAAAGGTTAAGGGAATCGGACTGACGACACTGGAGGACAGAAGGGTCAGGGGAAGACATGATACGACATACAAGATACTGCGGGAATAGACAAGGTGGACAGAGATAGGATGTTCCAGAGAAGGGACACAGGGACAAGGGGTCACAACTGGAAGCTGAAGACTCAGACGAGTCACAGGGACGTTAGGAAGTATTCTTCAGTCATAGAGTTGTCAGCAAGTGGAATAGCCTAGCAAGTGAAGTATGGAGGCAGGAACCATACATAGTTTTAAGAAGAGGTATGACAAAGCTCAGGAAGCAAGAGAGAGAGAGGACCCGTAGCGATCAGTGAAGAGCGGCCAGGAGCTGAGTATCGACCCTGCACACCACAATTAGGTGAGTACAATTAGGTGAGTACACACACACACTACATACACACATACACACCAACACACACACATACACCCACCACACCACACACACACACACACACACACACACACACACACACACACACCACACACACAAACCAACACACATACACACACACACATACACACCATACACCCATACACATACACACACACACACCACACACACACCACACACACCCCACACAACACACACAACCACAACACACACACAACGACAGCACACAAAGCACACACACACACCCACACACACACCACCACACACACACACCCCCACACAAACACCATGACCACACACACCACACAACACCCCACACACAACACACCACACACAACACACCACACACACCCACCACACACACCCACACACACACCACCACACACACCACACACCACACACACACACCACACACCACACCACCACCACACACACACACACAACCCCACACACACACACTCCCACACACACCCCCCACACACACCCCCCCCCACACCACACACACCACACCCACACACACCCCCACACACACCCCACACACACACATCACCCCACACACACCACCCACACACACACACCCCACCACCACCAACCCCACACACCACAACCCCACACACACACATACCCCCACACAACACACCCCCACACACACACCCACCCCACACACACCCCACACACACACCCCCACCACCACAGTACCACCACACCACACATACACCCCAACACACACCCCAAACACCACACACCCCCCCCACACACCCACACATAACCCCACACACACATACCCCACACCCACCACACATACCCCACACACACACATACCCCACACACACACAACCCCACACAACACCTACCCCACACACACACATACCCCCACACACACCCCCACACACACACAACCCCACACACACACACCCACACACACCCCACTCCCCCACACACACATACCCACACACACACAACACCCCCACACACACTACCCCACACACACACATACCCCACACACACACACCCCACACACACACATACCCCACACACAACACACCCCACCACACACACACCACCCCACACAGACCACCATACCCACACACACACATCCCCACACCACACACCCCCCAACACCACACACACCCCCACCACAACACACACACCCACACACACACACCACACCCCACCACAACACATACCCCACAACACAACACCACACACACATCACCCACACAAACACACACACACAACACCCCACACACAACATCCCCACACACACACACACCCCCACAGCACACACACCCCTAACACACACACACCACACACACACACCCCACACACCACACACACACACAAAACCCACACACAAACACACCCCACAACCACACACAACCCACACACACACACACACCCCCACACACACACACACACACTCCACACACACATACACAACACACCCACACAACACCAAACCCCACACACACACCCACACTCACACCTCCAACATCTAAACACACCCACACACACACACACACCACACACACACACACCACAACCTCACACACACACACACTCACACACACACACCACCACACACACACACCACACACACACACCACACACACACACACATCACACCACACATCAAACACCACACACACACACACCCCCACATACACACACACACACACACACACACACACACAACACACACACATACACACACACACACATACTACAACACACACCACACACGCACACCTACACACACACACCACACACCACACCTCACACACAACACGGACTATTCCAACACCACACTAGACAAAACTCGTAATTACTAACACACAACACACTACACACTCACACACAACACTCACACACTCACACAACCACTCACACACATACGCACACAACACACACACACATGCACAACACACTCACACACTCACACACACACACACACTCACATACACAAGTGAGTACACACACACTGAACACACACAACATCACACACAACACACACCACACACCACACAATTACACAAGCGATCTACACCAATACCTTCCAAGCATTGCATCCTACAACACACCTACACACACAAAGGCTGGTGTTGCGACATGGGGCCGACAAAAGAGCAAATTAATCTAACAGCACATACAAACCGTCACATCATGACAAACGACTTGGGGAGTAACACACCAGCAACAAGCCACATACACCAAAAACGCCAACATATGCCACACACACAACACACAGACAACACTTCCGACATGGCATCACACGCACAACATAAGTGATCACATTGAGTTAGATCCCACACACGTGTATTCAAGTCCACAAACAAGCGTTTCAGTAACGACACAACACCACTGTTACAATGTACATAAAGGATCACAGTTACTGCAGTGACCTGTGGATCCAGCATTGAGCTCTAGGATGTTCAGGACCCGACACCAGTGAAGCTCATATGAGATTGGACAATGGGAACCACAAGAGCCCAGCACGAAGAACATACAGAAAGCCGCAAAGTTTCACAAACCTCACCAAGCAAAGAGATTCTCGAGGGAGCTAAGTATATACACTGGAGGACAACATTGACAGAACGACATACAAATACACATGACTCACATAGGGGACAATAGACAAACCTCAGAAACACAGCAATCACGAACATTTGAAATATAAACGCAAATCCCAGTCCATAAGTAGATCCATTGACTAGTTTGGGCCAAGGAGGCTTTTAAGCCATAACAAGTTCTTTTAAGCAGAGACTGAAAAAGCTCCACTGTTCAGGGCGAACGTGACCAATAAGCGACACAATATACTGAATGTTATATGTCATGGCGGGCCATAGCTTATCGACCATCAACCCCAACATTCGACATACTAATAAGTGATATCGACTCTCACCCACCCAGTACACACGAACCACACCAACCTCATTGGAAGATCGGACACCATTCGGAACCTCAACTAGGTGAGCCAATGACGTAAAAACTACAAGCAACAGTACAAAGTTCCACAACCCCCCCCCACCCACAACTAACCCAAGCTCAGCGGCATTTCATCACGAGGAGACGCTCAAGGGAAACAACCTTAACACACACAACGAGTATACAAAAACACAACCAAAACAACACGAAAATCACATGGGACAAAACAAGTCAAGACACACAGCAACAAGGGACACAGCTGAAGTTCGAAGATTCACACCACACAGACAAGCACGAATAACTATACAGACCTTTAGCTGGGACCAGCTGACATTTATAGGACGCATCAGCAGGCCTATACACTATCGTCTTCTTATTTTCCCAATAAAGGTATAAAACCTTTTAACAGGTTCCAAAGTAATAATCGAACGTGGAAGACGGGGGAGGGCTTGTTTGACCCTCTCCTCCAAAGGAATCCTTTTTGTACACAAAACAACAATCCAACCCAACCCCCCCCCGGGCCCCGGCTGAAGAACCTCAAAAGGGTACAAAATGATAAACCACCAACATGGATACAAATAAAAAAACAACACACCCAACCACCCAAACCCCTCATACACCACAAACAAACCACACAAACACAAAACATAAAAACCCAAACACCCACAAAACATAAACAACCCCACAACACACCCAACAACACAAAAAAAACAAAACCCACACAACAGTCACACAACACACACAACACACACACGACACACACAACACACACAACACACACAACACACACAACACATACAGTGACCTTGATAGCTGGACCACGCTGGCCCCATCAGGCCGTGTAATCACAGTGACAGACATCCAAGGCCTCCAACACTCACTCGCTCTCTTGCTCTCATCCTCTCTACTTCCACCTCCATACACAGGTAAACAATTCCATATCTAACAGATTCTCTTATTGTAAATAATCGAAATTTCGTGAGAAATTCGGAATAGGGAGGTTGGCTCTGTTCGTAGTTCCGGAGTCTGCCTCCAGATGGCTCCTTCTTTTGTTTACATCTGGGTAAAACAAAATGCTAACGCTTAGTTCGCGCGCTTTCCCTCGTTCCTCGGTGTCTGAAAGACGCTCAAAACGCGCGTAAAAATGCCATAAACCACCTTAACGATGGATACAAAAAAAATAAAGCAATGTATCTCCATCCGTCCTTCTCTCCCTCCTCAGTGAGGTTCACTCAAAACATAGACCAAAATCATTTACAGTTTCAATAATTCATGAAAAA
>NC_069428.1:3441984-3486984 GCF_026875155.1 Cherax quadricarinatus | reverse complement strand
CTGTACTCTGGCAGAGCCATTCTCTGCTCTCTTCAGTTCCCATGATCTTGTTGAACTGTATTCTAGCAGCCACTTGGCTGACCATGAGTGCACCTTGATAACGTTTCTGGAATTCTTGCTAATTTTAAGTTTTCTACAGACAAAGATACACAGGAATTAATCTCTGCCCTAGAAAGTTATTTACATATATTAGTATAAGTGAGAGTTGCCTCGCCAGTCACATAATTTTCCTCTTACCAATATTTCTAATTTATTATTTTTCAGATATTTTTTGCACTGCTTGAAGCAGTGTTTCTCTTGCTTCTGTTCCCCTTGTTGTAAATATTTCTAGTGAGATACCATAACAAAACCCTTCCTACAGTATGCTCTCAACTTATCTCTCTTCCTGCATGATATCCTTAAGCAATAAAACCAGTAGGTTCCAAGGCAAGGTTCACAAGGCAAGGTTCACAAGGCAAGGTTCACAAGGCAAGGTTCACAAAGCAAGGTTCACAAGGCAAGGTTCATAAGGCAAGGTTCACAAGGCAAGGTTCACAAGGCAAGGTTCACAAGTAGGCAAGGTTCACAAGGCAAGGTCACAGGCAGTTCACAAGGCAAGGTTCACAAGGCAAGGTTCACAAGGCAAGGTTCACAGGCAAGGTTCACAGGCCAAGGTTCACAAGGCAAGGTTCAAAGCAAGGTTCACAAGGCAAGGTTCACAAGGCAAGGTTCACAAGGCAAGGTTCACAAGGCAAGGTTCACAAGGCAAGGTTCACAAGGCAAGGTTCACAAGGCAAGGTTCACAAGGCAAGGTTCACAAGGCAAGGTTCACAAGGCAAGGTTCACAAGGCAAGGTTCACAAGGCAAGGTTTCACAAAGCAAGTTCACAAGGCAAGGTTCATAAGGCAAGGTTTCACAAGGCAAGGTTCACAAGGCAAGGTTCACAAGGCAAGGTTCACAAGGCAAGGTTCACAAGGCAAGGTTCACAAGGCAAGGTTCACAAGGCAAGGTTCACAAGGCAAGGTTCACAAGGCAAGGTTCACAAGGCAAGGTTCACAAGGCAAGGTTCATAAGGCAAGGTTCACAAGGCAAGGTTCACAAGGCAAGGTTCACAAGGCAAGGTTCACAAGGCAAGGTTCACAAGGCAAGGTTCACAAGGCAAGGTTCACAAGGCAAGGTTCACAAGGCAAGGTTCACAAGGCAAGGTTCACAAGGCAAGGTTCACAAGGCAAGGTTCACCATCCCTGAAACCTCGCTGATTTCCTTGTATCTCACCGTTCTTTTCTCTTTGGTGTTAGAATGTTCTCTTTTCTTGTCTGGTTAGTTATCTGTACTCCATTGTGCATCAAAGGTATCAAAGGTACTCTTTCCCTCGATGAAGATCTCTTAGAATTTTATACTCTCTCTCTCTCTCTCTCTCTCTCTCTCTCTATCTCTCTCTCTTTCTCTCTCTCTCTCTCTCTCTCTCTCTCTCTCTCTCTCATCTCTCTCTCTCTCTCTCCTCTCTCTCTCTCTCTTTTCACGGGGTTTGACAAGGTTAGGTTCAGGATTCCTAACTTTATTGACAAGCTAAGAGCTGTTACCTACATCAGCTCATTTGAAAGCATTTTTATTATTATGAGACATACAAGTAGGGAACAGGATGAAGTTGGAGCCATCTGTGGGCCAGTATTTTCATCTGATCAACTGACTTTACCTCGTTGACATCATTATGCTGTACGAATGTGTTCCATATTCGAGTCATCCTAGTAATAAATGATCTCAGATGAAGTGATGTTCTGGAGAAGGATACAGCCAGAGTGAAGTTGCTGCTTTCTGCCCGTCTTGTGGTATAGAAGCTTGCTTCACGGTATCCTCGAAGTGGATCCAAGTGTGGTACTTTGACAATATTGGTCTTGTACATAACAGTAAGACCACGCACATCCCTCCTGTGTTGAAGGCTCTCTCTCTCTCTCTCTGTCTCTCTCTGTCTCTCTCTGTCTCTCTCTCTCTCTCTCTCTCTCTCTCTCTCTCTCTCTCTCTCTCTCTCTCTCTCTCACATAGTTATCACCTGGTCCTTTACATCTATGCTCCGTCGCTGTTATTTCAATTTCAAAATCTGCTTTTCCCTCTTCCACTTTTCTCTTTACATTAGCCTGTTCATTTCTTTCTCTTAAGCTTTCATCTCTGTCCCTTGAAGGTGTCAGCACGACACCTTCAAGGATGTCTCCTGAAGGTGTCAGCACGACACCTTCAAGGATGTCTCCTGAAGGTGTCAGCACGACACCTTCAAGGATGTCTCCTGAAGGTGTCAGCACGACACCTTCAAGGATGTCTCCTGAAGGTGTCAGCACGACACCTTCAAGGATGTCTCCTGAAGGTGTCAACACGACACCTTCAAGGATGTCTCCTGAAGGTGTCAACACGACACCTTCAAGGATGTCTCCTGAAGGTGTCAGCACGACACCTTCAAGGATGTCTCCTGAAGGTGTCAACACGACACCTTCAAGGATGTCTCCTGAAGGTGTCAGCACGACACCTTCAGGATGTCTCCTGAAGGTGTCAGCACGACACCTTCAAGGATGTCTCCTGAAGGTGTCAACACGACACCTTCAAGGATGTCTCCTGAAGGTGTCAGCACGACACCTTCAAGGTTTGTCTCCTGAAGGTGTCAACACGACACCTTCAAGGATGTCTCCTGAAGGTGTCAACAGGACACCTTCAAGGATGTCTCCTGAAGGTGTCAACACGACACCTTCAAGGATGTCTCCTGAAGGTGTCAACAGGACACCTTCAAGGATGTCTCCTGAAGGTGTCAACACGACACCTTCAAGGATGTCTCCTGAAGGTGTCAGCACGACACCTTCAAGGATGTCTCCTAAAGGGTGTCAACACGACACCTTCAAGGATGTCTCCTGAAGGTGTCAACACGACACCTTCAAGGATGTCTCCTGAAGGTGTCAACACGACACCTTCAAGGATGTCTCCTGAAGGTGTCAACAGGACACCTTCAAGGGAGGTTTCTTCTCCATGTTGTAAGGCTCTACCTAAGTAAAAGTAATTCCCTTCCTTGAACCTTGTGTCCATTGGTGTCACAGTTCCTCGATTTCTGCTCACTCCTGTTATTTTCTTCTCTGCTCTCCTCTGCTCTTCTCTGCTCTCCTCTGCTCTTCTCTGCTCTCCTCTGCTCTTCTCTGCTCTCCTCTGCTCTCCTCTGCTCTCCTCTGCTCTTCTTTGCTCTTCTCTGCACTCCTTGCTCTTCACAGCCTCAGGTCACTTATTTACCTTTGATTTACCCTTGATACAAGTCATTTTTTTGTTCCAGTATGTTGGTAATAATGTTAGGGTTACCCACAAAATATCAGGTAAATGGACAAAGATGCAACTAATCTGGCATTTTATTGTGGCAACGTTTCGCTCTCCAGGAACTTTGTCAGGCCTTCCTGACAGTCTCCACTGCTTCCTTTACATGTTTCTCTTAACTTGTTTTCCATGTCTTTTGAGTATCTTATTTTTTTTAATTACCTCCTGGTCTTCTTCCCTCCGTCTCTTCCCGGTCATTGTTTTACCGCCTCACGTCCTTTCTTCCCCTCATCTTCTCTCTTCCACTACCACCATTTATCCTTGCTCTTCTGTCTACTCATTCGCCCCCCTGTGACAATGCCTCCAGGCTCGGCCCCCCAGGGAGCTATCACGCCCAGCGTCCCCCCTATACCCCCCTCCGTTTCTCTCCCCTCCTTCCCCTCTCTTTCTGTCCCCCTCCCCCCAATTCCTTATATTCTCTTCGTTCCCTGGTTCACTTAATTCTTCCCCTCCTCTGTTAGCGTCTAAACTACCCCCTTCACCTCCACTACAACCCCTCCCCCCTAACACCACCCCCTCCACCCCAACACCACTCCCCCACCCCTCACATCTACTCCCACTCATTACATAAATGGTTCACAATACCGACACGTTAATGAATAATGCACCCCAACCCCAGGTCCTCCACCCCAACCCCAACCCCACCTCCACCACACCCACCCCACCAACCCGACCTCCACCACTCCCACCCCATCAACTCCATCTTCACAACCCCCACCCCAAAATCACCACCCCCACCCTACCTCCACCACCCCAAAACCACCTCTTCCACCCCACCCCAATACCACCTCTACCACACCACTGCAACACCACCTCTACTATCCCACCCCAACGCCACCCCACCACCCCAACAGAACCCCGCCTCACCACCCCAACACCACCCCCACCTCCACCGCCCTCACTCCAATACCACCATCACCACCCCTCACCCCAACATCACCTCCACCACCCCAACCTCAACCCCACCTCCACTACCTCCACCCCATTCTTACTAGACTGCCCGTCACCCTGACACTACTCCTCCCCAGTAACACCTCCACCACTACCTCTAACTACACTTCCACCCTCACCCCACTACCCTCCAACTTTCCTCCCCACTCTCCCCTCCTCCCCCTCCTCCTCAATCATACTGGAATGTTTCCATTTCCAGGTCTTCACCGGAAGCTCCTGACTCCAGCAGCTACTGACCCTCCCTGATGCTGCTACACACACACACACACCACACACACATACACACACACACACACACATCTCTACAACCCCCCACACTCCCACACCCCCCAAACACACCCTCACACCACTACACCCCCACCCTCCGGCACACACCCACCACCCCATACACACCCTCACACCCTACACACATCTCCACACCCCTACACACACACCCCACACACACCTTCACACCCCACACACCCTCACACACCCCACCCCCACAAACACCCTCGCACCCCCACACACACATCGCCCCACAGCGGGTGATGGTAATGATAGACCTTTCTGGGAAAGTGTAACAGGTGGGGTTCCACAAGCATCAATACGAGGACCATTATTCTTCTTCCAAAGATATAAGTGACTTTCCAGGAAGATTGAATCATGTGGTGAATGGTTTTGAAAACCGACAAGTTGAAGAATTGAGACACTTGTGCAACACATGGGAATCTTTATTGAAGAAACGTTTCGCCACACAGTGGCTTCATCAGTCCAATACAAAGTAGAAATGGGTAAGGAGAGGAGGAGTTCGAGGTAATCAGTCCCTCAACCTGGAATCGATGTGTTCAGTCCATCACTCTAGTAGGAAGTGTAGACTTCCTACTAGAGTGATGGACTGATGAAGCCACTGTGTGGCGAAACGTTTCTTCAATAAAGATTCCCATGTGTTGCACAAGTGTCTCAATTCTTCAAGATTGAATCATATTTATCACTGTTTATCCATGATGTAGATAGACTATCTTAAGATGGTTGGGGTAAAGGGTATAGTCCTCAGAGCTCGGTCCCAGACCAGGCTTCCTGGTTTACTGACCTGATCAAGAAGGCTGTTGTGCTAGCTGTAGGCAGACCATAGTTCAGGCGATCAGGAACTGACTCGAGGAACGTATCAAGTTCCTTCTAGGAGACAACCAGGGATCTGTTATAAATTTTTCCTTATGTATATCGGCGTAACGAGAGGAAGTAACAAGGGAAGAAGAGAAGCTGGTGTCAGGAATTCTGGACGAACTGCAACAATGGTTAATCAAATGGTTGCTGGAGTTCAACCCAAATAAGTGGAAGGTTGCGGAAATTTGGGAGCAGAGAGAAGACTAACGAAGGAATACAGTTTGAGAGAAGAGAAACTACAAATGTCGCTCAAGGAGAAGGATCTTGAAGTGAACATCCCACCCAATATATTGCCAGAGGTGAGCATATATCAAATATCTATAACAAATACGAGGAAATGAATCTCAGAACTGCCTTCAGAAACTTAAATAATCTTGTGCTTAATTGTCAAGATATCTTATTTATGAAAATAAGATACTAGACACAAGCAAAATTTCCTAAATTTGCTTGCAGCAGATAAGTGAATTGGAGATATAACTCCAGATGTACCCCGGTAAACCCTAGTTCCTGGATTTTTTTGTGTATCCATATGCTCTTGCACTACTCTCCACAGCATGGATGTATGGTGCACAATAAACTAGCCACTTTGGTGGAAAAATCTAAAATTTTAGAGGATTTGATATTGCAAATGGGGGCAGATTTTTTAAATGAGTCATAGGTGAGATTAGTAAAGTGACAAGGATGACGAAGAAGTTAACACTGGATTTAGAGTTCATTTTTGTCTGTAGGAAAATTAGTGGATGAGCTAGATGAGGAATGGGTAGGGCAAACGCGTTTCATGATTAGGTATGATAGTCCGATGACGGGGGGGGATAATTCGAGTAGTTATAAAGGCGGCACACTGAGAGACCCTAACAGATGGTTGGGAAATCGACTAACGATAAACACATACGCAATAGCATGAGACCCCCCACACTTAAACAAACAACACAAACACACACACACACACACATCACACCAAACACACACACCACCCACAACACATCAACACACACAACCCACACACATACAACTCGCCACCAGTGAGACACAGGACAGGAGGACTAAACTGAACAAGCGCGGTGCATTACGAGCAGCCAAACAACTGGCCCGACCACACCCATACGAACCACTAGCCCACTCCACTGCCACAACCACAACCCATCACATGCTAAACACACAGCCACACAACCACACCTAGACCACACCCAACCAATAGCTGAAGTTAGCAATCACGGCATAGTGTACCCCAATGTGTTGTATGTCAACATGTACATCAACTAAACATCCCGCTCAGTTACAATACCTGCATTCCGCCTAACGATCTGGGTGTAGTGAGCTTCTTCTGCTGTGTGCCTGTGTTGGTAGACTGTAGTGCTTGTGTGTAGTGTAGTGCTGCTTGGTATCATGCTACTTAGCATAGTAGTCAACTGTGTAGCACGTCCGCCAAGCTGTCGTTGTGTAACCTCGCTTCGTCTGATACCAGCCTTTCCATAGTCATGCTGCTCGTCGAGTCCATTTGTGCTACAGCCTGTTCGCTATCATGCACGTCACATACACACATCACATTGGATAACACACACACCACACCACACACATCATCCACACACACACACACTCACACACACACACACACACACACACACATACCCACACACATACAGTCTGGCACCAGTGTGGAGTGTCACAGGATCAGGTGGGGACTTAATTGAGACAATGCGGGCGGTGAATTACGATGGGCAGCCGTGAACAACCTGGCCCGACCACCACTGGATAGAACCACTAGCCCATCCACTGGCTAGAACCACTAGCCCATCCACTGGCTAGAACTACTAGCCCAACCACTGGCTAGAGACCACTAGCCCAACCAATAGTGAAGATTGTAGGCAATACTGAGCCAGTAGTGTAGAGTTGTGTTGTGTAGTGTAGTGCTGTGTTGCATAGTGTAGTGCTGTGTTGTGCAGTGCAGTGCTGTGTTGTGTAGTGTAGTGCTGTGTTGTGTAGTGTAGTGCTCTGTTGCTTAGTGTAGTGCTGTGTTGTGTAGTGTAGTGCTGTGTTGTGTAGTGTAGTGCTGTGTTGTGTAGTGTAGTGCTGGTTTGTAGTTAGGCGTGTTGTGTAAGTGCTGTGTTGTGTAGTTGTTTAGTGCTGCTGTTGTGTAGTGTAGGCTGTGTTGTGTAGTGTAGTGCTCTGTTGCATAGTGTAGTTGCTGTGTTGTGTAGTTGTAGTGGCTGTGTTGTGTAGTGTAGTGCTGTGGTTGGGGTAGTGTAGTGCCTGTTTGCATAGTGTAGTGCTGTGTTGTGTTTGTGTAGTGCTGTGTTGTGTAGTGTAGTGCTGTGTTGTGTAGTGTAGTGCTGTGTTGTGTAGTGTAGTGCTGTGTTGTGTAGTGTAGTGCTCGTGTTGCATAGTGTAGCTGTGTTTTTGTGTAGTGCTGTTTCTGTGTGTTGTTGTAGTGTAGTGCTGTGTTGTGTAGTGTAGAGCTGTGTTGTTAGGTAGTGCTGTTGCTAGTGTAGCTGTTGTGTGTGTAGTGCTCTGTTATAGTGTATGCTGTGTTGTGTAGTGTAGTGCTGTGTTGTGTAGTGTAGTGCTGTGTTGTAGTGAGTGCTAGTTGCTAGTGTAGTGCTGTGAGTGTAGTGTAGTGCTCTGTGTAGTGTAGTGCTGTGTTGTGTAGTGTAGTGCTGTGTTGTGTAGTGTGCTTGTGTAGAGCTGTGTTGTGTAGTGTAGTGCTGTGTTGTGTATGTATGCTGTGTATGTGTGCTGTGTTGTGTAGTGTAGTGCTGTGTTGTGTAGTGTAGTGCTGTGTTGTGTAGTGTAGTGCTGTGTTGTGTAGTGTAGTGCTCTGTTGTGTGTAGTGCTGTGTGTGTAGTGTAGCTGGTTGTGTAGTGTAGTGCTGTGTTTGTGGGATGTGTGTTGTGTAGTGTAGTGTGTTTGTGTAGTGTAGTGCTGTGTTGTGTAGTGTAGTGCTGACTGTTGTGTAGTGTAGTGCTGTGTTGTGTAGTGTAGAGCTGTGTTGTGTAGTGTAGTGCTGTGTTGTGTAGTGTAGTGCTGTGTTGTGTAGTGTAGTGCTGTGTTGTGTAGTGTAGTGCTGTGTTGTGTAGTGTAGTGCTGTTTGTAGTGTGTGTGTGTGTGTAGTAGTGCTGTGTTGTGTAGTGTAGAGCTGTGTTGTGTAGTGTAGAGCTGTGTTGTGTAGTGTAGTGCTTGGTGTTTGTGTAGTGTAGTGCTGTGTTGTGTAGTGTAGTGCTGTGTTGTGTAGTGTAGTGCTGTGTTGTGTAGTGTAGTGCTGTGTTGTGTAGTGTAGAGCTTGTTGTGTAGTGTAGTCTGTGTTGTGTAGTGTAGTGCTGTGTTGTAGTGTAGTGTGTAGTGTGTCTGTGTTGTGTTGTAGTGCGTGTGTGTGTGTTGTGTAGTGTAGTGCTGTGTTGTGTAGTGTAGTGCTGTGTTGTGTAGTGTAGTGCTGTTTGTGTAGTGTAGAGCTTGTTGTGTAGTGTAGTGCTGTGTTGTGAGGTAGTGCTGGGTTGTGTAGTGTAGAGCTGTGTTGTGTGTTGTCTGTGTGTAGTGTAGGCTGTTGTTGTGTAGTGTAGTGCTGTGTTGTGTAGTGTAGTGCTGTGTTGTGTAGTGTAGAGCTGTGTTGTGTAGTGTAGTGCTGTGTTGTGTAGTGTAGTGCTGTGTTGTGTAGTGTAGTACTGTGTTGTGTAGTGTAGTAGCTGTGTTGTGTAGTGTAGTGCTGTGTTGTGTAGTGTAGTGCTGTGTTGTGTAGTGTAGTAGCTGTGTTGTGTAGTGTAGTGCTGTGTTGTGTAGTGTAGTGCTGTGTTGTGTAGTGTAGTGCTGTGTTGTGTAGTGTAGTGCTGTGTTGTGTAGTAGTGCTGTGTTGTGTAGTGTAGTGTTGTGTTGTGTAGTTGTAGTGCTGTGTTTGTAGTGTAGTGCTGTGTTGTGTAGTGTAGTGCTGTGTGTGTAGTGTAGAGCTGTGTTGTGTAGTGTAGTGTATGTGTTGTGTGTAGTGTAGTGCTGTGTTGTGTAGTTAGTGCTGTGTTGTGTAGTGTAGTGCTGTGTTGTGTAGATGTGTTAGTGTGTTGTTGTGTAGTGTAGTGCTGTGTTGTGTAGTGTAGTGCTGTGTTGTGTAGTGTAGAGCTGTGTTGTGTAGTGTAGTGCTGTGTTGTGTAGTGTAGAGCTGTGTTGTGTAGTGTAGTGCTGTGTTGTGTAGTGTAGTGCTGTGTTGTGTAGTGTAGTAGCTGTGTTGTGTAGGTAGTACTGTGTTGTGTATGTGGTAGTGCTGTGTTGTGTAGTGTAGAGCTGTGTGTTGTGTAGTTGTAGTAGCTGTGTTGTGTAGTGTAGTGCTGTGTTGTGTAGTGTAGTGCTGTGTTGTGTAGTTAGCTTGTGTTGTGTAGTGGGAGTGCTGTGTTGTGTAGTGTAGAGCTGTGTTGTGTAGTGTAGTGCTGTTGTGAGTATTGTTGTGTAGTGTAGTGCTGTGTTGTGTAGTGTAGAGCTGTGTTGTGTAGCGTAGTAGCTGTGTTTGTGTAGTGTAGTGCTGTGTTGTGTAGTGTAGAGCTGTGTTGTGTAGTGTAGAGCTGTGTTGTGTAGTGTAGTGCTGTGTTGTGTAGTGTAGTGCTGTGTTGTGTAGTGTAGTGCTGTTGTGTAGTGTAGTGCTGTGTTGTGTAGTGTAGTGCTGTGTTGTGTAGTGTAGTGCTGTGTTGTGTAGTGTAGTGCTGTTGTGTAGTGTAGAGCTGTGTGTGTATGGTGTGTAGTGTGGCTGTTTGTGTAGTGTAGTGCTGTGTTGTGTAGTGTAGTGCTGTGTTGTGTAGTGTAAGTGCTAGTGTTTGTGTAGTGTAGTGCTGTGTTGTGTAGTGTAGTGCTGTGTTGTGTAGTGTAGTGCTGTGTTGTGTAGTGTAGTGCTGTGTTGTGTAGTGTAGTGCTGTGTTGTGTGTGTAAGCGTGTGTGTAGTGGCTGTGTTGTGTAGTGTAGTGCTGTGTTGTGTAGTGTAGTGCTGTTGTGTGTGTAGAGCTTGTTGTGTAGAGCTGTGTTGTGTAGTGTAAATGCTGTGTTGTGTAGTGTAGAGCTGTGTTGTGTAGTGTAGTGCTGTGTTGTGTAGTGTAGTGCTGTGTTGTGTAGTGTAGTGCTGTGTTGTGTAGTGTAGAGCTGTGTTGTGTAGTGTAGTGCTGTGTTGTGTAGTGTAGTGCTGTGTTGTGTAGTGTAGAGCTGTGTTGTGTAGTGTAGTGCTGTGTTGTGTAGTGTAGAGCTGTGTTGTGTAGTGTAGAGCTGTGTTGTGTAGTGTAGTGCTGTGTTGTGTAGTGTAGTGCTGTGTTTGTGTAGTGTAGAGCTGTGTTGTGTAGTGTAGAGCTGTGTTGTGTAGTGTAGAGCTGTGTTGTGTAGTGTAGTGCTGTGTTGTGTAGTGTAGTGCTGTGTGTAGGAGCTGTGTAGTGTAGTTAGAGCTGTGTTGTGTAGTGTAGCTTGTTGTGTAGTTGTGTTAGTGTAGTGAGCTGTGTTGTGTAGTGTAGTGCTGTGTGTTGTGTTGGGGTAGTGCTGTGTTGTGTAGTGTAGTGCTGTTGTGTAGTGTAGTGCTGTGTTGTGTAGTGTAGAGCTGTGTTGTGTAGTGTAGTGCGTGTGTTTGTGTAGTGTAAGTCTGTGTTGTGTAGTGTAGGCTGTTGTGTGTAGTTGTTTAGTGGCTGTGTTGTGTAGTGTAGTGCTGTGTTGTGTAGTGTAGTGCTGTGTTGTGTAGTGTAGTGCTGTTGTGTAGTGTAGTGCTGTGTTGTGTAGTGTAGTGCTTGTGTTGTGTAGTTGTAGTGCTGTGTTGTGTAGTGTAGAGCTGTGTTGTGTAGTGTAGAGCTGTGTTGTGTAGTGTAGAGCTGTGTTGTGTAGTGTAGGCTGTGTTGTGTAGTGTAGAGCTGTGTTGTGTAGTGTAGAGCTGTGTTGTGTAGTGTAGTGCTGTGTTGTGTAGTGTAGAGCTGTGTTGTGTAGTGTAGAGCTGTGTTGTGTAGTGTAGTGCTGTGTTGTGTAGTGTAGAGCTGTGTTGTGTAGTGTAGAGCTGTGTTGTGTAGTGTAGAGCTGTGTTGTGTAGTGTAGTGCTGTGTTGTGTAGTGTAGAGCTGTGTTGTGTAAGTGTAGTGCTGTGTTGTGTAGTGTAGTGCTGTGTTGTGTAGTGTAGTGCTGTTGTGTGTAGTGTTGGTAGTGTAGCTGATGTATGTTGTAGTGTAGTGCTGTGTTGTGTAGTGTAGTGCTGTGTTGTGTAGTGTAGTGCTGTGTTGTGTAGTGTAGTGCTGTGTAGTGTAGTATAGTGCTTGGATGTAGTGATGAAGCCTTTATTGGTGTGTATAACTGTAGTGTAGTTGGTGAGCGTTTTTATATTAGCCTCGCTGAATGTGTAAAATAGAGATGATGTAGAGTATGAAGCTGGTTGTAGTGAGATGTTTGTGTGTGTATGATATTGTAAGGTAGAACTGTTTGTGGTATAGGCGTGTTGGTAGTTTAGGCTGTTTGATGCGTGTCACTTGTCAGTGTACTTCAAAGATCTGTTGTGTAGTGTAGGCGGTCGTTGTGATCGTTTATTAGTAGTGATATCTGTTAGTTAAGCTTTTGGATGTACCTTGCGTTTGTAGTGTAGTAGTTGATGTGTATGAGGCTGTTAGTTAGCTAGTGTTTGGATAGTGAAAGCTGTGTGATCAGAAATGTAGAGCATAAGATGGAGTAATAAAGAGCTTGATTGGATAATAACAATGTTTATCATCCGCTGCTGGTTTATGTATTGTAGAGCTTGTGCCTATGTCAGAGGTGTTCGTATCATAAACTGAGTAGTGTAGGTATGTTTTGTTGTCTGTATCAGAAATACACCTTATCTCTGCTGTTAGTGCTGCTTCTGCTTAGTGATAATGCTGTGTATGTGTTGCATTTTGTATTAGTCTCGTTTGCATGTTATGCTGTTCGTGCTACTTTAGTGGTTGGTAGTTCCGGTGATCAGGTAACAGCTGTGGCCCGTACTGACAGTCTTCGTGATAGGGCTTTATCAAGCGTGTAGGAGTTATGCTGGTAGTGTTCAACGTACGACCACAGTCCGGCTGATCTGGTACTGACTTCAGGTATCTGTCCAGCTACCTCTTGAAGGGAACCAGGGGTCTGTAACTACTATGATTTGTTTTATGGGGCAGTGATGTGTTCTTTCTCATCCTCCACCAGATCTTCCTCCAAAGCTATTTCCTCCCCTCCTCCTCCTCCTCCACCCCTAAACCTGTTCTTCCTCTTCTACTCTTTCCCTGCCTCTCTGTCCTGCCTCGCCACTAAACACACTTGCCTCTCTACCACTTGCACTTCATTAAAATTCTCTCGTTCCTAAACAGCCTTTCCTCCACTTCTTTTTATCCTACTCTCCTTTTTACTCCTCCCTCCCTATACACACATTTTTCATATCACCTTCTCTCGCCTTTCCTTAGCCTTTTCTTTGCTGTCTTTCGCTTTCTCTCAGCCTTTCCACTTCATTTTCTCTCACTCTCTTTTCACCTTCTCTTGCAGCGTGTGCTACACAGACAGTACGAGGGTAAGTAAGTAAGTAAGTAAGTTTATTCAGGTATACACAAATACAGTTACATAGAATTATCATACATAGCAGCATATGTGTAGAGAACCTGGGATAACCCAAAAAAGTCAGACAGAGTGACTTATTTCCATTGGGAAGTAACAGTCCCTGATTGGTACTTCATCCACAACAATGTACGCTGATTAGCCAATAGCCTGAGGCGTGTGCTGATTGGTATTTAACCCACTGTGTTGGATGCCTATTGGTCTGAAAGCTAGCATTCATCGATTGGTCTGTAATGCACTGTCGCTCGGTGACTGGTCTCTGACCCTTCTTGACTAAGATTCAGTAGGTCTAACACCTGACCTAACGTAAATTTTATCCAGCCTAGCCTTAACCAAGTCTGACCCAACGTAACCTATTCTTAACCTAGCCTAACCTAGCCTTACCCTAGCCTAACCCAGCCTTAACTAGCCTTACCCTAACCTAACCTAACCTAGCCTTATCTTAACCTGACCTAACATAGACTTAATCTAACCTAGCCTAACCTACCTGACCTAACCTGTGATGGACATGTGGGCTCGCTGGCCCACATGTCCATCAAAGCCTAGTGTCTTCCTTCTCTATAATACATGTGTTCCCTTGCTTATTCCTACACACGTTCCCTCACACCCCTCCCTCTTTTCCCTAACCCACACCAGCCTCATCCTCCAGCCCCCACAACCTCTTCTCCCTCCGCCTGCACCCACAACCTCCAATACCTCCCGCGTCCCCCCCCCGACTCCGACCCCCTCGCAGCCTCCGTTATGTGTGGGGCCTCCAGCATCGCCGCCGTCGGGTAAGAGAATAAAAAGTTCACCGTTCATGACATCAACAGCGGCCCCAGGCGTGAAGGAAGCGTGAGACGTGAGAGAAACTAGGGGCAGGGAGGAAGAGAGGGAGGAAGGGAGGGAGAAAGGGAGGAAAGGAAGGAGACAGAGATACAGGGACGCTGATAGGGAGGTAAGCAGACTGTTTTCAAAGGCTGGGTGCTTGGTTCTTGTAGGATTGTGTGGTCCTGTGGGCTAAGGCGTCATGTGATTTTCGCTTACCACAAGGCAGGGCCAAAACGACATGAATTCGAATCCTCGGCCAGTCGCAGTGTTGTTATTGATTCAATACCACTTGTTCGTGGTCACAATAATATATATATATATATATATATATATATATATATATATATATATATATATATATATATATATATATATATATATATATATATAAAATGGAGAGAGAGAGAGAGAGAGAGAGAGAGAGAGAGAGAGAGAGAGAGAGAGAGAGAGAGAAACTGCTACCTCCCAAAAGATACTCTCATCACCACTACACCAGTCAATCGGACTTGAGTCCTGGAGGTGCGAAGTACAGTGCCTGTACTCTGAAGGAGGGGTTTGGAGGGATATCTGAACTGTAATATCTGCACTCCTTTGGCAAGACAGATGTAGAGTGAGTGATAGTTAAAGTGTTTCTTCCTTTTCGGGTCACCCTACGTCGTTGGGAGACGTCCGGTGTGTTAAGAAAAAGGGAATGTCTTTAGACCATCTCAAGAAGCTTATCTATAGTAATCCTTTCCATAAGTCACTTGCAAAGACAACTGCTCAAGAAGTAATTTCTAGCTTAACTGTTCGTAATAATAAATCACAAATTATAGACACTGGTGGATCTAAGCAGGAGTCTACTGGCAGGGCTGCAGCTGGTCTTGTTGCAGCCTCCCTGGACGAGAACTATGTCATCCATGTTGAGTGAAGTATAAGAACTAACATCTTGGCTTCTGGGTTATAAAGGAAACTGTTTACTATACTAATCTCAGACAAATTAAGATACTGAGCTTGACTCCTTGATCATTACTGATTCGGTATCAGTGAAAGCATCTAACTCCCGCAGTGACTAACATACTCACTGAAGAAGCCCGGGAGAAAATTTATGTATAATTCTTATGGATTCCATCACACATGATAAAGATGACAAATTAGACCCGGAGAATACTCTGCAGGAAAAGTTGAATATAACCTTGGTAGGTCTGTGTTATACATCAAGAATAATAGCAGTAGAGACGTAAATAATGAATTTGAATGCCACATAAATATACTTAGAAGCATGAGTAGATCTATGATGTCACTATGATAGCATGGACGTATTAAACTTATGTAAGGAGCAACTTGTAAAATACTAACTGATGCAGTAGCCAGGCTCAGGCTGTTTACAAGTAACTCTGACAGTGTGGCAAACAGGTAAGTGATGATCATACGAAATACAGAATATACTCAGCTTTATGGTGACTTGTGGACACTGTGCTGGATGGTACAGTTACTGAGAAGATTAGAGATAGACTGACACATTATGGTATTTTATTGCCTCACACACTCAACCCACCACCTCACACACTCAACCCACCACCTCACACACTCAACCCACCACCTCACACACTCAACCCACCACCTCACACACTCAACCCACCACCTCACACACTCAACCCACCACCTCACACACTCAACCCACCACCTCACACACTCAACCCACCACCTCACACACTCAACCCACCACCTCACACACTCAACCCACCACCTCACACACTCAACCCACCACCTCAACATCAACTCAACCCACCACCTCACACACTCAACCCACCACCTCACCACACTCAACAACCCACCACCTCACACACTCAACCCAACCACCATCACACACTCAACCCACCACCTCACACACTCAACCCAACCACCTCACACACTCAACACCCACCACCTCACACACTCAACCCACCACCTCACACACTCAACCCACCACCTCACACACTCAACCCCACCACCATCACACCCCCTCAACAACACACCACCTCACACACTCAACCCACCCCCTCACACATCAAAACCCCACACCTCAACCCACCACCTCACACACTCAACCACCTACCTCACCACTCAACCACCACCTCACACATCAACCCACACCACCTCACCCACTCAACCACCACCACCTCGCCCACTCAACCCATATTCCTTCATTACCACTTTTCACATTCCATTAAGATAGCTTTTCCCCTCGTTTGTTTCACTACCACTCCCCTTCCACGACCCCACTCCCTTTCCACTCCGCCCACACCCCTCACACCCTGCCCACTGCCCTTGCCCTACCTACATACCCTCACATTAGAATAACGTTCTATCACAAGTTTAGGCCTACGTCCTGAAGTACCCAACAGTATGTGTGTGATCACCTCTCACCTATTTGTGGTTGAAGAGGTCGATTCACCGCTCCTGGCCTCGCCTTTTCGCTAGTCGCTACTGTGTGTATACTCTCCTAATTGTGGTTGCAGGAGTCGAATCATAGCCCCAGGCTCAACCTCTTCACTGGTCGCCACTAGGTCCATTCTCTGTGTGCTACATGAGCTTCATCATACCTCTTCTTAAAGCTATGTATGGTACCTGCCTCCACTACCTGGAGTCTACCTGGAGGGTATTCCGGGATCAACGCCCCCACGGCCCAGTCCACGACCAGGCCTCCCGGTGGGTCAAGGTCTGATCGACCAGCCTGTTACTATTGGCCGCACGTAGTCCAACGAACGGACCACAGCCCGGCTGATCCGGCACTGACTTTAAGTATCTGTCCAACTCCCTCTTGAAGGCAGCCAGGGGTCTATTGGTAATTCTCCTTATGCATGGTGGGAGGCTGTTGAACAGTCTTGGACCCCGGACACTTATGGTGTCCAGTGGCGCCCCTACTTTTCATTGGGGGTATTTTTCACTGCCTGCCCAGTCTTTTACTTTCGTAGGGAGTGATTTCTGTGTGCAGATTCAGGACTACTCCTTCTAGGATTTTCCAAGTGTAGATTATGACATATCTCTTTCTCCTGCGTTCCAGCGAGTACAAGTCAAGTGCTTCCAAGCGTTCCCAGTAGTTGAGATGTTTGATAGAACACTGCCTCACTTTCTAGACTGTTCCACTTCCTGGCAACTCTATGACTGAAAAAAAAATACTTCCTAACATCCCTGTGACTCATCTGAGTCTTCAATTTCCAATTGTGATCTCTTGTTGCTGTGTCCCATCTCTGGAACATCCTGTTTCTTTCCACTTTGTCGATTCCTCTGAGTATTTTATGTCGTTATCATGTCCCCCCCTGTCCCTCCTGTCCTCCAGTGTCGTTTCGTGTGTGTGTGTGTGTATGTGTGTGTGTGTGTACTTACCCAATTATGGTTGCTGGGGTCGATTCACAGCTCCTGGCCCCGCCTCTTCACTGTTCACTACTTGGTCCACTCTCTGCTCAATTAGCTTATCATACCTCTTCTTAAAGATATGAATGGATCCTGCCTCCACTCCACCACTCTCCAGATTGTTCCACTTCCTAACAACTCTATGACTGAATAAGTACTTCCTAAAGACCCTGTGACTCATTTGAGTTTTCAACTTCGAGCTGTACCCCCTTGTTGTTGTGTCCCATCTCTGAAACATTGTGTTCCCTATCCACTTTGTAATTCCTCTCAGTATTTTATATGTTGTTATCATGTCCTCCCTATCCCTCCTGTTCTCCGGTGTTGTCATGATGAGTTCCTTTAAAATTTCTCCTTTACACTTTACACTTTACACTTTACACTTTACACTTTACACCTTTACACGTGTAAAGGGAATCTGGACAGGCTTACAGCCTGTCCAGATTCCCTTGTAGGCTTACCTGATCCTCGTCTGCTTGGATTCTCCTCATTATTTTTACATCGTCTGTAAACAGGAACGCCTCTGACTCTATTCCTTCCGTCATGTAATTCACACATACAAGAAACAGCACCAGATCTAGGACTGACCCTTGCGGAACCCCACTCGACATATGCACCCACCCTGACACCTCTCCCACTCTGACATCCGTCTGCTACTAGCAAGCGTTGTTTCCTTCCTGTCAGGTATTCCTTGATCCATTGCAGTACTTTCTCTCCTATTCCTGCCTGTTCCTCTGGATTTTCTACCAGTCTTTTGTGTGGTACTGTGTTTGAAACCTTCTGACAGTCCAACAAAATGCAGTCTACCCATCCCTCTTTATCCTGTCTTACTTCTGTTATCTTGTCATTGAACTCCAATAGGTTTGTGATGCAGGATTTTCATCCCTTGAAGCCATGCTGGTTGTTATGCATTAGTCCATTCCATTCTTTTCCTAATAATCTCCACAACTTTACATACAGTATTGGTCTGTAATTTAGTGCAGCCTGACTGTCTCCTTTCTTAAGAATCCGGACTATATTTGCTGTCTTCCACACCTCGATAGATTTATTGAAGATTGTTGATAGTGGTAAACACAATGCATCTACTCACTACCCAAGGAGAGATATTATCTGGGCCCACCACCTTCGATGTATCTAGTTCCCCTAGCAGTTTCTTCACCTCCTCCTCGATTGTGTGTAGTGTGTCCAACACTTGCTGGTGCATCCTACCCCTCGGTTTGTTGGAAGCCTTTCTGTCTCCACTGTGAATACCTTCCTGAATTTTGAGATGAGCTCTTCACATACTTCCTGGCCGTTCTCTGTGAGCTCCCCTCCTTCCTTCCTCAACCTGATTACCCGATTCTTGACTGTTGTTTTCCTCCTGATGTGGCTGTATAACAGCTCTGGGTCAGATCTGGCTTTTGATGCTATGTAATTCTCGTATTGACGCTTTGATTCTCTCCTTATCCATGCTTGACTTTGGCCTCTACACACCTCCTGGTGTGTGTGTATATGTGTGTACTCATCTAATTGTGGTTGCAGGGGTCGAGGCTCAGCTCCTTTGTGTGTGTGTGTGTGTGTGTGTGTGTGTGTGTGTGTGTGTGTGTGTGTGTGTGTGTGTGTGTGTGTGTGTGTGTGTGTGTGTGTGTGTGTGTGTGTGTCCCATGTCAACATCCACCGAAAATCTCACCTTCGACCACAACAATGCCACTATCACATCTGCTAGGAAACTGATAGGATGGATAATGAGAACATTCAAGACAAGAGATGCTAAGCCAATGATGATCCTTTTTAAATCACTTGTTCTCTCTAGGCTGGAATACTGCTGTACATTAACATCCCCATTCAAGGCAGGTGAAATTGTAGATCTAGAGAGTGTACAGAGAACCTTTACTACACGTATAAGTTCCATCAAACACCTCAACTACTGGGAACGCTTTGAAGCACTTGACTTGCACTCACTGGAGCGCAGATTCGGGAGGGACTGGTTCCTAATCTGCATACAGAAATCATTCCTTATGAAAGCAAAAGACTTGGCAGGCGATGCAACATACCCCCAGTGAAAAGTAGGGGCGCCACTGGTACACTAAGAGAAAACACAATAAGTGTCCGGGGCCCAAGACTGCTCAACGGCCTCCCACCAGCCATAAGGGGCATTACCAATAGACCCCTGGTTGTCAAGAGGAAGCTGGACAGATATCTAAAATCGGTGCCGGATCAGCCGGGCTGTGGTTCGTCACGTTGGACTATGTGCAACCAGCAGTAACAGCCTCGTTGATCAGGCCCTGATCCACCAGGAGGCCTGGTCATGGACTGGGCCGCGGGGGCGTTGATCCCCGGAATATCCTCCAGGTACACTCCAGGTAGACCCACCTCTCAGTAGTAGTACCAGTTCCTAGTAACCAGTTACCAGTAACCAGTGTACCAGTAGATGACTCACTACCAACCATCTGTGTGAATCATTGACTGTATTCATATTGCTGCTGACCATAGCAGGATTTCAAACACCCTCACCCGTAGGCACTATGGGTCAGTCGTAGTTAGCCTGCAGAGAGAGACAGGTCGGCTGTTGGTGCTTCCCATACTTCCCGTTATATACTATACGTACTACCAGCCTACGTTAGTATTTTTACCCATCCACATATCGAAAACCCACATGACAAATGGTGGCAGCGGTGGGATTAAACTCTTGGATAGTCAAGGTCCATCTGGCTAATCTTCCAGTAGGTTGTTTGTTCTGGAATAAAGGTATCAGTGGAGCATGGTCTGTCAAGACATGAACAGAGTACTGATAAATAATGTCTCGGAAGTGCTTTAAAGACCATACTATTGCTAAAGCTTCTTGCTCAGTTACTGTATAATTACGTTCAGCCTTCGTAAGGACTCGGCTAGCAAATGCAACTGCGTTGTACTTGCCATCGGTCTTCTGAGCTAGTACGGCACCTATGCCAATAGAACTAGCATCAGTTGTCAGATAGAAGGGCTTAGAAAAATCTGGAAATTTCAAAATTGGAGCAGATGTTAGCTTTTCTTTTAGAGTTTGGAATGCTCTTTCTTGACGGAAGGTCCAAACAAAAGGAGCATCTTTCTTAAGCAACTCAGTTAGAGGAGCTGCTATGGAAGAAAAATTGGCAATGAAAGATCTATAAAAACCTGCTAAGCCCACAAAGGATCTTATGGCATCAGCAGTTTTGGGAGTTGGAAAATTTAGTACTGCAGTTACTTTACTTTAGTCAGTCGTAACTCCTCTAGGAGTGACTACGTGACCAAGAAACTTAATTTCTGATCTGAAAAATTGACATTTAGACAGTTTGATCTTTAAATTGGCTTCTTCAAGCTTACCAAGTACTATATCAAGTCTTTTCAAGTGTGTATCCACGTCTTTAGACATGACGATTACGTCATCTAAGTACACCATAAGTGCATTACCTATGAGACCTCTAAAGATATTAGTCATGAGCCTTGAGAACGTGATAGGGGAGGATCGTAATCCAAACGCCATATGGAGGAAGTGATAATGACCTGTAGGAGTGGAGAATGCAGTTAGCTCTTGGCTGTCCTCGTGAAGAGGGACTTGCCAAAACCCTTGTAACAAGTCCAGGGTTGAAAAGACTTTGTTATCTCCGATGTTACGTAAAAGATCACCCAGTACAGGAAGTGGGAAGAGATCTGGGATAGTTTTCGCATTTAACTTCCTAAAGTCAATCACTGGGCGCCAAGTACCATCCTTCTTAGGTACTAGGATCAAGGGCGCATTCCAAGGTGAATTGCTAGGTGCAATAACTCCATCATCAAGCATTTGATTGATCAATTCTTCTGCGACAGCAACTTGTGAATGAGGCATTCTGTACGCAGGTATATAGATAGGTCTAGTACCAGGTTAAAGTGGAATACGATGGGACAATAAGTTCGTTATACCCATCTTCTCACCTAGTAAGGCAATGGCTTTACGACGTTTGTTCAACAGAGTCAATAAACGCTTGACTTCATCTGGGAAGTCAGTGGGAGCTAAGTCTTTCTCCTCAACTGGTGGAACAGATTGATCCGGTGAAGTGGATGAGGTCTTACGGGCACTATGGGTCAGTCGTAGTTAGCCAGCAGAGAGAGACAGGTCGGCTGTTGGTGCTTCCCATACTTCCCGTTATATATTATACGTACTACCAGCCTACGTGAGTATTTTTACCCCATCCACGTATCGAAACCCACATGACACACCATCTTCCATCCACCATCCACCAATCTGCAACTACCAGCCACCAAACACCAGCCACCAACCACCAAACACCAGCCACAATCCACCAGTCACCATCCACCATTCACCAAACACCAGCCACCAACCACCATCCACCAAACACCTCCACCATCCGCCAAACACCAGCCACCAAACACCAGCCAACAAACACCAGCCACCAACCACCATCTGCCAAACACCAACCACCATCTGCCAAACACCAAACACCAGCTACCAACCAGCATCCACCAAACACCAGCCACCAAACACCAGCCAACAAACACCAGCCACCAACCACCATCTGCCAAACACCAACCACCATCTGCCAAACACCAAACACCAGCTACCAACCAGCATCCACCAAACACCAGCCACCAAACACCAGCCACCAAACACCAGCCACCAAACACCAGCCATCAACCACCAAACATCAGCCACCAACCACCATCCACCTTACACCAGCCACCAACCACCACCCGCCAACCACCGGCCACCAAACACCAGCCATCAACCAGCATCCAGCTACCACAATCCACTAGGGAGTTGTCATCTATCATGCTACATTGTGATTCAATCTCCCTCTTCCCTTTGCTCTAATATTACCCCCTTTAAATTACGTGTCATCACCCGTTAATAACCATTCATCATCCCTGAATCACATTCATCATCCCTGAATCACATTTATCATCCCTAAATCATTTATCATTCCTAAATAGCCATTTATCCCTAAATCATATCTATTATCCATAAATCACATTCATCATCCCTAAATCACATTCATCATCCATGAATCACATTCATCATCCCTGAATCACATTCATCATCCCTAAATCACATTCATCATCCCTGAATCACATTCATCATCCCTGAATCACATTCATCATCCCTGAATCACATTCATCATCCATGAATCACATTCATCATCCCTGAATCACATTCATCATCCCTGAATCACATTCATCATCCCTAAATCACATTCATCATCCCTGAATCACATTCATCATCCCTGAATCACATTCATCATCCCTGAATCACATTCATCATCCCTAAATCACATTCATCATCCATGAATCACATTCATCATCCATGAATCACATTCATCATCCCTGAATCACATTCATCATCCCTGAATCACATTCATCATCCCTAAATCACATTCATCATCCCTAAATCACATTCATCATCCCTGAATCACATTCATCATCCTAAATCATTTATTATCTTTACATTACATTTATCATCCCTAAATCCCCACTTACCAGCCTTTAGTATTGTCCCTTAAATCTGTTTTTTTTTAATCCAGAATCGATTTTACCCTAAAATCGACCCCCAGTTCCGATTATCACAACTAAATATCAATTTATTTCCCCTAAATCAAGGATAAATGACCCTTTATCAAGAGTTATCACTTCACTCCTTTATCAAGAGTTATCACTTCACTCCTTTATCAAGAGTTATCACTTCACTCCTTTATCAAGAGTTATCACTTCACTCCTTTATCAAGAGTTATCACTTCACTCCTTTATCAAGAGTTATCACTTCACTCCTAAGTCCCAATTTTTCCCCAAATCTATATTTAGCACCTCTAAATCCAGATTTATCACTAGTAAATCCAGATTATCCTCAGTAAATTCAGATTTATCACTCCTAAATTCAGATTTATCACTTCTAAATTCAGATTTATCACTCCTAAATTCAGATTTATCACTCCTAAATTCAGATTTATCACTCCTAAATTCAGATTTATCACTCCTAAATTCAGATTTATCACTCCTAAATTCAGATTTATCACTCCTAAATTCAGATTTATCACTCCTAAATTCAGATTTATCACTTCTAAATTCAGATTTATCACTCCTAAATTCAGATTTATCACTTCTAAATTCAGATTTATCCAATTCTTTTTTAAATTCAGATTTATCACTTCTAAATTCAGATTTATCACTTCTAAATTCAGATTTATCACTTCTAAATTCAGATTTATCACTACTTTATATACATCTCTCTGTAATGACACTAATTTTGGCATCGTCTCCCCTGACACTCATTGATCTATCTGGGGGGTGATGCAGCCTGACGCGTCACAATGGTCCCGCATGTAGGAGAGAGAGAGAGAGAGAGAGAGAGAGAGAGAGAGAGAGAGACAGACAGACAGAGAGAGACTGTCATCGTTGTTTACTTCCCTTCAGAGAGTTACCGAACACTGACCAATGTGTAAACAAATGGACTCCCTGGGTCCTGAATTATGTGTAAACAACCTGGGACCTGAGTACTGTGTAAACAACCTGGGACCTGAGTACTGTGTAAACAACCTGGGACCTGAGTACTGTGTAAACAACCTGTGTCCTGAGTACTGTGTAAACAACCTGGGTCCTGAGTACTGTGTAAACAACCTGGGACCTGAGTACTGTGTAAACAACCTGTGTCCTGAGTACTGTGTAAACAACCTGGGTCCTGAGTACTGTGTAAACAACCTGGGACCTGAGTACTGTGTAAACAACCTGTGTCCTGAGTACTGTGTAAACAACCTGGGTCCTGAGTACTGTGTAAACAACCTGTGTCCTGAGTACTGTGTAAACAACCTGTGTCCTGAGTACTGTGTAAACAACCTGGGACCTGAGTACTGTGTAAACAACCTGTGACCTGAGTACTGTGTAAACAACTTGGGACCTGAGTACTGTGTAAACAACCTGGGACCTGAGTACTGTGTAAACAACTTGGGACCTGAGTACTGTGTAAACAACTTGGGACCTGAGTACTGTGTAAACAACCTGGGACCTGAGTACTGTGTAAACAACTTGGGACCTGAGTACTGTGTAAACAACTTGGGACCTGAGTACTGTGTAAACAACCTGGGACCTGAGTACTGTGTAAACAACTTGGGACCTGAGTACTGTGTAAACAACTTGGGACCTGAGTACTGTGTAAACAACTTGGGACCTGAGTACTGTGTAAACAACTTGGGACCTGAGCACTGTGTAAACAACCTGGGACCTGAGTACTGTGTAAACAACCTGGGACCTGAGTACTGTGTAAACAACCTGTGTCCTGAGTACTGTGTACTCAAGTCGACTCCCAGACTACCTTGGTTCCGAGTACTTGGTGAACAAGTGTACATTAATATATTCATTAAGACGTCAAAGTAATCTCATAAATTTACCTTAATGACCTCAAGGGGGGCGGTGCCCCCGCCTCTGCTTCATCCGATTACTCACCTGCAAAGAAAAATGTATATATTGAAAACATGTTTTAAAACAGTAATAATAATAATAATAATAATAATAATAATAATAATAATAATAATAATAATAATCTCTCTGATCAGGCCTTGATCCACCATGAGACTTGGTCTGGGACCGGGTCGCGGGGGCGTTGACCCCCAGAAGCATCCTTCAGGCAATAGGAGAGAGATACTATTACAAAACCGAGTGGTTGATTGGGTTTATTGATCAGTTGATTACCTGTCTGCCTGACTGTTTACCTACCTGATTGTTTACAAGTGTGATATTCCATCTTGCTCTCAGTTTGTATCCTCAACTGTTCGTACTCGCCTGTATGTGGTTGCAAGGGTCAAGTCTCAGTTGCTGGCCCCGTCTCTCCTCTGGCCGCTACTAAGTTCTCTCTCCTGACTTCGAGAGTCCTGTTTGTCTGTATGTCTGTGTGTCTGTCTATGTCTGAGCGCTGTCTCGCCAACCCAGTCAGGTCAGTTAGACAGCCGACATCAGGTCAGTTAGACACCGACCATCAGTCACCACCCATCATGTTGGAATATATGTGTTGTATAGTCTAGTATACAGTAACAAACTATCTGCTAGCCTCCCTGCTCCACCAGTGCCCTTCCACCCCCCTCCTCTACAACTGCCTCTCCCTACCCTCCTTCTCCACCACTGCCCTCTCCCTACCCTCCCTCTCTACACTGCCTGTCTCTACCGTTTCCGTCTCCACAACGGCCCTCCTCTACCCTCCCTCTCACCACTGCCTCTCCCTACCTTCCCTCTCCACCACTGCCTCTCCCTAACCCTCCTTCTCCACCATCACTGCCTCTCCCTACGCTCCCTCTCTACAACTGCCTCTCTCTACCTTCCGTCTCCACAACGGCCTCTCTCTACCCTCCCTCTCCACCACTGCCTCTCCCTACCCTCCGTCTCCACCACGGCCTCTCTCTACCCTCCCTCTCCACCACTGCCTCTCCCTACCTTCCCTCTCCACCACTGCCTCTCCCTATCCTCCCCCTCCACCAGTGCCTCTCCCTACCCTCCCTCTCCACCACTGCCTCTCCCTATCCTCCCTCTCCACCATGCCTCTCCCTACCCTCCCTCTCACCACTGCCTCTCTCTACCCTCCCTCTCCACCAATGCCTCTCCCTATCTTCCCTCTCCACCGATGCCACTCCCTACCCTCCTCTCCACCACTGCCTCTCCCTATCCTCCCTCTCCACCAGTGCCACTCCCTACCCTTCCTTCAGCTGGAGGGCAGCAGTGGGGTGTGTTGGTGGCAGTGTTTGGGTCTCTCATTACACAACCCACCACCAACAAGCCGCTCACAAGACGGCGTGGGAACTGGTACTAGAGTCAAGTCTTCTTGCAAGTACTCACAGCCTTCTTTTCTTCTTCCTAACCTCGTAATTATCTGTTTACTACCATCTCCCTTTCCTTACTCCTGTTACCTAAGAGTAAACAGGTACCTGGGAGATAGTTAACTGTTGTGTTGGAACAAACGTGAAAATCTTCAAGAGGAAACTAGACAAGTATCTTCACCAAGTGCCATATCCACCAGGCCAACAACAGCAACAACAACCTGGTTGACGAGGCTGCAAGCACCAGACGAGCCTGGCTTATGGCCGGGCTCTGTTAGGAAAAAAACTCTCGGAACTCATCAAAGGTATATCAGAAGTAAAGGCAGGATATCCTGGAGTTTACCTGGAGAGAGTTCCGGGGGTCAACGCCCCCGCGGCCCGGTCTGTGACCAGGCCTCCTTGAGGTAAGAGCAAATAAACAAGAACAAGAACTAGAAAGAAAATAGAAGAAAACCCAAAGGGGTGTGTATATATATGCTTGTACATGTATGTGTAGTGTGACCTCGGCAGGATGAGTTATTGACCCACTGGGCTTAATAATATTCTTTTTCACCATTTCATCTTTTTTCTCTGGCGTTTTTACTGTTTCTCTTTTCTTCTCTGTTTCTCTTTTTTCACTTTTTCTCACTGTTTATTCCTTTTTTTTCATTGCTCTTTACATTTTATTATCACTTGGTGCTAGGATCTCTCAGCACCACGCTGCTAGGATCTCTCAGCACCACGCTGCTAGGATCTCTCAGCACCACGCTGCTAGGATCTCTCAGCACCACGCTGCTAGGATCTCTCAGCACCACGCTGCTAGGATCTCTCAGCACCACGCTGCTAGGATCTCTCAGCACCACGCTGCTAGGATCTCTCAGTACCACGCTGCTGGGATCTCTCAGCACCACGCTGCTGGGATCTCTCAGCACCACGCTGCTAGGATCTCTCAGCACCACGCTGCTAGGATCTCTCAGCACCACGCTGCTGGGATCTCTCAGCACCACGCTGCTAGGATCTCTCAGCACCACGCTGCTGGGATCTCTCAGCACCACGCTGCTAGGATCTCTCAGCACCACGCTGCTAGGATCTCTCAGCACCACGCTGCTGGGATCTCACAATTTTGACTGTGATTTACGCATCTGTACGTGATGGTGCTAAGTCTCTCCCACCTTCACCCAGGCAGTAACAGTCTGGATGATCAGGCAAACACTAGGCGAACCTGACCCAGGGCCGGGCTGCGAAAACTCTCGAAAGCCTTCAGAGGTATATTACCTCCATTACTCCGTCTCCCCCCAACCTCTCCCACTTCCCCTTCCAACAGGCATTTACCCCTTCCCAAAACCCCTTACCTTCCAACATCTTTCTCGCCTCCTTCACAACTCAATCAGCTTCTTCCCACAGCCTCCCTCCCACAGCCCTCTCCCTCACCTTCTACAACCCTCTCCCACCCCTCCCTCTCACTCCGTCAACACCCGAAGACATAAAAAAAACGAAATGATGAAAAAAAGGTGGAGCATTTGTTTACATTGTGCAGTAGCAGTAGGGTTCCGTTTTCTGTCAAGCGGCAGCCTTAGCGTGAGAATCTTCCTCTTCTAAAACCTTATTTATCCCTTACCTGTATACCTCTACCTGAAGAGTGTTCCGAAGGTTAATGCCCCGTGCTGCCTGGTCGCAGACCTAGCCTCCCGATGGATGCCTTGATCAACCAGTCTGTTGGTGCTAGCAACACGAAATCCAACATATACACCACAGTCCAGCTGATCAGGAACTGACTTAATAGCTTGTCAAGTTCTCTCTCTTGACGGCAGCCAGGAGTCTGTTGGTACTCAGAGTTGAAGAATCTTGGTACCTTCAAACTTACTGAGTCTTCCCATTGTGTACTTATTGCTCACCTGCTGTTCATCAAGGGTTTATTAAAATGAGAGTAAACAATTAGAAAAATAAAAAAAACTTATATGATTGCAGAAGAAATATAGAACATTGGAGAGGTGACATATATAGAAAGGTGAAGAGGAAATAGCTTGGCTCCGGTGGAATGGTACGTTACACGGACAAAGCCATGTACATCACTACAGATATTATCAAGAACATGTTAGCAATGTAATTACCCGTTATTAGTCTGATGGACACTTGTCTCATTACACGACCTCCTCCCTCATACAATATAATAACCCCTACCTTATACATTACCTCCTTCCTCATACATTACTTCCTCCCTCATACAGTACAATAACCCCTACCTTATACATTACCTCCTTCCTCATACATTACTTCCTCCCTCATACAATACAATAACCCCTACATTATACATTACCTCCTTCCTCATACATTACTTCCTCCCTCATACAGTACAATAACCCCTACCTTATACATTACCTCCTTCCTCATACATTACTTCCTCCCTCATACAGTACAATAACCCCTACCTTATACATTACCTCCTTCCTCATACATTACTTCCTCCCTCATACCCGTACAATAACCCCTACCTTATACATTACCTCCTCCCTCATACATTTCCTCCCTCATACAATACAATAACCCCTACCTTATACATTACCTCCTTCCTCATACATTACCTCCTCCCTCATACATCTCCTCCCTCATGCAATACAATAACCCCTACCTTATACATTACCTCATTCCTCATACATCTCCTCCATCATACAATATAATAATCTCTATCTTATACATTACCTCCTTCCTCATACATTACACTCACTCCGCCCAAATACAAGTAAAATACCTTCCATCGTCGTAACAATGTAAGTACGGTCAAGCAACGTTCCTAACACTCTAATAGAAATGTGGAGAATTTGCTGCAATTAAGTAATGATACTGTGTAAAGATGTTGATACATGGATGTTGGAACAAGCAAGACTATCATCCTCTCATGTTAGTGTATGATACATGGATGTTGGAACAAGCAAGACTATCATCTTCTCATGTTAGTGTATGATACATGAATGTTGGAACAAGCAAGACTATCATCCTCTCATGTTACTATATGATACATGAATGTTGGAACAAGCAAGACTATCATCCTCTCATGTTAGTGTATGATACATGAATGTTGGAACAAGCAAGACTATTATCTTCTCATGTTAGTGTATGATACATGAATGTTGGAACAAGCAAGACTATCATCTTCTCATGTTAGTGTATGATACATGAATGTTGGAACAAGCAAGACTATCATCTTCTCATGTTAGTGTATGATACATGAATGTTGGAACAAGCAAGACTATCATCTTCTCATGTTAGTGTATGATACATGAATGTTGGAACAAGCAAGACTATCATCCTTCATGTTACTATATGATACATGAATGTTGGAACAAGCAAGACTATCATCCTCTCATGTTAGTGTATGATACATGAATGTTGGAACAAGCAAGACTATTATCTTCTCATGTTAGTGTATGATACATGAATGTTGGAACAAGCAAGACTATCATCCTCTCATGTTAGTGTATGATACATGAATGTTGGAACAAGCAAGACTATCATCCTCTCATGTTACTATATGATACATGAATGTTGGAACAAGCAAGACTATCATCCTCTCATGTTAGTGTATGATACATGAATGTTGGAACAAGCAAGACTATCATCCTCTCATGTTAGTGTATGATACATGAATGTTGGAACAAGCCCAAGACTATCATCTTCTCATGTTAGTGTATGATACATGAATGTTGGAACAAGCAAGACTATCATCTTCTCATGTTAGTGTATGATACATGAATGTTGGAACAAGCAAGACTATCATGCTCTCATGTTAGTGTATGATACATGAATGTTGGAACAAGCAAGACTATCATCTTCTCATGTTAGTGTATGATACATGAATGTTGGAACAAGCAAGACTATCATCTTCTCATGTTAGTGTATGATACATGAATGTTGGAACAAGCAAGACTATCATCTTCTCATGTTAGTGTATGATACATGAATGTTGGAACAAGCAAGACTATCATCTTCTCATGTTAGTGTATGATACATGAATGTTGGAACAAGCAAGACTATCATCTTCTCATGTTAGTGTATGATACATGAATGTTGGAACAAGCAAGACTATCATCCTCTCATGTTACTATATGATACATGAATGTTGGAACAAGCAAGACTATCATCTTCTCATGTTAGTGTATGATACATGAATGTTGGAGCAAGCAAGACTATCATCTTCTCATGTTAGTGTATGATACATGAATGTTGGAACAAGCAAGACTATCATCTTCTCATGTTAGTGTATGATACATGAATGTTGGAACAAGCAAGACTATCATCTTCTCATGTTAGTGTATGATACATGAATGTTGGAGCAAGCAAGACTATCATCCTCTTATGTTAGTGCGAATTCGTAATAGTTTGTTGCAAAACCTCTTGTCTAGTTGTATGTGGTATCGTGGTGCATAAATATATTCAGCAGGAATCAAGTCTTTAAACGTCTAGAATGATAATCCAGTGAGTGCCACTGTAATCCTAGAATGATAATCCACCAAGTGCCATTACCACTCTAGAATGATAATCCATTAAGTACTACTGTCACCCTAGAATGATAATCCACTAAGTGCCACTGGCACACTAGATGAAATTGAAACTCCAAGATATCGGCACACTGATCAACATGTCTGCCAGGGCAGTCAGTGATCGCCTCCGGCACACTGATCAACATGTCTGCCAGGGCAGTCAGTGATCGCCTCCGGCACACTGATCAACATGTCTGCCAGGGCAGTCAGTGATCGCCTCCGGCACACTGATCAACATGTCTGCCAGGGCAGTCAGTGATCGCCTCCGGCACACTGATCAACATGTCTGCCAGGGCAGTCAGTGATCGCCTCCGGCACACTGATCAACATGTCTGCCAGGGCAGTCAGTGATCGCCTCCGGCACACTGATCAACATGTCTGCCAGGGCAGTCAGTGATCGCCTCCGGCACACTGATCAACATGTCTGCCAGGGCAGTCAGTGATCGCCTCCGGCACACTGATCAACATGTCTGCCAGGGCAGTCATTTATCGCCTCCGGCACACTGATCAACATGTCTGCCAGGGCAGTCAGTGATCGCCTCCGGCACACTGATCAACATGTTTGCCAGGGCAGTCAGTGATCGCCTCCGGCACACTGATCAACATGTCTGCCAGGGCAGTCAGTGATCGCCTCCGGCACACTGATCAACATGTCTGCCAGGGCAGTCAGTGATCGCCTCCGGCATACTGATCAACATGTCTGCCAGGGCAGTCAGTGATCGCCTCCGGCACACTGATCAACATGTCTGCCAGGGCAGTCATTGATCGCCTCCGGCACACTGATCAACATGTCTGCCAGGGCAGTCAGTGATCGCCTCCGGCACACTGATCAACATGTCTGCCAGGGCAGTCATTGATCGCCTCCGGCACACTGATCAACATGTCTGCCAGGGCAGTCAGTGATCGCCTCCGGCACACTGATCAACATGTCTGCCAGGGCAGTCATTGATCGCCTCCAGCACACTGATCAACATGTCTGCCAGGGCAGTCAGTGATCGCCTCCGGCACACTGATCAACATGTCTGCCAGGGCAGTCAGTGATCGCCTCCGGCACACTGATCAACATGTCTGCCAGGGCAGTCAGTGATCGCCTCCGGCACACTGATCAACATGTCTGCCAGGGCAGTCATTGATCGCCTCCGGCACACTGATCAACATGTCTGCCAGGGCAGTCAGTGATCGCCTCCGGCACACTGATCAACATGTCTGCCAGGGCAGTCAGTGATCGCCTCCAGCACACTGATCAACATGTCTGCCAGGGCAGTCAGTGATCGCCTCCGGCACACTGATCAACATGTCTGCCAGGGCAGTCAGTGATCGCCTCCGACACACTGAACAACATGTCTGCCAGGGCAGTCATTGATCGCCTCCGGCACACTGATCAACATGTCTGCCAGGGCAGTCAGTGATCGCCTCCGGCACACTGATCAACATGTCTGCCAGGGCAGTCATTGATCGCCTCCAGCACACTGATCAACATGTCTGCCAGGGCAGTCAGTGATCGCCTCCGGCACACTGATCAACATGTCTGCCAGGGCAGTCAGTGATCGCCTCCGGCACACTGATCAACATGTCTGCCAGGGCAGTCAGTGATCGCCTCCGGCACACTGATCAACATGCTGCCAGGGCAGTCATTGATCGCCTCCGGCACACTGATCAACATGTCTGCCAGGGCAGTCAGTGATCGCCTCCGGCACACTGATCAACATGTCTGCCAGGGCAGTCAGTGATCGCCTCCAGCACACTGATCAACATGTCTGCCAGGGCAGTCAGTGATCGCCTCCGGCACACTGATCAACATGTCTGCCAGGGCAGTCAGTGATCGCCTCCGACACACTGAACAACATGTCTGCCAGGGCAGTCAGTGATCGCCTCCGGCACACTGATCAACATGTCTGCCAGGGCAGTAAGTGATCGCCTCCGGCACACTGATCAACATGTCTGCCAGGGCAGTCAGTGATCGCCTCCGACACACTGATCAACATGTCTGCCAGGGCAGTCAGTGATCGCCTCCGGCACACTGATCAACATGTCTGCCAGGGCAGTCAGTGATCGCCTCCGGCACACTGATCAACATGTCTGCCAGGGCAGTCAGTGATCGCCTCAGACACACTGAACAACATGTCTGCCAGGGCAGTCAGTGATCGCCTCAGACACACTGAACAACATGTCTGCCAGGGCAGTCAGTGATCGCCTCAGACACACTGATCAACATGTCTGCCAGGGCAGTCAGTGATCGCCTCCGGCACACTGATCAACATGTCTGCCAGGGCAGTCAGTGATCGCCTCAGACACACTGAACAACATGTCTGCCAGGGCAGTCAGTGATCGCCTCAGACACACTGAACAACATGTCTGCCAGGGCAGTCAGTGATCGCCTCAGACACACTGATCAACATGTCTGCCAGGGCAGTCAGTGATCGCCTCAGACACACTCATCAACATGTCTGCCAGGGCAGTCAGTGATCGCCTCAGACACACTGATCAACATGATTGTTGAAGATTTTATTTCAACGAGTTTCACACTTTTCATGTTTTTCAGGTCAAAGATCTTTTTTAGTTATGCTCTGATGACGACTGGATGAGTCAGTACATGAGAATGCAAGATGGCGCCCTCAAGAATTCTTATCACTGAGGCGGAAAGAAAAATCGTAATTTAAGTCTGGACACGTTATTAATAAAAGTATTAACGTTCCTATCATTTTTATAATGAACTTATGAAGGAAGAAGACGACAGATCATGAAGGAAGACAAGACGACTCTGGGTAAAAAACCTTATCAAAAAAAATTATTGATGTTGATACTCCTGGGAGGTAAACTGGGAGGAGTGACCAGTACACTGTACTCTTTGGTATGTAGGCGAGAAAGATACAACATAATCTGCAACTGGAAGATACTGGAGGGATTGGTAGCAAACCTGCACACACGAAATTACTACTTATGAACACAACAAGCTTGGCAGGATACCTGCAATGAAAGGCACAGGAGCGATGGGTACACTGAGCTTAATAAGTGTTAAGGAACCACGACTCTTCAACAGCCTCCTGTCCGGCCCATGTACCTCCTCCAGACCATTGTAATACCTCCGGCCTATGTACCTCCTCAGGACCATTGCAGTACCTCTAGCCCATGTACCTCATCAGGACCATTGTAGTACCTCTAGCCCATGTACCTCCACAGGACCATTGCAGTACCTCTAGCCCATGTACCTCCTCAGGACCATTGTAGTACCTCTAGCCCATGTACCTCCACAGGACCATTGTAGTGCCTCTGGCCCATGCACCTCATTAGAACCATTGTAGTACCTCCGCCCCATGTACTTGTTCAGGACCACTGTAGTACCCCACAGCCCATGTACCTGCTCAGGACCACTGCAGCACCCCACAGCCCATGTACCTGCTCAGGACCACTGTAGTACCTCACAGCCCATGTACCTGCTCAGGACCATGAGTGTGGTCATCAGTCACACCAGTGACCGGCAGCCTGCCCCCTTCAACCCTCCAGAACAAATAACAATTACAGAACAATTACAAGCCTGAGTTACCCTCATTAGCAGGAGGTAATGGTGGGTGGGGAGGGAATGGTGGGTGAGGAAGTAATGGTGGGTGAGGAGGTAATGGTAGTGGGGAGGTTATGCCCGGTGTGGAGTATGTCTGGAGGATGTTCTGGGGGTCAATTCCCCCCCGGCCTCGTGGTGGATCAGGGTATAATCAACCAGGCTGTTACTGCTGGCCGCACGCAGTCTTATGTAAGAACCACAGCCCGGCTGGTCGGGCACTAACTTTAAGAATTTATCCAGTTCAATCTTGGAGGCAGACTCTAACAATCCTCCTGACTCTGTACCCTCTACCCTTAATATTCAGTCAGATGATCAACCTGAATGTTGTTATTCCCTACGTACATGACAGGTATTGAGAAATCCTCAAGTATCATTTGTAACTACCAATTTCAGATCTGCCTCAAATACAGCATGAGTTAGCCAGTGCAACAGAGTTTGATCCTCCCAGAGATGACACTCATTCTGCATATGTCAATCTCACCCTAGCAGAGTTGGGGCTAAATGTAAATAACCTGTATAGATGAATAATTACAGTGTCAACTTATTAATAATCAATAATTTTTTTTTGAAGATTGAGACACTTATGCAGCATATGGGAATCTTTATTCAGGAAACGTTTCGCCACACAGTGGCTTCATCAGTCCAATACAAAGAGGAAGGCGTAAGGAGAGGAGGAGAATGAGGTAATCAGTCCCTCGACTCCAGGTTGAGGGACTGATTACCTCATTCTCCTCCTCTCCTTACGCCTTCCTCTTTGTATTGGACTGATGAAGCCACTGTGTGGCGAAACGTTTCCTGAATAAAGATTCCCATATGCTGCATAAGTGTCTCAATCTTCAACTTGTCGGTTTTTCAAACCATTCATCACAATTTTTTTTTGTTCACGTTCTCTCCGAATTCTGAGATTTAGCAGTCTAGATTTGAGTGCACCGAGTCTGCCTTTTCTGTTAAACACTTCTTTCTTTGTACATATCCTTCCTCAGAATCCATAGACCACATGAATAACAATCGATCGATCAAATTTTTTTTTATCACTTTTATTGTGTAATCCCAATGTTAAGTCTCATTCGATGAGTTGTGCTATATCATACCTTGTAAGGCATTACAGTTTCATTACAGTAAATTACATTAGCTTCCATTCCAATATTATCTTTATTATGTTACAATGTTCAATTGTTGTGTACTTTGCCATTGTATAGAATCAGCCCAAGCTGTGCGCCTGCCGTCTCTAATTTGTATTAGCTGTATGTCGGGACGACATATGTTAATGTTGCTGAGCTCTCAGTAGTATCAGTTCCCAGTAACCAGTTACCAGTACTATGACTCACTACCAACCGTCTGTGCGAATCACTGTTATTCACTGACGTTACAGCTGACCATAGCATGTTTTTGAATGCCGCTCACCCCTAGGACCCAATTTGTGAGTCAGTCTTAAGATAGAGAGCAGAGGCAGGGTGGGCCTGGTGGTTCCCATATATTCCATTATAATTATACTCCATTATTGTCTATGTGACTTTCCTTTACCCAATCCACGTAATCGAACCCCCCACATGACATCCCCTTCACTCCATACCTACCTCCCCTTCACTCCATACCTACCTTCCCTTCACTCCATATCTACCTACCCTTCACTCCATACCTACCTCCCCTTCACTCCATACCTACCTACCCTTCACTCCATACTTACCTACCCTTCACTCCATACCTGCCTACCCTTCACTCCATACCTGCCTGCCCTTCACTCCATACCTACCTACCCTTCACTCCATACCTACCTACTCTTCACTCCATACCTACCTACCCTTCACTCCATACTTACCTACCCTTCACTCCATACCTGCCTACCCTTCACTCCATACCTACTCCCTTCACTCCATACTACCTCCCCTTCACTCCATACCTACCTACTCTTCACTCCATACTTACCTACCCTTCACTCCATACCTGCCTACCCTTCACTCCATACCTGCCTACCCTTCACTCCATACCTACCTACCCTTCACTCCATACCTACCTACCCTTCACTCCATACCTGCCTACCCTTCACTCCATACCTGCCTACCCTTCACTCCATACCTACCTACCCTTCACTCCATACCTACCTACCCTTCCCTCCATACCTATCTACCCTTCACTCCATGTTAATTAAATATAAACTGATTAATCTTCCCCCCTTCCCCGGGCGTTGTATGACACCCCTATGGGTCTAACGCTTCTCCAGGAATATAATGAATCAATGACAGTGTAAGTAGTGTCTTATGAGGATAGGATGAGGGTAGTTATAATGTACATGGACTGGAGGTACTACCTTCTCCCTGCTTTCCTCCTCCACCTGCTTCCCTCCTTCCCCTGCTTTCCTCCTTCCCCTACATCCCTCCTCTCCGTGCTTCCCTCCTCCCCCTGCTTCCCTCCTCCCCCTGCTTCCAGCCTCTCGCCCCACCCTGGCATCAAGATGCTCCGCCTCACTGGACTACATACCATGCTGCACTTGAGACAATTATTGAGTTAACAATGTTAGGACCATTCACAGACTCTCATTCACAATGTTGTGACGACCAGTGGTACTGTACAACCTGCCTAACATGGCCCACCACGACCTGCCTAGTATGGATAAGTAAAACCTGCTTAGCATGGACCAGTGGACCTACTAGAGTACTAGTATCTTCATCAACAACCTGGTGGTACTGTCTCTAATGCTATTACTAAATTACGTACCTGAACCGCTTTGGGAAGCCAACGCCTCCGCGACCAGGTCCCAGACCAGGCTTCCTGGTTGCTGGCATCATCGAACCAGCTGTTAGTGTTCACCACACGCAGCTCAACGTATGCACCACAGCCCGGCTGGTCAGGAACTTATTTGAAAAACTTGTCGAGTTCCCTCTGGAAGATAACCAGGGGACTGTTTGTAATCCCCCTTATGCATGAAGGAAGGCTGTTGATGAGTAGAGATCCCCTTGCACTCGTCCACGGGCTAGATATGGGATGCACAGTAAACTAGTCACTACCATCCACAGGCTAGATATGGATCCACGATAAACTAGCCACTACCATCCACAGGCTAGATATGGGTGCACAATAAACTAGCCATTATCGTCCATAGGCTAGATATGGGTGCACAACAAACTAGCCACTACCGTCCATAGGCTAGATATGGGTGCACAACAAACTAGCCACTACTGTCCATAGGCTAGATATGGGTGCACAATCAAACTAGCCCCTTCGTCGGCAAAATCTACACCTAGTGACTCGGCTAGGTGCCTCTTATAGAAAGTTGACCTGGCTCTGGGTGTAGGCTTCCTCAGGAGTTGTCTCGTCGGGGAATATACTCAGCATCCTGTGTGCTGAGGATGCACTTGAGACCTGTGTGGCTTGCTTGCTATCATCCCCAACACTCCTCTACTTCAACACCCCACTCCCCCTCCTTGCTCCACCATCACCCCTCCGTCTCTTATTGTTACTGTCCCCACCCCTCCTCCAGTCACTGCAGCCTCAGCAACAGTATTTCCGTTAAGACATCAAAGGCAGCGATAACAGTACTTCCATTAAGGCATCAACGGCGTCAACAACAAAAGTACTGCCGTTAAGGCATCAACGGCAACAGTACTTCCGTTACGTTAGCAACGACAGTCACCAACAACTCTGCCATCTGGTGGTCGTAACCCTCAAAAACGGCTGGTCACGCCTCCATGCAGTTTCCTTTCCCTTTAAAACCTTCTTTCCAGCCGAAGATTTTTTTTTTTTGTCTCTCTTTCGTTCATTATTAGTTCATTTTTTGATCGAAGTTTTATTACAATCTTGAAGACAAATTACGTTAGCCCAGTTAGCTAATCTAGATTTTTTTTCGTTTCTGAGCAATTAGAAAAAAAAATAAAAAAGAGGGGAGATTTATGAGGCAGCTTGGTATTTCCTCTTTCTGGCACACGTCCGTCACCCATTTCCACTGTAACCCCTCACCTCTCCCCACCCTCACCCACAATCCCCTCACCTACCACGTAACCCAAGTCCCCTACACAACAGGACTGAAGTTGTCGTAGTTGCTGCATCAGTCATAGGGAATGTTTGACTATATCCTCATCGCTTAACTGAAGCCTCCTGGCTCAGGAGACTGAGCGCTGCCACTCTACCCGGAGGGTATTCCTGGGATCAATGCCTCCGCGGCCCGGTCCATGACCAGGCTTCCTGGTGGATCAGGGCCTGATCAACGGGGCTGTTACTGCTGGCAGCACGTAACTCCGCAGCGTTCAGCGGACTGAGGATCGAGCCTCCATCATTCCTTGCCCTGGAAGACCGGTATGACTTCGCTAAACATTATTGTCTCAGCTGAGGCCAATAGATGTCACTACCGTGTGTCCGCAACACATTTTGTGTGGCGGACTGTGACAGGAACACACCTACACACTGAGGGTATTCCTGCAGTCCTCGACGACTGTGTTAGTGCAACACTTGTGTGTTCCAGTGCAACACTTGTGTGTTCCAGTGCAACACTTGTGTGTTCCAGTGCAACACTTGTGTGTTCTAGTGAAACACTTGTGTGTTCTAGTGCAACACGTGTGTGTTCTAGCGCAACACTTGTGTGTTATAGTGCAACACTTGTGTGTTCTAGTGCAACACTTGTGTGTTCTAGCGCAACACTTGTGTGTTCTTGTTTAATGCCAGACACGAGCTAGGAGGGAAGGGTGGGTCCTCTACCCCTAGCCTTGTTCACTTCCCTGGTCTTGTTCCCTTCCCTAGCCTTGCTCCCTTCCCTGGCCTTGTTCCCTTCCCTAGCTTTGTTCCCTTCCCTGGCCTCGTGCCCTCCCCTAGCCTTGTTCCTTTCCCTGGCCTTGTTCCCTTCCTTGGCCTTGTTTCCTTCCCTGGCCTTGTTCCCTTCCCTGGCCATGCTCCCTTCCCTGACCTTGTTCCCTTCCTGGCCTTGTTCCCTTCCTTGCCTGGTCCCCTCCCTTGCCTGGTTCCCTTCCCTGGCCTTGTTCCCGTCCTGGCCTTGTTTTCTTCCTTGCCTGGTTCCCTTCCTTGCTTGGTTCCCTTCCCTGGCCTTGTTCCAATCCTGACCTTGTTCCCTTCTCTGGCCTTCTTCCCTCCATAACCCTGGACAAACCCGGTCAGGGATTCAAGTATTAACATCAAAATTCCCCTCACTGAGCGACGCTAAGATAAGAGAGGGAGTCTTCAATGGTCCTCAGATTCGAGAGCTTCTTAAAGATGGTGACTTTGAATCAGACCTTCATGGGGAGGAGAAAGCTGCTTGGGAAACATTCAAGTTAGTGGCGAAGGGATTTCTGGGAAACAATAAGGGAAGACAACTGTGAAAAATTGATGGAAAACCTCATCAAGGCTTACAAGAACATGGGATGCAACGTGTCACTTCAAATCCACTTTTTGGACTCACATTTAGACATTTTCCAGCGAACTGTGAGGCAGTTAGTGACGAACATGGTGAAAAGTTCCACTAAGATATTTCAACCATGAAAAAAATGGTACCAGGACAAATGGGGCACAAGAATGCTGGCAGACTATTGCTGGACATTGGCAAGAGATGGTTCTTCAACCCACTATAAGAGTCAAGTAAAAAGTAGGTACGAGTTAGAGTTTAAAACATACTGACACATATTGTACGTTATAATAATCAAATATTACATGTCTCGTATCTTTAAACCTATAATAGCCAATAAGCATTTTTCAAGGTGATATTTGGACTCAGGACATGAAAATACATAAGAATTAACTAATCTCATTTAAGACTAATACAACTTTTCAAAAATTGTTGACCAGTGTAATCCCAGCTACTTTATAGATAGGCTCCCTTGCTGGCTGTGACGTCACAAGATCCTCACACGTGAGTGATAGAAGTTCCATGGTAGGCATAGACTGGACTCGACAGGCAGGCCTAGGCTATCCTCAACACTCTCTTAATTATACACTTCCAAGACATCCAACGTGTGTATTTGTTACTCCAATATCTTCTCACAACCCCCACAACATACATTCCTTGTTTCCTTCTCTGCCTATGTTCCTTGTTCCCTTCCTTGCCTATGTTCCTTGTTCCCTTCCCTGGCCATGCTCCCTTCACTGTCCTTGTTCCCTTCACTGTCCTTGTTCCCTTGCCTGGCCTTGTTCCCTTCCTTGGCCCTGTTCCCTTCACTGTCCTTGTTCCCTTCACTGTCCTTGTTCCCTTGCCTGGCCTTGTTCCCTTCACTGTCCTTGTTCCCTTCCCTGGCCTTGTTCCCTTCAGTTGCCTTGTTCCCTTCAGTTGCCTTGTTCCCTTCAGTTGCCTTGTTCCCTTCACTGTCCTTGTTCCCTTCTCTGGCCTTGTTCCTTTGCCTGGCCTTGTTCCCTTCTCTGGCCTTGTTCCCTTCCCTGTCCTTGTTCCCTTCAGTAGACTTGTTCCCTTCCCTGGCCTTGTTCCCTTCAGTTGACTTGTTCCCTTCTCTGGCCTTGTTCCCATGTATGCAACAAGTCTAGTTCCAGGACTCATACATACCAGTACCAGGAGATGCTACGGAAATTCAATCTGGCGACACTGAAGGACAGAAGAAGTAGGGAAGACACGACGAAATTCAGAATATTCAAGAGGAATTGGTAAGGTAGAGAGGAATAGGGTGTTTGAGAGGCAGGAAACGAGTAAGCGGGGGCACTGCTGGAAGTTAAGTTACAGTAGAACCGCAGGAATGTAGGGAAGTGTTACAACCTCGAAGATGTGGTGGGGGAAGACTCCATACATAGTTTGAAGAACAGGTACAGTAGGACTCACGAGGCCAGGGAAGAGAGCATATGGCAAGAGACTAGTTGGCAGGCGGGGCCAGAGGCTAGGACTCGACCCCCTGAGCACACAGTCACGCACGCACGCACGCACGCACGCACGCACATAAATGTTGGGTAAGACTATTTTTTATAAGTAAACTTTACCCAGCTATGAGAAAAGAATAAAACGACAATAAACAACAGTACATAAGACTTCAAGTTTTGAAGTGAACTAGGGAAGCCAGACAGCAGTGTGCAGTACACTGTGATACACTCTGCAATATACCCTACAATACACTGTGATACACTCTGCAATATACCCTACAATACACTGTGATACACTCTGCAATATACCCTACAATACACTGTGATACACTCTGCAATATACCCTACAATACACTGTGATACACTCTGCAATATACCTACAGTACACTGTGATACACTCTGCAATATACCCTACAATACACTGTGATACACTCTGCAATATACCCTACAGTACACTGTGAATACACTCTGCAATATACCCTACAATACACTGTGATACACTTGCAATATACCCTACAATACACTGTGATACACTCTGCAATATACCCTACAATACACTGTGATACACTCTGCAATATACCCTACAATACACTGTGATACACTCTGCAATATACCCTACAATACACTGTGATACACTCTGCAATTTTACCCTACAATACACTGTGATACACTCTGCAATATACCCTACAATACACTGTGATACACTCTGCAATATACCCTACAGTACACTGTGATACACTCTGCAATATTTCCCTACAGTACACTGTGATACACTCTGCAATATACCTACAATACACTGTGATACACTCTGCAATATACCCTACAGTACACTGTGATACACTCTGCAATATACCCTACAGTACACTGTGATACACTCTGCAATATACCCTACAGTACACTGTGATACACTCTGCAATATACCCTACAGTACACTGTGATACACTCTGCAATATACCCTACAATACACTGTGATACACTCTGCAATATACCCTACAATACACTGTAATACACTCTGCAATATACCCTACAGTACACTGTGATACACTCTGCAATATACCCTACAGTACACTGTGATACACTCTGCAATATACCCTACAATACACTGTGATACACTCTGCAATATACCCTACAATACACTGTGATACACTCTGCAATATACCCTACAGTACACTGTGATACACTCTGCAATATACCCTACAATACACTGTGATACACTCTGCAAAATACCCTACAATACACTGTGATACACTCTGCAATATACCCTACAATACACTGTGATACACTCTGCAATATACCCTACAATACACTGTGATACACTCTGCAATATACCCTACAATACACTGTGATACACTCTGCAATATACCCTACAATACACTGTGATACACTCTGCAATATACCTACAATACACTGTGATACACTCTGCAATATACCCTACAATACACTGTGATACACTCTGCAATATACCCTACAGTACACTGTGATACACTCTGCAATATACCCTACAATACACTGTGATACACTCTGCAATATACCCTACAATACACTGTGATACACTCTGCAATATACCCTACAATACACTGTGATACACTCTGCAATATACCCTACAATACACTGTGATACACTCTGCAATATACCCTACAATACACTGTGATACACTCTGCAATATACCCTACAATACACTGTGATACACTCTGCCAATATACCCTACAATACACTGTGATACACTCTGCAATATACCCTACAGTACACTGTGATACACTCTGCAATATACCCTACAGTACACTGTGATACACTCTGCAATATACCCTACAATACACTGTGATACACTCTGCATATACCCTACAGTACACTGTGATACACTCTGCAATATACCCTACAGTTTCACTGTGATACACTCTGCAATATACCCTACAATACACTGTGATACACTCTGCAATATACCCTACAATACACTGTGATACACTCTGCAATATACCCTACAATACACTGTGATACACTCTGCAATATACCCTACAATACACTGTGATACACTCTGCAATATACCCTACAATACACTGTGATACACTCTGCAATATACCCACAATACACTGTGATACACTCTGCAATATACCCTACAATACACTGTGATACACTCTGCAATATACCCTACAATACACTGTGATACACTCTGCAATATACCCTACAATACCACTGTGATACACTCTGCAATATACCCTACAATACACTGTGATACACTCTGCAATATACCCTACAATACACTGTGATACACTCTGCAATATACCCTACAGTACACTGTGATACACTCTGCAATATACCCTACAGTACACTGTGATACACTCTGCAATATACCCTACAATACACTGTGATACACTCTGCAATATACCCTACAGTACACTGTGATACACTCTGCAATATACCCTACAGTACACTGTGATACACTCTGCAATATACCCTACAGTACACTGTGATACACTCTGCATATACCCTACAATACACTGTGATACACTCTGCAATATACCCTACAGTACACTGTGATACACTCTGCAATATACCCTACAATACACTGTGATACACTCTGCAATATACCCTACAATACACTGTGATACACTCTGCAATATACCCTACAATACACTGTGATACACTCTGCAATATACCCTACAGTACACTGTGATACACTCTGCAATATACCCTACAATACACTGTGATACACTCTGCAATATACCCTACAATACACTGTGATACACTCTGCAATATACCCTACAATACACTGTGATACACTCTGCAATATACCCTACAATACACTTTGATACACTCTGCAATATACCCTACAATACACTCTACAATACACTCTACAATACACTCTACAAAAATCACGTTCAAATTCTAGCGCCACACTGACATGTGATGGTGTTTAGTGTTAGTTATAGAAATATGGTATAACATATACATGTTCTGCGACATATGTTTGATAATGTGTTAAAGGTCAAGTCCACTTGATATACCAAGTTTCTCTCGCAGGTTTTGTAAAGTATGTGAAGGTGTTTAGTACTGAGATACCTCGACCTTGCTTATTATTATGTGGGTGAGAATACTATCAACACTCTGTAAATCATGACGGACACTTTGTATATACACTGATGGGTATATCTCTTTTGAAGGAGGGTATATACATCACGATGTGCGTATCTGTTAGTGTGTATACACTGTATACACTGCATATACACTATTTTACTGATTAAAGCATTGCTGAATGTTGCTGAGCGATATGCAGCCTTAATGAGCCTCGTGTAGTCAATAGTCTTTAAGGCAGCTAGTAGCAGTTTGAGTATCAGTGGTATTAACAATACTGCTACTAGCCGGGAATCAAGCCTGTGTTATTTTAGCCTGCCTCGTGGGAAACCAGCCAAAATCCACGAGGCTCTGACCACTGAGCCGTCATTGTCTATCATCATTTAGCACTGATGGCTCAGTGGTTAGAGCCTTATGGATTTTTGACTCTCTTCTCAGGAGGCGGGCTAAAATAACACACCTTCGATCCCCGGCTAGTTGCAGTTTTGTTACCTGCTTAAAACCACTTATTCGTGGATGCATTAATAATCAATGATACATAATACCGACACAAAATGATGGATTAGTCACATGTCTTCTGTATGGTACTGACAAGGCCACTGGCTGGCCAAACGTCTACAGAATAAAGGTACCCAGGTATTGAATATGTGTTTAATTTATCGCACAATAGTAGACCTTTATGACTGCACTGGACACAGTCTAACATAAACAGCAGCAACATACCAGAATATAACCTAAGATTCATATAATCTTCCATACATGACGTGAAGTGGATCACCATTCAAGGTCTGCTATGGTAGAGTTTGGAGGAATTGTGACACATGATAGACAGGGTTCTATCGTTCACAAGGGCAAGCATGTTGTGAGGGAGGGGGGGGAGAAGATGAATGAGGGGAGGGGGGAGAAGATGAATGAGGGGTTAAGAATATGAATTAAAGATTATGAGAAGTAGAGAGTATGAAGGTAGGATTATGAGGGGAAAAAGAGAGATACAATAGGAAGGAAATGGATGGGAACCACGAAATGAAGATGGAGGGGGAGAGGAATGAAAGAGGACGCGAGGGGAAGGGGAACACGAAAGGAAGAGGAGCATGGAATGTAGGGAACAGACAAGGATCACAGAGCTTTATGGATGGGAAAGAAAGGGCCCA
>NC_069428.1:3366984-3436984 GCF_026875155.1 Cherax quadricarinatus | reverse complement strand
CAAGCCTAGGCCTGCCAGAAACACGTGTAACCAAGCCTAGGCCTGCCAGAAAAACGTGTAACCAAGCCTAGGCCTGCCAGAAACACGTGTAACCAAGCCTAGGCCTGCCAGAAACACGTATAACCAAGCCTAGGCCTGCCAGAAACACGTGGGTAAACCAAGCCTAGGCCTGCCAGAAAACACGTATAAACCAAGTCTAGGCCTGCCAGAAAAACACGTATAACCAAGCCTAGGCCTGCCAGAAACACGTATAACCAAGCCTAGGCCTGCCAGAAACACGTATAACCAAGCCTAGGCCTGCAAGAAACACGTATAACCAAGCCTAGGCCTGCCAGAAACACGTATAAAACCAAGGTCTAGGCCTGCCAGAAAACGTGTAACCAAGCCTAGGCCTGCCAGAAAACACGTATAACCAAGTCAGGCTGCCAGAAAACACGTATATAACCAAGCCTAGGCCTGCCAGAAAACACGTATAACCAAGCCTAGCCCTGCCAGAAACACGTATAACCAAGCCTAGGCCTGCAAGAAACACGTATAACCAAGCCTAGGCCTGCCAGAAACACGTATAACCAAGTCTAGGCCTGCCAGAAACACGTATAACCAAGCCTAGGCCTGCCAGAAACACGTATAACCAAGTCTAGGCCTGCCAGAAACACGTATAACCAAGTCTAGGCCTGCCAGAAACACGTGTAACCATGCCTAGGCCTGCCAGAAACACGTGTAACCAAGCCTAGGCCTGCCAGAAACACGTGTAACCAAGCCTAGGCGTGGCTACTGCAATATCAAAAAGTTTGTTTACATTGGCTGTTGCTTCGTAAATGTTGTTATCAACGTTCATGTTATCCTAGTGAGTCACAGATCTACTCAGGCTGCTAACTGCATTCATCTCATGAATTCTAGCATTGTGAGATATCTACCTGGAGAGCATTCCGAGGATCAACGCCCCCGCGGCCCGGTCCACGACTAGGTTTCCCCGTGGATCAGGGCCTGATCAACGAGGCTGTTACTGCTGGCCGCACGCAATCCAACGTACGAACCACAGCCCGGCTGATCCGGCACCGTCTTTCGGTATCTGTCCAGCTCCCTCTTGAAGACAACTAGGATACCAGTGTATCCTTCACTACCAACAACACCCCATGTCAACCCCATTACAACCAACACCCCATCACAACCCCACTACCACCAATATCCCATCACAACCCCACTACCATCAACACCACATCACAACCCCACTACCAACACCCCATCACAACCCCACTCACCATCAACACCCCATCACAACCCCACTACCATCAACACCCCATCACAACCCCACTACCATCAACACCCCATCACAGCCCCACTACCATCAACACCCCTCACAACCCCACCACCACCAACACCCCTCCTTCCATAATTGTCACTAATAGCTCCCCTGTACACCCCACCATTAATCTCCCCCCAGCCCCGACAACCATTTTCCCCTCTAAACCCACCACCATCCTCTCCTCAACCACCATCACCCTCCGCCCTCCACCCCCCTCCCTCTACCAGCATCCTCCCCTTCCCTCGACCACCACCCATATGACCATTACCCTCACCACAGCTACCTGTACCATTACTTACCCCCTTCCCCCTGTAAGGGGAGACTAAGGGGTGGACAAGGGGCGGTTTGAGTGGCCAGTTTAAACAGTGTCTTGCTCTCTTAACTGCGACCGTTGACATTAGTTCCCGTCAGCCCTCGCAACCCCTCCCCTTTCACCCCTTTTTCCAGGTTTTAATAATTTCCCTTTTTATTTCTTCTAGTCCCTTTCTCTCCTTCAGTTCCTTCCATCTCCTTCCATCTCCATGCTGTCCCTGAAGGGACGAAACACTCCCCCGCACACTAATCTCCCCCTCCCTACCAACCTCCTCCCCACAACCTCAATCAACCTGCTCTCTTCCTTCGCCCAACTTTCCATCCATAACCCTCATCATCCTTGTGTCTGTCCCCTCTACTAATCTTCCATCCACCTTCCCCACCATCAACCTTCTTCCCTCTAGCCTCACACCATCAACCTTCCCTCTAGCCTCACACCATCAACCTCCCATCTAGCCTCACACCATCAACCTCCCATCTAGCCTCACACCATCAAACCTCCCATCTAGCCTCACACCCATCAACCTTCCCTCTAGCTCACACCATCAACCTTCCCTCTAGCCCCACACCATCAACCTCCCATCTAGCCTCACACCATCAACCTTCCCTCTAGCCTCACACCATCAACCTTCCCTCTAGCCTCACACCATCAACCTTCCCTCTAGCCTCACACCATCAACCTCCCATCTAGCCTCACACCATCAACCTTCCCTCTAGCCTCACACCATCAACCTCCCATCTAGCCTCACACCATCAACCTTCCCTCTAGCCTCACACCATCAACCTTCCCTCTAGCCTCACACCATCAACCTCCCATCTAGCCTCACACCATCAACCTTCCCTCTAGCCTCACACCATCAACCTTCCCTCTAACCTCACACTATCAACCTCCCATCTAGCCTCACACCATCACCTTCCCTCTAGCCTCACACCATCAACCTCCCATCTAGCCTCACACCATCAACCTTCCCTCTAGCCTCACACCATCAGCCTCCCATCTAGCCTCACACCATCAACCTTCCCTCTAGCCTCACACCATCAACCTCCCATCTAGCCTCACACCATCAACCTTCCCTCTAGCCTCACCATCAACCTTACCTGGAGGTTACCTGGAGGTTATTCCGGGGATCAACGCCCCCGCGGCCCGGTCCATGACCAGGCCTCCCGATGGATCAGGGCCTGATCAACTAGGCTGTTACTGCTGGCCGCACGCAGTCCGACGTACGAGCCACAGCCCGGTTGATCCGGCACTGACTTTAGGTATCTGTCCAGCTCTCTCTTGAAGGCAGCCAGGGGTTTATTGGCAATTCCCCTAATGCTTGATGGGAGGCTGTTGAACAGTTTTGGGCCCCGGACACTTATGGTGTTTTCTCTTAGTGTACCAATGGCGCCCCTACTTTTTATTGGCGGCATTTTGCATCGCCTGCCCAGTCTTTTACTTTCGTAGGGAGTGATCTCTGTGTGCAGATTTGGGACCATTCCTTCCAAGATATTTTCCAAGTGTAGATTATGATATATCTCTCCCTCCTGCGTTTCCAACGAGTACAAGTCAAGTGCTTCCAAGCGTTCCCAGTAGTTAAGGTGCTTGACAGAAACTTATACGTGCAGTAAAGGATCTCTGTACACTCTCTAGATCTGCGATTTCCCCTGCTTTGTATGGAGATGTTAATGTACAGCAGTATTCCAGCCTAGAGAGAAACAAGTGATTTGAAAAGGATCATCATGGGCTTGGCATCTCTCGTTTTGAAAGTTCTCATTATCCATCCTATCATTTTCTTTGCACGTGCGATCGTGGCACTGTTGTGATCCTTGAAAGTGAGATCCTCGACAATTACTCTCCCAGGTCCCTTACATTATTTTTCCGCTCTATTGTATGGCCGGAGTCAGTAGTATACTCTGTTCTAGTTATTATCTCCTCCAGTTTTCCATAACGGAGTAGTTGGAATTTGTCCTCATTGAACATCATATTGTTTACCGTTGCCCACTGGAAAACTTTGTTTATATCTTCTTGGAGGTTAACCGCGTCCTCAGCAGATGACAGCCTCATGCAGATCCTAGTATCATCCGCAAAGGATGATACGGTGCTGTGGTGTATATCTCTGTTTATGTCTGATATGAGGATAAGGAATAAGATGGGGGCGAGTACTGTGCCTTGTGGAACAGAGCTCTGGAACAGAGCTTCCCTCTAGCCTCACACCATCAACCTCCCATCTAGCTTCACACCATCAACCTCCCATCTAGCCTCACACCATCAACCTTCCCTCTAGCCTCACACCATCAACCTTCCCTCTAGCCTCACACCATCAACCTTCCCTCTAGCCTCACACCATCAACCTCCCATCTAGCCTCACACCATCAACCTCCCATCTAGCCTCACACCATCAACCTCCCATCTAGCCTCACACCATCAACCTTCCCTCTAGCCTCACACCATCAACCTTCCCTCTAGCCTCACACCATCAACCTTCCCTCTAGCCTCACTCTCCTGACGTAGACGTAACTGTAAGTACTCACCACATTTTCTTATCATTTGCCGATGATACCAAAATAAACATGATAATCACTTCTTTATAAAGAAGACAACGGAAAAATGTAAGAATATTTGTTCTTCAGTGGGCAGTAGAGAATAACATGACGTTGAATAGTTCCAGCTGCTTAGATGCTGTAAGAAAGAAGAACTCGAGAGGGGCACTGCATACATAACACAAGAGGATCACCAAATGGAACGAAAGGAATAATATATTGGAGTGAGAGCTTTGAGAGAAATTCTAAATTAAACCCAGTGAAAGCAGGGGTGCTACTTGCACAATAAGAGAGAACTGTATCAACATCCGTTGATGAAGTTGTATTAGTCCTTAAAAGGAAACTCGACAATTACTTCAGCCAAATACCAGATAAAACACGCTGTGATAAACATGCGGGCACGCAGGCTGCCAGCAGCAACAGCCTGACTGACCTTTCAAGTACCAGACAAGCCTGGTCCAGGGCCGGCAAGAGAGATTAGGGAAATTCTCGAATCCCCTCAAGGGTCAGTTACGCCACCAACCTCCTCATCGACTGGCCTAATTAACTGGCTTAGTAAATTTAATGAGTTCCATAACAGATGATGGTCAGTGTACACGACTGGCACAATAATGTGAACAAAATTTTAGGATTCTGATTAGAGACTTCTTGGTTTCCTGTCATGAAATATACAGAAAAAGAAGAAAATATGAGAGCAACGAAATTCACTCTGTATAGGCCTGGTGTGTAGGCCAGTAGGCCTACATACCAGATATATAAAGATGTGGTAGTGATGTGGTAGTGTTTACACACGTGTGTTTGTTAAACCAGTGTTCGTGTTCTGCCTCTTCACTTTCTTACCTCTGTCTCCCTCTGTTGTTTGTGCTGGTTTGACGAAGATCCTGGAGACCGAAACGTTGCCTCAGTAAAATGTCGCATTAGTCGCACATGCGTCCTTGTACCTAACATTTTGATGGGAATTCTACCAGAATGAGAGCAAAGTGAGGTCAATACTCTTCCCTGCTCCTTCAACCCACCTCTGTATTGTATCGCCTAAACAGTAAGCTTCTTCAGTTATATACAGAGAGAGAAGGTGTAGTAGTGAAATATGGATGATGTTATCAGTCCCTCAACTTTGGAGAAAAAGTATTTAAGGTGGTGAGTCCCTCAGCCTGGAGAAGAGTTCAGTTCCATGGTCTGGAACAAGGTGGTGAGTCCCTCAGCCTCGAAAAGAGTTCAGTTCCATAATCTGGAACAAGGTGGTGAGTCCCTCAGCCTGGAGAAGAGTTCAGCTCCATTGTCTAGAACAAGGTGATGAGTCCCTCAGCCTAAACAAGAATTCAGCTCCATGGTCTCGAACAAGGTGGTGAGTCCCTCAGCCTGGAGAAGAGTTCAGTTCAATGGTCTAGAACAAGGTGGTGAGTCCCTCAGCCTGGAGAAGAGTTCAGTTCAGTGGTCTAGAACAAGGTGATGAGTCCCTCAGCCTAAAGAAGAATTCAGCTCCATGGTCTAGAACAAGGTGGTGAGTCCCTCAGCCTGGAGAAGAGTTCATCTCCATGGTCTGGAACAAGGTGGTGAGTCCCTCAGCCTGGAGAAGAGTTCAGCTCAATGGTCTGGAACAAGGTGGTGAGTCCCTCAGCCTGGAGAAGAGTTCAGCTCCATGGTCTGGAACAAGGTGGTGAGTCCCTCAGCCTGGTGAAGAGTTCAGCTCCATGGTCTCGAACAAGGTGGTGAGTCCTTCAGCCTGGAGAAGAGTTCAGCTCCATGGTCTAGAACAAGGTGGTGAGTCCCTCAGCCTGGAGAAGAGTTCAGTTACATGGTCTGGAACAAGGTGGTGAGTCCCTCAGCCTGGAGAAGAGTTCAGCTCCATGGTCTGAAACAAGGTGGTGAGTCCCTCAGCCTAAAGAAGAGTTCAGCTCCATGGTCTGGAACAAGGTGATGAGTCCCTCAGCCTGGAGAAGAGTTCAGTTCCATGGTCTGGAACAAGGTGGTGAGTCCCTCAGCCTAAAGAAGAGTTCAGCTCCATGGTCTGGAACAAGGTGGTGAGTCCCTCAGCCTGGAGAAGAGTTCAGCTCCATGGTCTGGAACAAGGTGGTGAGTCCCTCAGCCTAAAGAAGAGTTCAGCTCCATGGTCTGGAACAAGGTGGTGAGTCCCTCAGCCTGGAGAAGAGTTCAGTTCCATGGTCTGGAACAACGTGGTGAGTCCCTCAGCCTGGAGAAGAGTTCAGTTCCATGGTCTGGAACAAGGTGGTGAGTCCCTCAGCCTGGAGAAGAGTTCAGCTCCATGGTCTGGAACAAGGTGGTGAGTCCCTCAGCCTAAAGAAGAGTTCAGCTCCATGGTCTGGAACAAGGTGATGAGTCCCTCAGCCTAAAGAAGAGTTCAGCTCAGTGGTCTGGAACAAGGTGGTCAGTCCCTCAGCCTAAAGAAGAGTTCAGCTCCATGGTCTGGAACAAGGTGGTCAGTCCCTCAGCCTGGAGAAGAGTTCAGTTCCATGGTCTGGAACAAGGTGGTGAGTCCCTCAGCCTGGAGAAGAGTTCAGTTCCATGGTCTGGAACAAGGTGGTGAGTGTCCCTCAGCCTGGAGAAAAGTTCGGCTCCATGGTCTGGAACAAGGTGGTGAGTCCCTCAGCCTGGAGAAGAGTTCGGCTCCATGGTCTGGAACAAGGTGGTGAGTCCCTCAGCCTGGAGAAGAGTTCGGCTCCATGGTCTGGAACAAGGTGGTGAGTACCTCAGACTGGAGAAGAGCTCAGCTCCATGGTCTGGAACAATATGAAGCTGAAGCATGAGAACGGAGACTCAGTTCTCACTTCAACTCGTCGGTGTTATACACCATTCTCAACACCACCGCTGTATTGAACTGATAAAGCCACTGGTTGGCGAAACGTCTTCAAATAACGATACCCAGGTGTTGCACCTGTTTATAATTCCTCATCTTGCCCTCCTATGTTGACCACTCGAACACAGGTCACAATGGGTCACTGTTCTCCCGTCAGCAGGCATCTGTTACAAGTAACACCTGCGCGAGTCATAGCTGACAGTCATATCTTATTCAAGGGGAAAGTTGATGAGATTGTCAAGTCAGTTCCTGATTAGCCGTGGCTCGTACGTTGGCCTGTTTAAGACCAGCAGTAACAGCCTTGCTGATCAGGCCTTGATCCACCAGGAGACCTAATGTGGGACCAGCCCTCTAGGGTCTTGACCACCAAAAAAAATCCTTCGTGTATTCCTGTCAATGTAATAATAATAATAATAATAATAATAATAATAATAATAATAATAATAATAATAATAATAATATTATTATTATTATTATTATTATTATTATTATTATTATTATTATTATTATTATTATTACTATTATTATTACTATTATTATTAATCTTTATTTCTAGAAGTGAATGATACAAGCTGAACACAACAAACGTATATATGGATTAAGACTCACAATATCCCAGCTGGTACAGAGAACAATTGAATCGCAATTTGCAGATGAAAATTAAGAATATATTTCTGTCCTTCGCAAATCCTTATCGTGTTACGAAATAATTCTGCGAAGTTTGCTGGTCTCCGGTGTTTTAAATGAAGCTTTACTGTAGGCCTACTGGCCCATGCTAGGCGGGTTTTACTGGCCCAAGCTAGGCCGGTCTTACTGGCCCATGCTAGGCCGGTCTTACTGGCCCATGCTAGGCCAGTCTTACTGGCCCATGCTAGGCCGGTCTAACTGGCCCATGCTAGGCCGGTCTTACTGGCCCATGCTAGGCCAGTCTTACTGGCCCATGCTAGGCGGGTCTTACTGGCCCATGCTAGGCCGGTCTTATTGGCCCATGCTAGGCCGGTCTTACTGGCCCATGCTAGGCCAGTCTTACTGGCCCATGCTAGGCCGGTCTTACTGGCCCATGCTAGGCCGGTCTTACTGGCCCATGCTAGGCCAGTCTTACTGGCCCATGCTAGGCGGGTCTTACTGGCCCAAGCTAGGCCGGTCTTACTGGTCCATGCTAGGCCGGTCTTACTGGCCCATGCTAGGCCAGTCTTACTGGCCCATGCTAGGCCGGTCTTACTGGCCCATGCTAGGCCGGTCCTACTGGCCCATGGTAGGCCGGTCCTACTTCTTATTACCAACCATTTCCCTGCTGATATATTTACTATGAGGTGGAGCACGGGGGGAACACTTGGTGAGGTGGAGCACCGGGGGGAACACTTGGTGAGGTGGAGCACCGGGGGGAACACTTGGTGAGGTGGAGCACCGGGGGGAACACTTGGTGAGGTGGAGCACCGGGGGAACACTTGGAGAGGTGGAGCACCGGGGAACCTTGGAGAGGTTGGAGCACCGGGGGAACACTTGGAGAGGTGGAGCACCGGGGGGAACACTTGGAGAGGTGGAGCACCGGGGGAACACTTGGAGAGGTGGAGCACCGGGGGAACACTTGGAGAGGTGGAGCACCGGGGGAACACTTGGAGAGGTGGAGCACCGGGGGGAACACTTGGAGAGGTGGAGCACCGGGGGAACACTTGGAGAGGTGGAGCACCGGGGGAACACTTGGAGAGGGTGGAGCACCGGGGGGAACACTTGGAGAGGTGGAGCACCGGGGGGAACATTGGAGAGGTGGAGCACCGGGGGGAACACTTGGAGAGGTGGAGCACCGGGGGAACACTTGGAGAGGTGGAGCACCGGGGGAACACTTGGAGAGGTGGAGCACCGGGGGAACACTTGGAGAGGTGGAGCACCGGGGGAACACTTGGAGAGGTGGAGCACCGGGGGAACACTTGGAGAGGTGGAGCACCGGGGGGAACACTTGGAGAGGTGGAGCACCGGGGGAACACTTGGAGAGGTGGAGCACCGGGGGGAACACTTGGAGAGGTGGAGCACCGGGGAACACTTGGAGAGGTGGAGCACCGGGGAGAACACTTGGAGAGGTGGAGCACCGGGGGGAACACTTGGAGAGGTGGAGCACCGGGGGGAACACTTGGAGAGGTGGAGCACCGGGGGGAACACTTGGAGAGGTGGAGCACCGGGGGAACACTTGGAGAGGTGGAGCACGGGGGGAACACTTGGAGAGGTGGAGCACCGGGGGGGAACACTTGGAGAGGTGGAGCACCGGGGGAACACTTGGAGAGGTGGAGCACCGGGGGAACACTTGGAGAGGTGGAGCACCGGGGGGAACACTTGAGAGGTGGAGCACCGGGGGGAACACATTGGAGAGGTGGAGCACCGGGGGGAACACTATGGAGAGGTGGAACAACCGGGGGGAAACACTTGGAGAGGTGGAGCACCGGGGAACACTTGGAGAGGTGGAGCATCGGGGAGAACACTTGGAGAGGTGGAGCATCGGGGGAACACTTGGAGAGGTGGAGCACCGGGGAGAACACTTAGGGAGAGGTGGAGCACCGGGGGAACACTTGGAGAGGTGGAGCACCGGGAGGGAACACTTGGAGAGGTGGAGCACCGGGGGGAACACTTGGAGAGGTGGAGCACCGGGGGGAACACTTGGAGAGGTGGAGCACCGGGGGGGAACACTTGGAGAGGTGGAGCACCGGGGGAACACTTGGAGAGGTGGAGCACCGGGAGGGGGGGAACACATGGAGAGGTGGAGCACCGGGGGAACACTTGGAGAGGTGGAGCACCGGGAGGGGGGAACACTTGGAGAGGTGGAGCACCGGGGGAACACTTGGAGAGGTGGAGCACCGGGGGGGGAACACTTGGAGAGGTGGAGCTCGGGGGAACATTGGAGGTGGAGCACGGGGGAAACACTTGGAGAGTGGAGCACGTGACACTTGGAGGCGACGCACGGGGGAACACTTGGAGAGGTGGAGCACCGGGGGAACACTTGGAGAGGTGGAGCACGGGAGGGGGGGAACACATGAGAGGTGGAGCCCGGGGAACACTTGGAGAGGTGGAGCACCGGGGGGAACTCTTGGAGAGGTGGAAGCACCGGGGAACACTGGAGAGGTGGAGCACCGGGGAACACTTGGAGAGGTGGAGCACCGGGGGAACACATGAGAGAGGTGGAGCACCGGGGGAACACTTGGAGAGGTGGAGCACCGGGGGGAACACTGGAGAGGTGGAGCACCGGGGGGGGAACACATGGAGGGTGGAGCACCGGGGAACTTGGAGAGGTGGAGCACCGGGGGGGAACCACATGGAGAGGTGGAGCACCGGGGGGAACACATGGAGAGGTGGAGCACCGGGGGGAACACATGGAGAGGTGGAGCACCGGGGGGAACACATGGAGAGGTGGAGCACCGGGAGGGGGGGAACACATGGAGAGGTGGAGCACCGGGGGGAACACATGGAGAGGTGGAGCACCGGGGGGAACACATGGAGAGGTGGAGCACCGGGGGGAACACATGGAGAGGTGGAGCACCGGGGGAACACATGGAGAGGTGGAGCACCGGGGGGAACACATGGAGAGGTGGAGCACCGGGGGGGGAACACATGGAGAGGTGGAGCACCGGAGGGGGGGAACACATGGAGAGGTGGAGCACCGGGAGGGGGGAACACATGGGAGAGGTGGAGCACGTGGGGGGAACACATGGAGGAGGTGGAGCACCGGGGGGAACACATGGAGAGGTGGAGCACGGGAGGGGGGAGAACACATGGAGAGGTGGAGCACCGGGGGGGGGGAACACATGGAGAGGTGGAGCACCGGGAGGGGGGAACACTTGGAGAGGTGGAGCACCGGGAGGGGGGAACACATGGAGAAGGGGGAGCACACGGGTGGAGGGGGGGGGGGAACACTGGAGAGGTGGAGCACCGGGAGGGGGGAACACTGGAGAGGTGGAGCACGGGAGGGGGGAACACTGGAGAGGTGGAGCACCGGAGGGGGGGAACACTTGGAGAGGTGGAGCACCGGGGGGAGGGGGGGGGAACACTTGGAGAGGTGGAGCACCGGGAGGAGGGAACACTTGGAGAGGTGGAGCACCGGGGGGGGGAAACACTTGGAGAGGTGGAGCACCGGGAGGGGGGGAACACTTGGAGAGGTGGAGCACCGGGAGGGGGAAACACTTGGAGAGGTGGAGCACCGGGAGGGGGGGAACACTTGGAGAGGTGGAGCACCGGGAGGGGGGAACACTTGGAGAGGTGGAGCACCGGGAGGGAGGGAACACTTGGAGAGGTGGAGCACCGGGAGGGGGGGAACACTTGGAGAGGTGGAGCACCGGGAGGGAGGGAACACTTGGAGAGGTGGAGCACCGGGAGGGAGGGAACACTTGGAGAGGTAACTACCGTAATATTATCACTTCCTGCTGGAGTCCTCTGGGCTTCATGAAGGATCCGGTGTACTTCCGTAGGATCCCCTGGGCCCCTCAACACCTCCCTTGGCCCCTCGAAAACTTCCGTAACACTCAAGAGCTCCCGTGGGCCCCTAGGGGTCCCAAGAATACCCCTGCGTACCTCCCCTGGCCCTGCCACGAGCTCCCTAGCAGACAATACTTATGAAGACAGTCTGCCTCACACACTCTGCCTCACACACTCTGCCTCACACACTCTGCCTCACACACTCTGCCTCACACAGTCTGCCTCACACACTCTGCCTCACACACTCTGCCTCACACACTCTGCCTCACACAGTCTGCCTCACACACACTGCCTCACCACCTTACACCAACTTCCGCAATCAGCCACCATCCATTAGTCCCGCTACTTCTCTTCTTCCTCTCCTTCCCACCTTTTCTTAACCCTTATATCTGCGCTTAAGCGTTCCCTTAACCCTCACTTCCTTCCCTCCTTTCTTGACCCTTAACATCTTCCCTTAATCCTCACAATTAACTAGCAGCTTCGACGGCAAAATCTAATTTTAGCAATATTGATGTTAGGATTGATAGTTAGTGAATGCGTATGTGTGTGTGTGTGTGTGTGTGTGTGTGTGTGTGTGTGTGTGTGTGTGTGTGTGTGTGTATGTGTATATGTGTGTGTGTGTGTGTATGTGTGTGTACTCACCTAGTTCTCACCTAGTTGAGGTTGCGGGGGTCGAGTCCGAGCTCCTGGCCCCGCCTCTTCACTGATCGCTACTAGGTCACTCTCCCTGAGCCGTGAGCTTTATCATACCTCTGCTTAAAGCTATGTATGGATCCTGCCTCCACTACATCGCTTCCCAAACTATTCCACTTACTGACTACTCTGTGGCTGAAGAAATACTTCCTAACATCCCTGTGATTCATCTGTGTCTTCAGCTTCCAACTGTGTCCCCTTGTTACTGTGTCCAATCTCTGGAACATCCTGTCTTTGTCCACCTTGTCAATTCCTCTCAGTATTTTGTATGTCGTTATCATGTCCCTCCTATCTCTCCTGTCCTCCAGTGTCGTCAGGTTGATTTCCCTTAACCTCTCCTCGTAGGACATACCTCTTAGCTCTGGGACTAGTCTTGTTGCAAACCTTTGCACTTTCTCTAGTTTCTTTACGTGCTTGGCTAGGTGTGGGTTCCAAACTGGTGCCGCATACTCCAATGTGGGCCTAACGTACACGGTGTACAGGGTCCTGAATGATTCCTTATTAAGATGTCGGAATGCTGTTCTGAGTTTTGCTAGGCGCCCATATGCTGCAGCAGTTATTTGGTTGATGTGCGCTTCAGGAGATGTGCCTGGTGTTATACTCACCCCAAGATCTTTTTCCTTGAGTGAGGTTTGTAGTCTCTGGCCCCCTAGACTGTACTCCGTCTGCGGTCTTCTTTGCCCTTCCCCAATCTTCATGACTTTGCACTTGGTGGGATTGAACTCCAGGAGCCAATTGCTGGACCAGGTCTGCAGCCTGTCCAGATCCCTTTGTAGTTCTGCCTGGTCTTCGATCGAGTGAATTCTTCTCATCAACTTCACGTCATCTGCAAACAGGGACACCTCAGAGTCTATTCCTTCCGTCATGTCGTTCACAAATACCAGAAACAGCACCGTTACTAGGAATGGCCCCTGTAGAACCCCACTAGTCACAGGTGCCCACTCTCACCTAATTCACCTAATTGTGGTTGCAGGGGTCGAGACTCAGCTCCTGGCCCCGCCTCTTCACTGACCGCTACTGGGTCCTCCCTCTCCCTGCTCCATGAGCTTTATCATACCTCGTCTTAAAACTATGAATGGTTCCTTCCTCCACTACATCGCTTGCCAGACTATTCCACTTCCTAACAACTCTGTGGCTGAAGAAATACTTCCTAACATCCCTTTGACTCATCTGAGTCTTCAGCTTCCAGTTTTGACTCCTTGTTTCTGTGTCCCATCTCTGGAACATCCTGTCTCTGTCCACCTTGTCTATTCCACCAGTATTTTGTATGTCGTTATCATGTCTCCCCTGACCCTTTTGTCCTCCAGTGTCGTCAGACCGATTTCCCTTAACCTTTCTTCAAAGGACATTCCCCTTAGCTCCGGAACCAGCCTTGTTGCAAAGCTTTGCACTTTCTTTAATTTCTTGACGTGTTTGACCAGGTGTGGGCTCCAAACTGGTGCTGCGTACTCCAGTATGGGCCTGACGTACACAGTGTAAAAAGTCTTGAACGATTCCTTACTGAGGTACCGGAACGCTATTCTCAGGTTTGCCAGGCGCCCATATGCCGCAGCCGTTATCCTGTTAATGTGTGCTTCTGGCAACGTACTCCGTATTATACTCTTCACTCCTAGATCTTTCTCCTTGAGTGAGATTTGCAGTCTTTGGCCACCTAGCCTATACTCTGTCTGCGGTCTTCTTTGCCCTACTCTGATCTTCATGAATTTGCATTTGGCGGGGTTAAATTCTAGAAGCCAGTTGCTGTACCACGCGTCCAGCCTGTCCAGGTCTCTTTGTAGACCTGTCTGGTCTGCATCTAATTTAATTCTTCTCATTAATATCACATCATCTACAAACAGGGACACTTCTGAGTCTATCCCTTACGTCATGTCGTTCACATATGCCAAGAATAGCACTGGTCCCAGAACTGACCCCTGTGGGACCCCACTTGTCACAGGCGCCCACTGGGATACCTCATCATGGACCATGACTCTCTGTTGCCTCCCTGTTAGGTATTCTCTGATCCATTGCAGTGCCCTTCCTGTTATATGTGCCTGATCCTCTAGCTTCTGTACTAATCTCTTGTGAGGAACTGTGTCGAAGGCCTTTTTCCAGTCAAAGAAAATGCAATCAACCCACCCCTCCCTCTCATTTCTTACTTCAGTTACCTTGTCATAAAACTCTAGTAGGTTTGTGACACACAATTTGCTTTCCATGAATCTGTGCTGGCTGTCGTTTATAATCTTGTTCTGCTCCAGGTGCTCCACCACTCTCCTCCTGATGTGTATGTGTGTGTTTATATGTTATTTTTGTGTGTGTGTTGCATGCAAAGAGTATGTAACCTTTATTTGGAGCATGTGAACACATTCATAAAAGGCCACCTCCTGAACCAGCAACAGGTAACTAAGGGTCTGACGATCGGGGCTCCATTGTCAGATCAGTTCCTGGGTTCAGCCAATGCTGGTTGAACACTGTTGTCCATTCTGTCTCCAGGCTGTGTCTTTACCTCTTGATTTACCATGTTGTACACATATATTTCCAACTGTAGATAGTGTACATACTTGTAAATACTTATAATCGCACTTGGTGAAGGAAAATATAATTCAAAGTCATTCAGCTGTGTTTGTTCTGCTCCTTGCTCCCCTTTACACCCAGGATAATAGGCCTTTTTGTTCATAGGTTGTAATATGGGGGCCTGTCTGGGAGCTGAAGCTGGACTTAGAGCAGGAGTTGAGCCTAGAGTTAAAGTTGGATCAGGAAGTGATCGTAAATAGCTGGCTATCTGGTGCTGCATCAGCTTTTCCAACACTTCAGGAATCTTTGCATGTCAGGCCTGCTATTGTGTGATCGTAAGATAGCTTGCTGTTTTGTGTGTTATCTTTTCATCCGCTTGGCTAAGGTCATCCTTGCTATTATTCTGCAGTTGATTTTGCTTCTGCATGTCAGCTTTGCTATTGTATGTGCGTATTCTGCATTTGGCTTGCTGCGTGGCAGTCTTGTTATCGTGTGAATATTCTGCAGTCATACTGTGCATAGCTGAGCGTGTATTACAAATAGCATGTTATGTTGGGTTATGCCGCCTAGAAGAGTCGGATGCCTAGTGTCTGCATACACTTTATTAAACTTGCCTAAGTTTTCTCTACAGAGTTGTTGGCAAATTGCTCGTTCCATTGGCATTGATCACAAACACTCTCTCACAGCTGTGCAGCTTCGTACTCTTATAAGTGTCAAAATTCAAGAAGAGGAGATGGCACATCAGGCTCCTCCCTCTACGGAACCAGGAATAAAACCCGGAGGTTCTCGCTGGAGGAAAACGATACACTAACTGAGCAAAACCGTCAGTCTCATGCGACAGGGTTGTCTGAAGGTGAATCGGTTTCAGTTTGCAAAAAGCAGTACAGCTGCTTTTTGCAAACTAATTGTTCAGGCAGAGCCTGAACAATTTCTGGAAACTTTCGAAAACCAGGCTTGAGCCTTGAGGTGGCCTGAATATCACTGGGCATCTTTGGTGCATACAATATTTAACAGGAATTTACATCACTGTTAAATGACACTGATTTTAGTAATTATCAGGCGGTGAAGACCCCGGTTCTTGGAGCTTATCAATGTATCACTGCTAAGTATAGAAAGGCGTTCAAGTTTGGCAGATGACAGCTTGGTCAATCTTTAGTGGACTTTGTTCGACAGCAGACCAAAGTTTTAACCTGTTGGTACAAAGCAAGTGGTGTCGCAAACTTCGACGAGTTAATTCAACTTATACTGGTGGACAACCTGCTGGAGTCTGTGGGACCAGAGGTTTGAGTCTTTCTGCAGGATCATGTCTTAACCACTGCAATGGAGGCAGCCAGGTTGGCTGATACTTTTGAAACCAACCGCTCCTTGTCTGAGTGGTCCCATCTCTCTTTTTAACAGCCTGGCATGAGGAGAGATCATCAAAGTAAATTTCCTGATTGGAGGATGAAGTGCCAGCAGGAAGTAGAATGCCTACGTCAGCTAACTAAGTCACCTGGTGAGCCACACTACTCAACTTATGGTCAACTTGGTGAGCGACAAACCACTCAACATGGTGAATCCCGACAACAGTACCCAGAGCGGCACCAGTCACAATGTCAACAGGGAGCTAAGGTCAAGTCTGTTGTTTGCTTTTATTGTAATAAATCAGGCCGTATTCTCCCAAACTGCCCAAATAAACCCCAACCATTAGGGAAAATTTATACTGTCCCTAGTAACATATCCCTGAAAGAAGTAGAGAAAGGGTTGGCCCCTTATCATTGCACGAGTCAAATATCCTCAGAATTCGCAAAGGGAATACTGAAGTCAAAACCTTTAGGAATACTGGAGCATATTGCTCATTTATAAGAGAGGGAGTACTTTCCCTTTGGGAGCAAACTTCATTACAATCCTCGGTTCTGTTAGAAGCTTTTCGAGAAGCAATTTTTTTCTGTCCCTTTGCATAAAATATATATACAATGCAGATATTACACTGGATGCAATGTTATACTGGTAATAACATTCCCACTACTAGTACGTGTCCCAGAACCAATAATGATTATTCTTCTCCGATGTTGGTCATAACTCGGCAAAATCGCCCAAGGGTTTATCTGACGATAATGCTAACCCATTCCTGACGACTCTGAAATCTTCGGATTAGCCTTTTGTTTTACGAGGAAAACTGGCCAGAGCTCGGATGATTCGTGAACAAGACCCAGATCAAGCCCTTTCTATTCTAGGATGCAGGAATGCCAAGGTCTCTGTTTCCATACCCCAAGATGTTCTTCCGAAGAACAGCGAAAAGACCCTTCTGAATTTTCTTTTCAGGCGCCATGAGGTATATCCTTTTTCAGAGCCCCGGCAAATATAAAACTTAAAAACGACTATTTGGCTGCACTGGACTGGTAAGGAATGGAGGGAAGACAACAGTCAGACAGGTTAGTAGTTCCCAAAAAGTTTAGACCTCAAATATAAATATAGCTCATAACACATCATTAGGAGCCAACTTAGGAGTTTACTAAAACTCATAAAAGAATATTAAAAGAATTCTACTGGCCAAAGTTAAGACAAATGTAAAGCATCACATTCGCTGTTGTAGAGAATGTCAGCTAGTAAGGAAACCCGGACACCCCACTAAACCTGCACCTCTTCATCCAAACCTGTCGATGGAGAAACCTTTGCAGATTAATTAATAGATTTGTGTAGCCCACTACATAAGTCCAAGTCTGGAATCAGCGCTTATTTACCATTATGGATAGAATAACTAGATACCCAGAAGCAATTGCCATGCGCAGTATTAATACTAAAGCAATCCTTAAAGCTTTAACCAAGTTCATCTCTTGCTTTGGCATTCCTAAATCTATTCAAAATGATCATGGAACTAACTTCACTGCCAAGGCCATTTAGGGAAGCATTGACTAGCTAGGATAATTCACAACTTATCCACTGCTTATCATCCTCAGTCCCAAGGTGCCTTGGAAAGATTCCATCAGACGTTAAAAAGTATGATGAGAACTTTTTGTATGCATTTTTCCTACAAACTGTATTGAATCACTACCTTTGTTGCTGTTTTCAATAAGGAAAGCTGTGCAGGAGTCTACGGGTATAGTCCGTTTGAGCTGATGTTTGGGCACAATGTACGAGGTCCTCTTCGGGTGCTCAGGGAAGGATGGATGGGAGAATACGTTAGCTCAACACTCTACAACCCGTCTTCAAGGTTGCAGGTGGCACGTCAGTTAGCCAAGGCTAACCTAAAGGCAGCTCAAAACAAGATGAAACAGAGGTATGACAGAAATTCACCAATTTCGCTCCTTCCCTCCAGGAGACAAGGTGTTGGTACAGGAACCTATACCTGGCCACATCTTGAAAGCTAGATTTATGGGGCCTATGCAAATTGTAAGTAAATTATCCGGTGTAAATTACGTGGTGTCTCCCCTTGACAACACATCAAAAACTAAAACTTACCTCATTAATCAAATTAAAGTCTTTAATACACCAGATAAAATCCCAGTGATGACTCTGTCCTCTGCCTCTGAGGATGACTCTGACTCTTTAGCACTCTATTTCTGAAATTAATGTCAGGCTTTCAAATTCTGTCCTCCTCAAGGACCCTAACCCTTTAACAGTAGGGCTATCTAAGACTCAAGTAACAAGTTTAACTGCGCTTCTACAATATCTTACCCTGATATCTTTTCGGATGTTCCGAAAAAATGTACACTAGGATATCATGACGTAGATATGGGAAACTCTAAACCTATTAAACTCTCCCCCTACAGAGCTAATCCTGAAAAACAGAAGGTACTTCAGCAGGAGGTAGAATTTCTGTTAGAGCATGGGTTAGTGGAGGAATTGTCTAGTCCATGGGCTTCACCGTGCATCCTTGTTAAAAAAAGCTGATGGAGGTTTTCGAATGTGTACAGACTACTGTAAGGTGAATGAGGTCACAATTGCAGATGCTTACCGTCTGTCAAGTCTGGATGACTTAATTAACTTTGTGGGTAAGGCTACTTTTGTGTCCAAGTTATATCTCCTTAAAGGTTGCTATCAGGTACTTTTGAAGGATTAAGCGAAGGAAATCTCTGCCTTCATAATTCCAGGACGTCATTATCAATATACAGTTACCCCCTTCGGAATAAAAGCTCGTCCTCTTCATTCCAGAAACTTATCCATGAGCCTATTAAAGGACTTGAAGGCACGGCAGTTTATCTAGATGACATTGCTGTTTTGTCGGACACTTGGCATCAACACATGTTTGGGCCAAAAGGCTTTTTTTTGAGACCCCCCAAAAATTTTTTTCCCATTAACTGTTTTTTTAAATCTAAATTTTCTTTTGCTCGGGCCCTTCTTTTAAATTTTTTGGGCAGTGGCAAAGGGGCCCCCAAAATTTTTGCTAAAATTTCCGCCTTTAAAAAATTTTCCCCATTTTTCTCATATAAAAAATCTCTCCAACTTTTCCTGGGAAAGGTAGGATTCTATAAAGTTCTGTAAAAATTTCCCCAATATTTAACCCTCAAAACCTCACTTCCCAGTCCCAAATTTCCCCTTTAAAAATTTAAACATCAAATGTAAAAAAAAGGTTTTTCTAAAAACCCTAACTAATGCTTTGTACTGCCCGTTCTCCTTTCTGTTTTCCCTTCCCCAAACCCTTTTACCTTACGGGTGAGCCCGGAGTGGGGTCAGTCCCCTCGGCAATATAGGGACGATGGGTTGCACCCTTTGGCTTAAATTCCGGCCAATAACCAAAAACACCAAGGGCCTTTTTTTAAAATTTGGGGAAAAAAAAGCCCTCGTGCGGGGTACACCCAAAAACCCCTTTTGGGATGGAAAAGGGTGGCCAACTTTGCAGGGGGTCCAGTCAAAACCGACCACAAGCCCCAAATTTTTTAAATTCAACATATAAAAATAAACAACAAAAGAAAAAAAGGGGTGGTCAATAGGGCTACAAAAATATAACAAAAATTTTTTAAAAGCAAAATTCCCAAGCCAAAAAAAAAATTTTGGCCCGAATTCTTTACCCAAGAGTGTAAAATCATTTTAAATTTAGGTTAAGAGGTTAGGGCCCCTTTAAAAACCCGGGTTTTATAGTTTTTTTTCCTTTTGAAAAATAATGGTATTTTAATGTTTTTTTTGAGGGGAAAAATTCTGCTACCGCCCTGCAGGAAAATCCCGGGAACGTTTTAGCCATACCTGCGCCCCTGCTCAAATTTTTAAAGAGTTTGGCTTTATGCCGCGAAAAAATTTTGAGCTCTATCTAAAAGCGGGGAGGGTTTTGAGAAAAAAGGGGGGCCCCCAAATTATATTGTCCATGGTGGAAACTTTTAAAACCCAAATTTTGGAGGGGGAAGCCAAATTCTGACCCTTTTCCGGGAGGGGGGGTCCCGGGCCTCAAAGTGTAGGACCCTTTTTTCCGGAGCATTTGAACAAAACCTTTTAAAAGGGCAAAATACCCCCCAAACCCCAGCAAACCCAGGTAACAAAGGGGGCCGACAGGGGGGCCCCAAACGCCCAATCATTTCCTAGGTTCACCAACCCAATTGTGAATTTTGGCCCAATTTGTGAAGGACGGGGAAAACCGCTAAACATTCTCACCCTATTTCCTTTTCACCCATTTGCTTGTTGAACAGGTTGCCCCTTCCCTGTCCCAGGCTGGGGTTTTTGGGCCCTTTGCTTTACCTTTTGTACACATTTTTTTCCCTGTATATAGTGGAACATACTTGTAAATACTTATAATCGCACTTGAAAAAAGGGGAAAAATATAATTAAAAGGGTCATTTCAGCTAATGTTTTTTTTTCTGCCCCTTGCGCCCTTTACACCCAGGAAAAAACAGGCCTTTAATTTGCCCCTTTGGGTTTTTAACAGTGGGGGGTGACCTTTTAAAAAAAAAGGCTTTTTTTTTTAAACCCTGGATTTACCGGGAAATTTACCGGGAGAATTTCCCGGGGGGTCAACGCCCCCGGGGCCCGGCTGTAAACCAAAACCCTCCTGGGGGAAATCAGACCTGATCAACCAGGCTGTTACGTTGGCTGCACGAAAAAAACAAGTCCCAGCCACAGCCCGGCTTTTAAAGGAAACCCGCCCTTTTAGGGGGCTTGCCCCCAGTCCAGCTTGAAAAACTGCCAGGGTCGGGTTTGGAAATCTCCCTTTTTTAAATGCTGGGAGGGCGGGTTAAACAGCCCCGGGGGCCCCCCTGACCCTTTTTGTGGGGGTCTCTTAACGTGCTATTGAAAACCCCTTTTGCTTTTCATTGGGGGGATGTTGCTTCGTTTTTCCAAGTTTTTTTTCTTTCGAAAGTGAGTGATTTTCGTTTTTGCAAGTTGGGTACTACCCCCAAAAAGATTTTTCCATTTTGTATAAAATTTCATGTATCCCCCCCCCCGCCGCGTTTAAAGGGGAAAATACAGGTTCAGGAACCTCAAGCGCCCCCATAAATGAGTGTACAGTAAAAATTTCCCTTGTAGAAAGTAAAAAGAACTTTAAAAAGTATCATCATCCCCTTTGGGCCCCATTTTTTGCTCTGAAAAAATTCTTAACCTGCCAAACATTTTTTTTCCACCGTGGAAAACGCCGCTGCTATCTTTTGAAGAAAACATCCCCCACAGGGGGTTTCCCAGGTCCTTTTACTTGCCCTTTCCGAATGTATGAGAAAAATTGTCTTCTTCCATTTTTTAAAATTTTTCCCGAGTGTTTTTGTTAAATGACCCACACTTTCCCCTGGCCTTTTAAACCAAAAGTTTAACATCTACACGATTGGGGCACCACCAAATTTTTGGTTTCTGGGGGTCAAGTCACAGGTCCCGGCTGTGCCCAAAAGTCGCTGTCGTGTTGCTGGGTGGGTTTTCATTTTTGGGAGGCTGCTCTCTTGTGTTGCTCACATCACGTTTCTCTCTCGGTTGATCTAGCATCAGCTCTGTTTCTTTTAATTTTGATCTCAGCATCAGCTGCTCTCTTTCTTTGATCTCAGCATCACCCCGGCTCCTCGATTTAAATCTCAGCATAAACGGGGTTTTTTCTTTTGTTTTGCCCCTTCAGCAAAAGCGCTGCTCTCTTGTTTTTGATCCACATCACCCCGTTGCTCTTTTGTGTTATCCTCAGCATCACCAGTGTAATCTGACCACGGTTTTTCCCAATTTGGCCTTGGATGAGCGGTTTCCCAAATTGTATGGGCAATCGCACCCGCACCACACACTTTTCCTGTGTGGGCCCAAGTGCCCCCACAGTTTTCCTAGGGGAAGGGTCACCCATTTTACCCTCCATCCTGCCCTCCACCCCTTCCCCCCCCCCTTTTCCCCTGCCCTCTCTTCCTTCCCCCTTCCTTCCCTCCCTCACTAAAATGAAAATGCACTGATTTTCCTTTTTTCACTAACAACGAGGAACAATCACAGTTATCCCCGAAAAATGTACTTTTAATCACAGTATTATAAAAGTACAGAAAGTAAAAATTTGAGGGGCAGAAAACGCCAGTAAAAATAAACGAAAAAAACAAAAACTTTTAAAAATTTCCCGTTTCCCAACCTCAAAGAATTGTTTGGGGAAAAAAATTAAAACCCTCAACCCCTTGCCATCCCTTGGGGAAAACCCCAAAAACAAACCAATAAACATTAAATATTTTCCCCACTTAAGAAACCCTGAAAGATCGAAATAAAAAGGGAAAGGAGAGAGGGGTTTTTAAAATGAAACACAAGAAAAAAAGAAAAAAGGTTTCCTGAACGTTTTAAAAACATGAATACCCACAAGGGAAGGAAAAATAAATCTTTCTTCCAAAAAATTACAAAGACAAACAAAAACTTCCTGTTTTTGTCCCAAACAGAATTAGCCAAAAAAAAGAAAAACGGGAAACCCAAATCAAGACAGTGCAAGAAACCCCAAATTTTTCCCTAACAAATAAAAGCCCCAATTAAGAAGTACCTGTAAAAGGGAACCTTTAAAAACAAAAATTTCCCCAAACCACTGACGGTGAAAAAAAAGAAATGACCCAAATTCCAAAATACCATAAAAACTAATGTTCATCAACCCGTAAATGAAAGCATGGGCAAGTAGAATGATTTTCACTTCCTCTTAAAACCACAAAAGATCATTTAACTGAGAGAGGAACAAAACCAAAAAAAAAATAAATAGAAAACAAAACATTCCCTGGCGGAGCATTTGGGACGGGATTTGGGGGAAAACCCCTTTATTTACAAAGAGGGTCTTAACACCCCCACCGAATACCAGTTTGCCTTGGGAAAAGCTTAAGCCCCCGGGTGAAACCCCGGAGATTTTTAAAAAGAGTGCAGTCACAGCTCTTTTTGCAAAAGGAAAGGGTATGAAAAAACACAACCAAAAAATTACGAAGGGTGTTCTCTAACATAAACGCGTAAATAAAAATGAGTATAAAATAAATCACACTCAAAACTCGAAATTTTTAAACTGACCCTAAAAAATTTAAAAATTAAACAAGAAAATATTCTCACCCCGATGTTAAAAAAAATACAAGTTAATTAAAAAAGCCCAAAATTTAACACTAAAAATGAATTCTCCGAGGTCCCAACGGGCCCCCCTTTTACACTCGTAAAAGGTCTCAACCCAAATCAAAAAAGAAAAAAGAGCACAAGGGCAGCAAAACACCACAAGTGAAAAGTTTAAATGATCAACGGGGAAAGTGAAGACGCAAAAGTTTTCCAAAATCCAGGATCACAAAAACCCGCCCTCCCCCTAAGCCTCATAAATTTACGAAAAGAATAACCCACAAACTCAAAAATCACGTAAAAATGAAAGGTGAATGACCCCATTTAATCTTTGATCCCCCCTTCTCCTCCCCCCCCCCCCCAACCCCAACCCCCTTTCACTCTTTCCATCATTCCCTATTTTTTTTCCCCTCCTCCCCCTTCCCGGGGGACTCCTTTTTATAATTCTTTAAATTCGTTTTTTCCCCAATAAGTTCAAACCCGCTAAAAACAATGAAAAATCATGGGGGAGGGATAACAAAAAATTTTAAAAAAAATATACTAACCCAAAATGGAAACCCACTTTTAAAAAGGGTCCCTTTTTCTTCAAATGGAAAAATAGAAAAAATAAAATTGAACCCAGGGGAAAACAAAAATTTTTCCCCTCCAAAAAAATTTTCCAGGTTCCATTTTCTGACCGAATTTTTTTCCCCTTTAAGAATTTTGTAAAAGAGATTAGTCCTTTAAAGACCCCCAAACATACACCACAAACGCACTTACATAAATACACTTAAAAATTGGTCACATTCGAGGTGAACGTTATGCGGGGGTCCACTGTACGTGACCATTTTAAACAGGAAAGGGGGTACGAAGAGTCGGTTGCTAAAGGGGGGGAAATTTGGAAAAAATTTTTTCCCCCTTTATTTTCCTGATCGGGCTTGATTGGGGTTCCCTACGTTAAACCCTGAGTACGGCAGGGCCAATCCCTTTGGTGGGATCGGGGCCAGTAACCGGAAATTTCGGGTCTAAAAACGAGCGCGGTGGTAGTGACCCTCCCGGAAATTGTCTTAAGGAAAATGTAAGGTAAAACCTACCCTTTAGCTTAGCAAAATTTTAGCATAACCCCCCTACATGATACAGAAAAAACCAAGAAAAGGGAATGGTCGCCTAACCAAAACCTAGCATGATATACCTAACCAAGCATGTAAAATTTTACCCAAAAACCTTTAACCTAAAAAGATGTAGCCTAACCTAACCTAGCATAAAGAAACCTAACCTAACCAAGTAAATATGTACCCAAACCTAACCTACATGATTAGAAAAACCCTTTAACTTAGATATGATGATTTATTTAAAAAACCCCTTACAACTTAGAAAAATCTAAAAAAAAATTACCCCTAAAAAGGAAAAGTAGAAGAGAGAGAGGGGAAGAAGAGAGAGAGAGAGAAGAGAGGAAAAGAGGAGAGGGGAAAGAGAGAGAGAGAGGGGAGAAAGAGAAAATAGGGGAGAGAGAGAGAGAGAGAAGAGAGAGAGGGGAGAAAAAGAGAGAGAGAGAGAGAAGGGGAAGAGAGAGAGAGAGAGAGAGAGAGAGAAGAGAAGAAAAAAGAGAAAAAAGGGGAAAGAGAGAGAGAGAGAAAGAAGAGAGAGAAGAGAAGAAAAAGAAAGAGAAGAGAAAAGGAGAAGAGAGAGTTAAATACTTTTTAAACCTTAAAAACACCGGCGGGGATGGGAGTGTACCCCCCGGGTTTTGGGAAAGGGTTTGTACACACCGGCGGGGGGGGAGTGTACACACCGGCGGGGAGGGAAAGTGTACACCCCCGGCGGGGGATGGGAGTGACACCCCGGGTTTTGGGAGGGGAGTGTACATACCGGCGGGGAAGGGAAAGTGTACAAACCGGCGGGGAGGGAAGGGGGTACAAAACCCCGGGTGGGGAGTTACAAACCGGCGGGAAATGGGTGTACAAACCGGTTTGGGATGGGGTTGAAAAAACCCCGGCTGGAAGGGGATGTACAAACCCCCGGGAGGGAAAGGGGTTTTTAACACCCCGGGCGGGGAAATGGGAGTGTAAAAAACCCGGGGCGGGGAATGGGAGGTAAAAACCCCGGGCGGGAGGGAGGTAAAAAACCCGGTTTGGGAGGGGAAAAAAAGGTGTAAAAACCCGGTTTGGTTTGGGAGTGAACAAACCGTTTTGGGGATGGGGTGTAAAAAACCGGGGCGGGGTTTGGGGGGTTACAAACCGGCTGGGAGGGGAGTGTAAAAAACCGGGTCTGGGTTGGGAGGGGACACACCGGCTTGGGATGGGGGTGTAAAAAACCGGGGGGGATGGGAGTGTACAAACCGCTGGGATGGGGAGTAAAAACCCGGGCGGGGATGGGAGTGAAAAACCCGGGCCCGGGAAAATGGGATGAAAAAACCCGGGGTTTTTGGGAGGGTTGTAAAAACCCGGCCCGGGGGGATTGACCCCCCCGGCGGGGTGGGATGTAAAAACCGGGTTTGGGGGGGAGGAACAAACCGGCGGGAGGGAAAAGTGAACAAACCGGCGGGGAAAGGGGAAAGGAACAAACCGTCGGGGGATGGGGGGTAAAAACCCGGCGGGGGAAGGGAGTGTACAAACCGGCTGGAGGGGAGTTTTACAAACCGCGGGGATGGGTGTACACCCCGGGCGGGATGGGAGGGGTACAAACCGGCGGGAAGGGAGTGTACAAAACCGGCGGGGGAGGGGAAGTGCCAAAACCGGGCGGGGATGAAGTGAAACAAAACCGGGCGGGGAAGGGGAGTGTAATCCCGGGCTGGGAGGGGAGTGTACAAACCGGGCGGGGAGGGAGTGAAAACCCCACCCGGGCTGGGGGGGATTTGTACAAACCGGCGGGAGGGGAAAGTTACAAACCGGCGGGGGAGGGGGAGTGTACATCCCGCTGGGATGGGAGGGGTTAAAACCCCGGGCGGGAGGGGGAATTTTAAAACCCCGGGCGGGGGATGAGATTTGTACCACCGGCGGGGAGGGGAAAGTGTACATACCGGGGGGAAAGGGAGTGTAAAAACCCGGGGCTGGGGGGGAAAGGTACAAAACCGGCTGGGAAAGGGAGGTACAAACCGGCGGGGAGGGGAGTGAAAAAAACCCGGCGGAAGGGAAAGGTACATACCGGCTGGGGAGGGGAGTGTAAAAACCGGGGGGGTTTTGGGAGTGTACAAAACCCCCCGGGAGGGGATTGTAAAAACCCGGGCGGGGGGATTGAAAAAACCCGTTTGGGATGGGAGTGAAACCAAAACCGGGCTGGGTTTGGGAGGGGTAAAACCCGCGGGGATGGGAGTGAAAAAACCCGCGGGGGATGGGGTGAACATCCCGGGCGGGAAATTGGGAGTGTACACCCCGGGCGGGGAGGGGATGTAACACCGGCGGGGATGGGATGACCAAACCGGCGGGGAGGGGAGTTTACTTACCGGCGGGGAAAGGGATTTACACACCGGCAGGGGGGGAGTGAAACACACCGGCGGGGAAAGGGGAGTGTAAAACCCCGGCTGGGATGGGAGTGTACATACCGGCTGGGATGGGAGGGGTAAAACCCCCGGGCCTGGGAGGGGAAAGTGTCCCCCACCGGCGGGGAGGGGAGTTACAAACCGGCGGGGATGGGGGGTGAACATCCCGGGGTTTTGGGAGGGGAGTGTACACCCGGCTGGATGGGATGAACACACCGGCGGGAAAGGGGAGTGAAACAAACCCCTGGGATGGGAGTGTACAAAAACCGGGCTGGGGGGGAAAGTGACAAAACCGGGGCGGGGATGGGGGGTTAAACCAAAAACCGTTTTGGGTTTGGGAGTGTACAATTTTTAAAGATACAAAACTCTATTAGGAGAAAAAGTTGCGGGAAAATATGAAAAATATATAAGAATTTTAAAAAATTTTTTGAAAAGGTAAGACACATTTTAAACAGTTAGACAACTTTTTTCCCAAAAAGTTTTCCGCCTACACAGTAGGCAATTTTTTCAGCCCAAATCCAGAAAGAAGGCAGGAACAGAAGGGGTTTGTGAAGACGAGAAATCAGTCCTTTCCCCCTTAAAAGGGTCGTAAAAAATTTGAGGTTGTCGGGCCCTCAGCCGGAAAATTTCAGTCCATAGTCAGGAACTATCTGAGATCAACAAACAGTGGGGAGATTTAAAATTTCTGTCAAAAGGGAAAGGGGTTAAAGAGTACTACTACTACCCCGGGCACCTCCCCCTTCCGACAGAAATTTAATCCCCCAAATGTCGCTTTATCTTCAGATAGTTTTCCCAATATGGAACAGAACTTCCCAAAGGGGAGGGACTGACAACCTCAAATTCTACCTTCAAGGGTAAAGGACGATTTTCATCGCTTCAAAATCTCAACTGTTTCCTGGGGCCCACTTTTATATTCGACGAAGAACCTCCCGTGTAGGCGAAACGTTTCGGGAAAAAAAGTTTTCTAACTGTTGCAATTTTCTTCCTAACAACCTGTCGGTATTGTATAAACCCTTCTATGTTCATAGAAAAATTTTTCTGAAAAATTTTTAAAGGGCCCGACCACAAAATGTGTGGTGTGTTTGTGGTGTGGGGTTTTGTTTTGGGGTGTGTGTGTGTGGTGTGGTGTTTGTGTGTGTGTATGGTGTGGTGTGTGGTGTGTGTGGGGGTGTGGTGTGTGTTTTTGTGGGGAGTGTGTCTAACCTAATTGTATCACCAATTGTGGGGAGCAAGGTTTGAACCTCAGCTCCTGGCCCCGCCCTTCACCCGAAACGCTACGGGTCCTCTCTCTCTCTTCTCTGAGTTTGTCATACCCCTTTTTTCTTAAACATGTATGTTTTCCTGCCTCCAATTTCTTCACTTTCTAGGTTAATTTTCCCCTTGCGACAACTCATGACTGAAGAAATAAATTCCCAACGTCCCCCCTGACTCGTCTGGTCTTTGCTTCCATTGTGACCCCTTGGGCCCCGTGTTCCCCTCCCTGGGAAAACCTATTCTTGTCCACCTTGTCTATTTCCCCGCATTTTCTTTTATTTGTTTTCAAGTCCCCCTTTTCCCCCGCCCCCCTTTTGTCCCCAGTGTCGTCAGTCCCATTTCCCTTAAACCCCTTTTCCTCGTACGCGTTCCCTTGACCTGGGACTAGCCTTTTGCAAAACCCTTTGGAAATTTCTCTAACTTTCTTGACCCTGCTTGGGCCAGGGGGTGGGTTCCAGACTGGTGCTGCATACCCATTTTGGGCCTAAAAAATACACAGTGGGCCAGTGTCTTGAACATTCCTTATTAAGGTATCGGAAAAAGCTAATTTTCAGTTTTCCAGGCGGGCCGTGTGCGCAGCAATTTTTTTGGTTATTTGTGCCCCGGTTTAGGGCTCGGTTTATGGCACCCCAAGTCTTTCCCCCTGAGTGAGGGGGTGTATTTTTGTCCCAAACCCAGCCCATAAATCTTTTCCCCTTTCCCAAAACCCTTTAAGAAATTTTCAATTTTGGGGGCTTTTAATTCGGGGAAGCCAGTTTCTGGGCCCAAAATTCCAGGGCCCGTCCAGGGCTCTTTGGGAGTCCCGCCTCAACCTCGTCCGATTTAAGTCTTCTCATCAAATTTAAAGCATCTGCGGGAAAAGGGACACTTCAAGTCCTTTTTCCTTCCATCAAGTCGTTCACAAATAACAAAAAATTTGCACTGGTCCTAGAACTGACCCCCCGTGGGGACCCCCGCACGTAACCCGGCCCCCCACTGTGATAACCTCTTTTACGTACCATGGGGCTCCCTTGCTGCCTCCCCGTCAGGTATTTCCCTTAATTTCCCCTTTCAGGGGGCCCTCCCCTTTTACATTCGCCTGATCCCCATCTTCTGCACTAAAACCTTTTTTTGGGGGAAAGTGTCAAAAAGGCCCTTTCCCGCAAATCTAGGGAAACGCAATCAAAACCCAAACCCCCCTCTCTCGTTTCTTACTTTTTGTTAAACCTTTTCATAAAACCCAGGGTTTTTTGATAAAAATTTGCCTTCCCCTGAACCCCCTGCTGGTTTTCAATTTTTAAAAACCCGTTCCCTTTTCCCGGTGTTTTGACCACTCCCTCCTGATAATCTTCTCCATGACTTTTCACACAATACATTCCCGAACACAGGTCTGTAGTTAAAGGGCCTTTTGTTTCCGTTTCCTTTCTTTAAATATGGGGACTAAAATTAGCTGTCTTTTTCCCTTTTTCAGGTATTTTTCCCCCTTTTCCCAAAGGGGTGTGGGTTTTTGATTGGGTTTGAGGCACGCACAGCATCTCTGCTCCTTCTGTAAGGGGCCCATGGGGAGATGTTGTCCGGTCCCAAACGCCCCTTTGAAAGGGGTCAAAGGGCCCCTTAAGAAACTTCTTCACCTCCTCCTCAATTTTCGTAAGCTTTCCCAAAAATTGTTTTGGGATATTCCCCTTTTATGTTTCCCTTTTTTGCTGTTTCCCCAAAACCCTTCCTTCTCTACGTAAAAAAATCCTTAAAATCTCCTGTTCAGCCCCCCCACACAACCCCCTCCTGATCAAATTTTTTTGTGATTTTTCCCCCTTCTGTCCTTTAATCATCACCTGGTCTTTGACTGTTGTCTTCCTCCTGGAAAGTTGGGTAACAACAGTTTTTGGGTCATCTTGAATTTTCGATGCAAAGTCATTTTCCCTACGTTTCCTTTCCCTTTCCCCCCTTACCTTTCATACCCATTCTTTTGGGTCGCGAAAATGAACTCCCCATTTTCGTGTTGTACTCTCATTTTTTGTACTTTTTCCCTTCCTATTGCCCTTTTTTTTTTTTGCCTCCTTAAAACCCCTCGAGTAAACCAGGGGGTTTGTTCTGTTTTTTCCGGTTTTTACTGTTTCCCTTGGGGAAAAAACCTTTCCACTGCCTCCTTTTCAATTTTTTTTGTTTCTATTCCTTTATTTTTATTTACTGGCCCCTTTCCTGTCAGTTTTCAAGTCCCCCCTTGGGCCTCCTGCAAAGGGAAATTTTGGGGGCAACCCCATGTGTCCCCTTTTTTTATATTTAAGGGTTTTCCCCTTTTAACTCCTTTATTCCGTCCAATTCGCTCTACAAAATTTTTTCAAAAAACACAAAACCACGGGTTTTGCTAGCTCCTAGGGGACCTCATATTTTATGTCCTCAATGTCGAGCTCCCAGGGTGAAAACAAGGTCCAATCTTGCGGTTCAACCTCCCCTCCAAACCTGGTATGTCCTTAACATTTTGGTGCATGAGGTTTTCCCCCGGGACCCCCGTCCAAAAATTTCCGGCTCTCCAAGTTTTTGGGGCCCCCCCCTTTTGGCTTTCCCGGTTTTTCCCATTCAATTTTCCCCGTGGGTTTTTAAACCCCCTTTTAAACCCCAACTTTGCCCCTGCTGGAGTGGGGCCCCCTTCTTTCCACCTTTAGCAAGTGTGTCCCCCCATTGCTCTTTGCACCTTCAAACCTTCTCTTGGCCTTTCCCGCAGTTTTTTGTGGTTGATTATCCCTCACTGCAAAAGACCACTTTGTGTTTTTCCCCAAATTTTTTGTGTACCTGTTTAAAGTAGTCTCTTTCTCCCCCTTTAAAAACTAGGGCCCTTCCCAATTTTCTCCCCATTTCCATCTGTTTTTTTACCCAGCAGGGGCAACCCCAAAACCCCCCCCCCTGGGCCCTTTTTTATCTTTCCTCATGATCTGGTATCCTGGTGGGGAAAAATTGCATTGTTATTGTCTCCGTGAAATTTTGTTTCTGTAACTGCTATGATGTCGGGGAAATTCTTTATTTTATTCTTTTTTTTGCCATTCCTCCATATTTATTCGTTAAATCCATCTGCATTTGTGTACCAAAAACCCTTTTAACTTCTGTTCTAGTTTCTGTAACGGGGGTCCCCGGATAAAAAACGGGGTTTGGGGGAGCAGGACCCTTGGGGGCCCCAGGGGGGGTTTTCAGGGGGAGGTGGGGGAAAAAGCCCCCATAGGGGTTTTCTTTTAGGGGTAGGGATCGGGGGCGGGGGGTGGGGAAAAGAGGGGTCGGTGTGTGATGGTTTGGTTTTGGGGTTGGTTTTAGTTTTCCTTGGGGGTTCATTGCTGGGGGTCCTTTTGCGGGTTTCTGGGGGTTTTTCCTTTTTCCCTTTCCCCCTGTTTCCCCGGGTAATTCTGCTCTTTCCTTTTTTCATTTCCTCCCAAACCTCCCTTTTTTTTTTTGCACCCCTTTTTATATCATTCCTTTTCCCCCTTGTTCTGACTTGATCGAGGTTTCAACCCCAAAAATCATGAACCCTTTTGCCTCTCAGCCGGTTTCCCCCCTCCCCGCAGGATCAAAGGGTTCGGGGTTTTTTTTTTCCTTGAAAATTACTTTTGAAGGGGCCCATTCCTTTTCCTTTTTGAACCAAACCCCATTTTCCGAAAATTTGCCACCCGGGCATGTCCCTTTCCCTTTCTTATTTACCTTTATTTATACCTTTAAACGCTTTTTTCTCCTCCTGCTTTCTTCCTCAAAGTTTTCCCCTTTAGCTTTGTTCCCAGGGGCCCCTAGACCCAAAAACCCATCTTTTTTCCTTTTTCCAAACCCCCCCGGGGACCCCCCATTGCCCTCCTCTGAGGTTTTTTAAACCCTTTTTCCCTTTCCCGGGGGATTTTTTCCTTCCTTTCACTCCCTTTCCCCCACTGTGGCCCCAAAGCTCCCTTTTGGGGTTTTTTCCCTTTTCCGCTCACCTGTTCCTTTGGGCCCCCAAAAAGTGTCTGGTAAGGTCCCGGGACATTGCCTAATTCCTTCAAAAGTCTTCCAACCCCCCTCATTTTTTGTCCTAGTGTGCCCCTGTCATTGTTTTGGCCCCCCTGTGGGTTTTACAGGGCAACTGCATACAGTTTAGCTTCCATGCTCCCCTTTAAAACCCCTTGGCTGTGCTGAAAGACATTGCTGATTTCTGCTTCGTAAAATCTTTGTTTTTCTAGGGGGATTCAGATGGGCTCACTCCTCTTCTAATCTCTTTTAACTTAGCTTCTGCACTGTGGGATGTTGCTCCATCTTTTGGATTCTGCTGCTTTAAACCCCTCCTCCCCCCTTCCTTGTAAAAACTCACTACCTCCTTCCCCATCTTCCTTCCCCCTTTTTTTTTAGCTCTGCCCCCAGTCCCCCCCTCCCAGATTCTTTCCCTTTAGGGCCCTTTTGTTCTCATCCTATTTCTAGGTTTCCCCATTGCTCCACAGAAGGAAGGGGAAGAATTTGGGGGGAGGGGGAAAAATGGTTAAAGGGGGGGTGGGGATAGATGGTTATGGGGGGGGGAAGGAAATTTTTAAAATTTGGGGGGTAAGAGGGGGGTTGTACACCTTCCACGTATATTTTTTGTATCCCCCTTCTCTCCTTTTCTCTCTTCCCCCCCTTCTACTTTACTAATACATGTTTAGGGAAAAAACCCCCCTTTCCCCCAACCTAATGTCTTCTTGCCCAAATTTTTCCCCCTTTCCTTTTCCCAGGTGAAATTTTTATGTAAAAAATAATTTTTGGAAAACACCCTAAATGATAAAAAAAAAATTTGGGGCAAGGGCTTGGCCCTCTTTGTATGTTAAAAAGATAAAACGAGGAAAAAGGAACCTAAGACGTTTCTTGGGGGGAAAAAAAACCTTTTTTTTTTTTGCTAAGCTGGATTTTTTCAAAGTTTACTACTTTTTTAAAGTTTTTGGGGTCCCAAAAGGGTTTAAAAACCCAAAATTTTTGTACTTTCCCCGGGTATACCAAACGTCCTTATTTTGTGCTAAACCCACCCAAAATCCAAATTTTTAAATACTTTTGCGAAATCTGTGTATACCACATCTGGGGTTCTGAATTTTTTTTAAACCAAAACCTTCGTAATTCATTGAAGAGGTTCAGCAGCTGTGCTAACCAAAATCCCCCAGTCAAATCAATGCTGGTTTTCCCGGGGCGATTGTGCCTTCCATGAATTGTCTGGGGTTTTTTTTATGCCGGGTTTTAAAACCTCTGGGGTTTTTAAACCCGCCTAAACTTCCCTTTTTCCTAAAATCCTGTAGCTCAACCCCTAGCCCGGGGACTGGGGCTCACAAAACTGAATTCCGGGGAAAGAACCCCCCGGAAAGGCCGAAAAAAAATTAAAGGGCAACGTTTTCCCTAAGACACCTGTTTTCCTTGCACCCATAAGTAAAAAGAAATAACGGGGGAGGTTTTCGACTGGTTGTTGGGGCGCATCCGGTGCAAAACAAATTACCTAAAATTTTTCCCCAAAAAGCTCTGCATAACAAGTGGCTTTTTTATAAGTATTTTTTTACTGAAAATCACTAACTGAAAAAAACCTTTACATGTACTTTGTAGAAATAAAAAATTATTAAAAAATTTTCAACATTAAATTTTTTAAGGGGTACTGAAATTCTCCTGAACCACGAACTAACAAAAACTGAAAAAGTCTCTGAACTTTCTTCGCCTGGGAGTTAACGAGCAAATTTTCCCTTTTGAATTTTTAAAATTTTGGAAACCAATTTTAAGACCCGGTTTTCAAATCAGTGGGGTTTACATAAATTTCTTTTAAAACGGCTTGGGGGCCCGGGAAAACTGGGGCCCAAAAATTTCCCGCAACCTAACCTAACCTAACCCCATTTTAACCAAAACCAAAACCCCCAAAATACCTAACCCCCCAACCTAACCTAGGGCCCAACCAAACCTAACCAAACCCAACCTGGCCCCAACCAAAACCCCCAAACCCAAAAATAGCCCTAAACCTAACCCCAGCCTAACCAAACCTAAAGTAACCTAACATAGCCAAAAACCCAAAACCCCAAACCCAGCCTAACCAAACCAACCAAAACCCAAAAACCCAGTCCCAACCAACCTAAACCAAAATTTAAACAAAACCAAAACCCAACCTAGCCTAACCTAACCTTAAACCAAAAACCAAACCCCAACCTAACCAATCTAACCTAACCTAACCCAACATAGCCTAAACCTAACCTAGCCTAACCTAGCCTAGCCCAGCCTAACCTAACCTAGCCTAACCTGACCTAACCTAACCTAACATAGCCTAACCTAACCCAACCTAGCCTAACCTAACCTAACCAAACCTAACCCAACCTAACCTAGTATAACCTAACCTAACCTAACCTAACCTAGCCTAACCTAGCCTAGCCCAGCCTAACCTAGCCTAACCTAACCTAAACCCAACCTAACCTAGTCTAACCTAACCTAACCTAGCCTAGTCCAGCCTAACCTAACCTAGCCTAACCTAACCTAACCTAACCTAACATAGCCTAACCTAACCCAACCTAGCCTAACCTAACCTAACCAAACCTAACCCAAGCTAACCTAGTCTAACCTAACCTAACCTAACCTAACCTAGCCTAACCTAACCTAGCCTAGCCCAGCCTAACCTAACCTAACCTAACCTAGCCTAACCTAGCCTAGCCTAGCCTAACCTAACCTAAACTAACCTAACCTAGCCTAACCTAACCCAACCTAGCCTAACCTAACCTAACCAAACCTAACCCAAGCTAACCTAGTCTAACCTAACCTAACCTAACCTAACCTAACCCAACCTAACTTAAAAAAGAGCTGCAAACTCTAGGTAAAAAGTAAAAATATAACAGTTATTAGAAGACGAGTTGAAAATAATTATATTATTATTATTATTATTATTATTATTATTATTAGTAGTAGTAGTAGTAGTAGTAGTAGTAGTAGTAGTAAGTAGTAGTAGTAGTAGTAGTATAATACGTCACAGTTAAGGAGAGATAGTTTCTCTCTAATGACATTCGTGTAGTCGACAATTTAAATGTAATAAATGAATAAATGAGGCCTGGTCTGAGACCTAGACGTGGGTGGGGAGGGGGGGCGATGACCCCCGGTACTATCAACAGGTAGACAATGAGTAGATATCGGGTAGATCTGGCTGTGTCTACCATGTCATCCCTGGTTGATCTTGGCACGGGAGCTGCCAACACTGGTGTGCCCTCACTGACGTGGTAATAACACACGACTGACCGGTCCACACCGTCTGATTATATTTAAATGAAGCCTGGGAGGTCCAGGACTCGTGTTGAAGATCTAACACAGCAGCTGCTGCTGCTGCTACTGCTGCTGCTGCTGCTGCTACTGCTGGCTGCTACCTTGCTGTTGCTGCTGCTGCTGCTGCTGCTGCTGCTGCTGCTGCTGCTGCTGCTGCTGCTGCTGCTGCTGCTGCTACCTGCTGCTGCTGCTACTGCTGCTGCTGCTACTGCTGCTGCTGCTACTGGCTGCTGCTGCACTGCCTGCTGCTGCTACGCTGCTGCTGCTGCTAGCTTGCTGCTGCTGCTGCTGCTGCTGCTGCTGCTGCTACTGCTGCTAAGCTGCTGCTGCTTTCTGCTGCTGGCTGCTGCTGCTACTGCTGCTGCTGCAGCTGCTGCTTGCTGCTGCTGCTACGCTACTGCTGCTGCTGCTGCTGCACTGCTGCTGCTGCTGCTGCTGCTACTGCTGCTGCTGCTAGCTGCTGCTGCTACTGACTGCTGCTGCTGCTGCTGGCTTTGCTGCTGCTGCTGCTGCTACTGCTACTGCTTGCTGCTGCTGCTGCTGCTACACTGCTGCTGCGCCTGCTGCTGCTGCTGCTGCTGCTCTGCTGCTGGCTGCTGCTGCTACTGCTGCTGCTGCTGCTGCTGCTGCTGCTGCTGCTGCTGCTGCTGCTGCTGCTGCTGCTGGCTGCTGCATGCTGCTGCTGCTGCTGCTGCTACTGCTGCTGCTACTGCTGCTGCTACTGCTGCTGCTGCTGCTGCTACTGCTGCTGCTGCTGCTACTGCTGCTGCTGCTGCTGCTGCTGCTGCTGCTGCTCTGCTGCTGCTGATGCTACTGCTGCTCTAGCGCTTTCTTGCTGCTACTGCTGCTGCTGCTGCTGCTGCTGCTACTGCTGCTACTGACTGCTGCGCTTCTGCTGCTCCTGCTGCTGCTCCTGCCCGCTCCTGCTTTACTTAAACCCGCTGCTGTTCTGCAGCCCAAGCAGCAGCTTGCTTTCCTGCACAAACACAGTAGTTGGCAAGACACACTAGCTTATGTTCTTGCACAAACAGCAGGTATGGCTGGCTTACACTTGCTGTCTTGTACAAGGAACAACAGGTATGGCTGACTTACACTTGCTGTCTTGTACAAGGAACAACAGGTATGGCTGACTTACACCTGCTGTCTTGTACAAGAAACAACAGATATAGCTGACTTACACTTGCTGTCTTGTACAAGAAACAACAGATATGACTGACTTACACTTGCTGTCTTGTACAAGAAAAAACAGGTATGGCTGACTTACACTTGCTGCTTGTACAAGAACAACAGGTATGGCTGACTTACACCTGCTGTCTTGTACAAGAAACAACAGGTATGGCTGACTTACACCCTTGCTGTCTTGTACAAGAAACAACAGGTATGGCTGACTTACACTTGCTGTCTTGTACAAGGAACAACAGGTATGGCTGACTTACACTTGCTGTCTTGTACAAGAACAACAGGTATGGCTGACTTACACTTGCTGTCTTGTACAAGGAACAACAGGTATGGCTGACTTACACTTGCTGTCTTGTACAAGGAACAACAGGTATGGCTGACTTACACTTGCTGTCTTGTACAAGGAACAACAGGTATGGCTGACTTACACCTGCTGTCTTGTACAAGGAACAACAGGTATGGCTGACTTACACTTGCTGTCTTGTACAAGAAACAACAGGTATGGCTGACTTACACTTGCTGTCTTGTACAAGGAACAACAGGTATGGCTGACTTACACTTGCTGTCTTGTACAAGGAACAACAGGTATGGCTGACTTACACCTGCTGTCTTGTACAAGAAACAACAGGTATGGCTGACTTACACTTGCTGTCTTGTACAAGAAACAACAGGTATGGCTGACTTACACCTGCTGTCTTGTACAAGAAACAACAGGTATGGCTGACTTACACCTGCTGTCTTGTACAAGGAACAACTTTGTGCAGCAGGTCCCATCAACACTGAACAAAAGTGTTATAAAAGGCCACTTTTATTTTCCTCTGGTGTTGTCGTACTGGAACAATCTGTTCATCCAACTGCTAGGAGCTGAACGTCTAGTCTAAGACCGGGCCGGGGGGGGGGGCGGGGGGGGGGGGAGGGGGGCTGGGGAGGGGGCGGTTGGCGGGGGCGATGACCCCAGGAATTTACTACAGCTATTTATTAAGTAAAAAAAAGCTCAGAAGTCCTCACCTTCATTCACATCAGAGTTAACCTGTGTGTGTCACCATGGTGTGTGTCACCATGGTGTGTGTGTCACCATGGTGTGTGTGTCACCATGGTGTGTGTGTCACCATGGTGTGTGTGTCACCATGGTGTGTGTGTCACCATGGTGTGTGTGTCACCATGGTGTGTGTGTCACCATGGTGTGTGTCACCATGGTGTGTGTGTCACCATGGTGTGTGTGTCACCATGGTGTGTGTCACCATGGTGTGTGTGTCACCATGGTGTGTGTGTCACCATGGTGTGTGTCACCATGGTGTGTGTGTCACCATGGTGTGTGTGTCACCATGGTGTGTGTGTCACCATGGTGTGTGTGTCACCATGGTTTTGTGTGTCACCATGGTGTGTGTCACCATGGTGTGTGTGTCACCATGGTGTGTGTGTCACCATGGGTGTGTGTCACCATGGTGTGTGTGTCACCATGGTGTTGTGTGTCACCATGGTGTGTGTCACCATGGTGGTGTGTGTCACCTGGTGTGTGTGGTCACCAGGGTGTGTGTGTCACCATGGTGTTGGGGTCACCATGGTGTGTTGTGTCACCATGGTGTGTGTGTCACCATGGTGTGTGTGTCACCATGGTGTGTGTGTCACCATGGTGTGTGTGTCACCATGGTGTGTGTGTCACCATGGTGTGTGTGTCACCATGGTGTGTGTGTCACCATGGTGTGTGTGTCACCATGGTGTGTGTTCACCATGGTGTGAGTGTCACCATGGTGTGTGTGGTCACCATGGTGTGTGTGTCACCATGGTGTGTGTGTCACCATGGTGTGTGTGTCACCATGGTGTGTGTGTCACCATGGTGTGTGTGTCACCATGGTGTGTGTCACCATGGTGTGTGTCACCATGGTGTGTGTGTCACCATGGTGTGTGTGTCACCATGGTGTGTGTGTCACCATGGTGTGTGTGTCACCATGGTGTGTGTCACCATGGTGTGTGTGTCACCATGGTGTGTGTGTCACCATGGTGTGTCACCATGGTGTGTGTCACCATGTGTGTGTGTCACCATGGTGTGTGTGTCACCTGGAGTGTGTGTCACCATGGTGTGTGTGTCACCATGGTGTGTTTTGTCACCATGGTTTTGTGTGTCACCATGGTGTGTGTGTCACCATGGTGTGTGTCACCATGGTGTGTGTGTCACCATGGTGTGTGTGTCACCATGGTGTGTGTGTCACCATGGTGTGTGTGTCACCATGGTGTGGTGTCACCATGGTGTTGTGGTCACCATGGTGTGTGTGTCACCATGGTGTGTGTGTCACCATGGTGTGTGTGTCACCATGGTGTGTGTGTCACCATGGTGTGTGTGTCACCATGGTGTGTGTCACCATGGTGTGTGTCACCATGGTGTGTGTGTCACCATGGTGTGTGTGTCACCATGGTGTGTGTCTCACCATGGTGTGTGTGTCACCATGGTGTGTGTCACCATGGTGTGTGGTGTCACCATGGTGTGTGTGTCACCATGGTGTGTGTGTCACCATGGTGTGTGTCAATATGGTGTGTGTGTCACCATGGTGTGTGTGTCACCATGGAGTGTGTGTCACCATGGTGTGTGTGTCACCATGGTGTGTGTGTCACCATGGTGTGTGTGTCACCATGGTGTGTGTCACCATGGTGTGTGTGTCACCATGGTGTGTGTGTCACCATGGTGTGTGTGTCACCATGGTGTTGTGTCACCATGGTGTGTGTGTCACCATGGTGTGTGTGTCACCATGGTGTGTGTCACCATGGTGTGTGTGTCACCATGGTGTGTGTGTCACCATTGTGTGTGTGTCACCATGGTGTGTGTGTCACCATGGTGTGTGTCAGCATGGTGTGTGTCAGCATGGTGTGTGTGTCACCATGGTGTGTGTGTCACCATGGTGTGTGTGTCACCATGGTGTGTGTGTCACCATGGTGTGTGTCACCATGGTGTGTGTGTCACCATGGTGTGTGTGTCACCATGGTGTGTGTGTCACCATGGTGTGTGTGTCACCATGGTGTGTGTGTCACCATGGTGTGTGTCACCATGGTATGTGTGTCACCATGGTGTGGGGTCACCATGGTGTGTCACCATGGTTTTGTGTGTCACCAGGGTTTGTGTGTGTCACCATGGTGTGTGTGTCACCATTGTGTGTGTCACCATGGTGTGTGTCACCATGGTGTGTGTGTCACCATGGTGTGTGTCACCATGGTGTGTGTCACCATGGTGTGTGTGTCACCATGGTGGTGTCACCAGGGGTGGTGTGTCACCATGGTGTGTGTCACCATGGTGTGTGTTGTCACCATGGTGTGTGTCACCATGGTGTGTGTCACCATGGGGGTGTGTGTCACCATAGTGTGTGTCACCATGGTGTGTGTCACGATGGTGTGTGTGTCACAATGGTGTGTGTCACCATGGTGTGTGTGTCAACATGGTGTGTGTGTCACCATGGTGTGTGTGTCACCATGGTGTGTGTCACCATGGTGTGGGACAACCTGGGTGTTTGTCACCATGGTGTGGGACAACCTAGGTGTGTGTCACCATGGTGTGGGACAACCTAGGTGTGTGTCACCATGGTGTGGGGCAACCTAGGTGTGTGTCAGCATGGTGTGGGACAACCTAGGTGTGTGTCACCATGGTGTGGGGCAACCTAGGTGTGTGTCAGCATGGTGTGGGACAACCTAGGTGTGTGTCAGCATGGTGTGGGACAACCTAGGTCTGTGTCACCATTGTGTGGGAGAACCTAGGTGTGTGTCATATGGTGTGGTACCACCTAGGTGTGTAACCATGGGACCACCTAGGTGTGTTTCAACATGGTGTGGGACCACCTAGGTGTGTGTAAACATGGTATAGGGCCACCTAGGTGTGTGTCACCATGTGACCACCCAGGCGTGTCACCATGGGACCACCTACGTGTGTCACCATGGTATGGGAGTACCTAGGTGTGTGTCACCATGGTGCGAGACCACATAGGTGTGAGCAACCAGGTGTGGAACCACCTAGGTGTGTGTCAACATGATGTGGAACCACCTAGGTTTGAGCTAACATTGTGTGGGATCACTTAGGTGTGTGTCAACATGGTGTGGAACCACATAGGTGTGAGCAACATTGTGTGGAACCACTAGGTGTGTGTCAACATGGTGTGGAACCACCTAGGTGTGAGCTAACATGGTGTGGGACCACCTAGGTGTGAGCTAACATGGTGTGGAACCACCTAAGTATGTGTCAGCATGGTGTGGAACCACCTAGGTGTGAGCTAACATGGTGTGGAACCACCTAGGTGTGAGCTAACTTGGTGGGGAACCACCTAGGTGTGAGCTAACATGGTGTGGAACCACCTAAGTGTGTGTCAACATGACGTGGCATCACCTAGGTGTGAGGTAGCATGGTGTGGAACCACCTAAGTGTGTGTCAACATGACGTGGCATCACCTTAGTGTGAGCTAACATGGTTTGGAACCACCTAAGTGTGTGTCAACATGACGTGGCATCACCTAGGTGTGAGCTAACATGGTGTGGAACCACCTAAGTGTGTCAACATGACGTGGCATCACCTAGGTGTGAGCTAACATGGTTTGGAACCACCTAAGTGTGCGTCAACATGACGTGGCATCACCTAGGTGTGAGCTAACATGGTTTGGAACCACCTAAGTGTGCGTCAACATGACGTGGCATCACCTAGGTGTGTGCTAACATGGTTTGGAACCACCTAAGTGTGTGTCAACATGACGTGGCATCACCTAGGTGTGAGCTAACATGGTGTGGAACCACCTAAGTGTGCGTCAACATGACGTGGCATCACCTAGGTGTGAGCTAACATGGATGAGGAACCACCTAAGTGTGCTTTCAACATGACGTGCATCACCTAGGTGTGAGCTAACATGGTGTGGAACCACTAAGGTGTGCGTCAACATGACGTGGCATCACCTAGTGTGAGCTAACATGGTGTGGAGCCACCTAAGTGTGCGTCAACATGACGTGGCATCACCTAGGTGTGAGCTAACATGGTGTGGAACCACCTAAGTGTGCGTCAACATGACGTGGCATCACCTAGGTGTGAGCTAACATGGTGTGGAACCACCTAAGTGTGCGTCAATGACGTGGCATCACCAGGTGTGAGCTAACATGGTGTGGAGCCACCTAAGTGTGCGTCAACATGACGTGGATCACCTAGGTGTGGCTAACATGGTGTGGAGCCACCTAAGTGTGCGTCAACATGACGTGGGATCACCTAGGTGTGAGCTAACATGGTGTGGAGCCACCTAAGTGTGCGTCAACATGACGTGGCATCACCTAGGTGTGAGCTAACATGGTGTGGAACCACCTAAGTGTGCGTCAACATGACGTGGCATCACCTAGGTGTGAGCTAACATGGTGTGGAGCCACCTAAGTGTGCGTCAACATGACGTGCATCACCTAGGTGTTGAGCTAACATGGTGGGGAGCCACCTAAGTGTGCGTCAACATGCCGTGGGATTACCTAGGTGTGAGCTAACATGGTGTGGAGCCACCTAAGTGTGCGTCAACATGACGTGGGATCACCTAGGTGTGAGCTAACATGGTGTGGAGCCACCTAAGTGTGCGTCAACATGACGTGGCATCACCTAGGTGTGAGCTAACATGGTGTGGAGCCACCTAAGTGTGCGTCAACATGACGTGGGATCACCTAGGTGTGAGCTAACATGTTTTGGAGCCACCTAAGTGTGCGTCAACATGACGTGGCATCACCTAGGTTTGAGCTAACATGGTGAGTTAATTATATTTGTTATTAAATTATTGTGGACAGGCGGAGGACAGGTGCCAGGTAGCCTTCGTGACCCTCGTGTAGCAGATAGACTTCAAACGCTGTTAACCAATTAACTATCTCGTTTTCTAGATAACACAGACATGTTTCGCTCATGGAGAGCTTGAGCAAGGAGGCTGGTGCTCTGGGTTGAGAGCTGAAGTTGCTTGAACAAGCAAGAGTCATGTTTCTCAGCAGAATTGTGAATCAATTCTTGAATGATGGTGGAATTGTAGTTCCTGGTACTGGAGGGGGACAGAAAGAGAGAGGGCCTCTCTCTCTCTCTCTCTCTCTCTCCCTCTCTCTCTAATCAACACACTGGGTACATGTTGAACCTCGCTCCAGCCTCCAACGTTCAATCACAATATATTTCTGACGCCCATTCATTGTTGCGATGCGGGTAGAAAGAGTGAGAGAGAGAGAGAGAGAGAGAGAGAGAGAGAGAGAGAGAGAGAGAGAGAGAGGAGAGAGAGAGAGAGAGAGAGAGAGAGAGAGAGAGAGCGATCATTGGCTCGATGATAGTGGTGAAGGGCTCTTTGGCCAAGGAAGTGGAGCTGTCTTCCCCCTCCTTAGATTCAACTTCATTTCTTCCCATTCCCCAGGAGATGCAAAGCCCTTACGGGTTTTGCACTCCCCAGTGAGATAAAACATGGATGTAAGTGAAGGATGAGATCACGCACGCACGCACACACACACACACACACACACACACACACACACACACACACACACACCACACACACACACACACACACACACACGCACACACACGCACGCACGCACGCACATGCACACACATACGCACACATATACACACACACATACACACATGACGGAAGGAATAGACTCTGAGGTGTCCCTGTTTGCAGATGACGTGAAGTTGATGAGAAGAATTCACTCGATCGAAGACCAGGCAGAACTACAAAGGGATCTGGACAGGCTGCAGACCTAGTCCAGCAATTGGCTCCTGGAGTTCAATCCCACCAAGTGCAAAGTCATGAAGATTGGGGAAGGCAAAGAAGACCGCAGACGGAGTACAGTCTAGGGGGCCAGAGACTACAACCCTCACTCAAGGAAAAAGATCTTGGGGTGAGTATAACACCAGGCACATCTCCTGAAGCGCACATCAACCATTTAACTACTGCAGCATATGGGCGCCTAGCAAACCTCAGAACAGCATTCCGACACCTTAATAAGGAATCGTTCAGGACCCTGTACACCGTGTACGTTAGGCCCATATTGGAGTATGCGGCACCAGTTTGGAACCTACACCTAGCCAAGCACGTAAAGAAACTAGAGAAAGTGCAAAGGTTTGCAACAAGACTAGTCCCAGAGCTAAGAGGTATGTCCTACGAGGAGAGGTTAAGGGAAATCAACCTGACGACACTGGAGGACAGGAGAGATAGGGGGGACATGATAACGACATACAAAATACTGAGAGGAATTGACAAGGTGGACAAAGACAGGATGTTCCAGAGATTGGACACAGTAACAAGGGGACACAGTTGGAAGTTGAAGACACAGATGAATCACAGGGATGTTAGGAAGTATTTCTTCAGCCACAGAGTAGTCAGTAAGTGGAATAGTTTGGGAAGCGATGTAGTGGAGGCAGGATCCATACATAGCTTTAAGCAGAGGTATGATAAAGCTCACGGTTCAGGGAGAGTGACCTAGTAGCGATCAGTGAAGAGGCGGGGCCAGGAGCTCAACTAGGTGAGAACTAGGTGAGTACACACACATACACACACACACACACACACACACACACACACACACACACACACACACACACACACACGCAAGAACACACGCACACACACGCACACACACACACACACACATATACACATACATACACACACATACACACACACACACACACACACACACACACACACACACACACACACACACACACACACACACACACACACACACACACACACATGGAGCAACAATGGGAGAAAAGGTTAAACGAGCTTTGCAATAACATGTTAGAGCAAATATCTGCAGAGAGCAAGAAGTGGGAATCACGAGCTGTAGTAGCTGATGCAAAGATACAGAGACTGGAGGAAGAAATGGATGTGCTGAAGAAGGATCTAAAGATGAGGCCTGAAAGGAGCAAGATGACTGAAATGGGAACATCATCAGGCAGCGAGGGGACTGAAGGAGGGGATGGAGCTAATCAGTCTTTTGCAGCAGTAATGTCAGGCCATCATCGTGTCTGGGAGATGATTAGGGAAACAGCAGAGGAAATGCTTAAATCAGATCCAGAGATACAGAGGGAAAAGAAACGGAAAGAGGTGAGGGAGAGGTCATTAATTATTCATGGGCTTCAGGAGACTGAAGGGCAGACTTATGATGAAAGAAAGAATTGGGAGAAAACAGAGATTAAGAGCATCATTGCAATAACAGGAGAGAGGGCATGTCTCAGGTAGAAAATTTTCACAGACTTGGGGGGTATTCGAGGGAAAGAAATTGACCAATCAAATTGACATTCAAGACAGATGTGGTACGGAACAGGATACTACAACAGAAACCAATGTTAAAGGACTCTCCAGATTATCAAAAAGTGTTCCTCAATCCAGACAGAACACGAAAGGAAAGGGAACAACCGAAAATGAGAGCAAGACAAAACCAGTGGAAGGAAAGAGAGACAGGACAGGCAACGACAGACAGGAAAGCTCAGCATTTGGGGGAATATCAAAAACAAATGCTTACAGAAACCTCTCAACCCCTGTCACCACATATCACCCAAACACAGTAAACAGAAACGAGCCTCACTCCAGAGCCACCACCCCGCTAAGCACTAATTCCACAATCACAGCAGCCTCCCATCATATTGTGCCCTGACTCCCACCCTCCCAGCCTGTACCTTCCTCTTCCATCTCCCAAAATACAGTAATGGAAAGGAAGCTAAAGGTATGGTACACCAATGCAGATGGAATAATAAATAAGAGTGAAGAGTGGCAAGAACGCATCATTGATGCATCACCTGACATCATAGCACTAACAGAGACAAAACTTACAGGGATGACAACAGATGCAATTTTTCCACCTGAATATCAGATTATGAGGAAAGACAGAGTGAACAGAGGAGGGGGAGGAGTAGCATTGCTCATAAAAAACCAGTGGAGTTTTTTGGAGATGAGAGGAATGGAAAGAAGGGAAACAGATGACTTCATTGTAGGAACACTTCAGACTGGGGGTCCAAAGGTGATGATAGCAGTGATGTATAACCCACCATTTAACAGCAGGAGGACAAGAGAAGAGTATGATGTGAGCAATAGGGCAATGGTGGATACACTAGCTGAAGTGGCCAGGAGGGCTCATATGGGTAGGACAAAATTGCTTATAATGGGGGATTTCAATCATAAAGAGATTGACTGAGAAAACCTAGAGCTACATGGGGGACCAGAAAAATGGAGGGCTAAGATGTTGGAGACTGTATTGGAGAACTTCATGCACCAACATGTTAGGGATACAACCAGAGAGAGAGGAGAGGATGTTGCAGCAAGACTGGATCTCATATTCACCTTGAATAGTTCAGACATAAGGGATATCACCCGTGAAAGACCCCTTGGCGCTAGTGATCATGATGTCCTGAGTTTTGAAGATCTTGTCGAGTTAAAAGTGGAGAATGCAGCAGCACGAGAACAAAGAGAGAAACCGAACTTCAAAAAAGGGGACTATATAGGAATGAGAAGTTTCCTGAATGAAGTGCAGTGGGAAAGAGAACTAGATGGAAAGACAGTAAATGAAATGATGGAAATAGTAACCACTAAGTGCAGGGAGGCAGAGGAAAGGTTCATACCAAAGGGCAACAGAAAAACTGGTAAGACCAGAGTGAGCTCATGGTTTAATTGGAGGTGTAAAGAGGCCAAAGCCAAGTGTGCTAGAGCATGGAAAAGGTATAGAAGGCAAAGGACTCAAGAAAACAAGGAGCTGAGCAGAAGAACCAGAAACGAATATGCAAGGATAAGGAGAGAGGCCCAGAGGCAGTACGAGAACGACATAGCATCAAAAGCCAAATCTGAACCAAAGTTGTTACAGTCACATTAGGAGAAAAACAACAGTCAAGGACCAGGTAATCAGGCTGAGGAAAGAAGGAGGGGAGCTGACGAAGAGTGACCAAGAAGTATGTGATGAACTAAACAAAAGATTTAGAGAAGTATTCACAATAGAGTCAGGAATGCTTCCAGCAAACTGTGGAGGTAGGGTGCACCAGCAGGTGCTGGACACAATACACATAACCAAAGTAGAGGTGAAGAAACTGCTAGACAAACTCGATACCTCAAAGGCGGTGGGCCCAGATAACATATCTCCATGGATACTGAGAGAGGGAGCAGAGGAACTGTGTGTGCCGCTAGCAGCAATCTTCAGTAAATCTATCGAAACTGGACAGTTGTCTGAGCCTTGGAAGACAACACATGCAGTTCCAGTTTTTAAGAAAGGGGACAGACAGGCAGTGTTGAACTACAGAGCAGTGTCACTGACTTGTATAGTATGTAAAGTCGTGGAAAAGATTATTAGGAGAAGAGTGGTGGAACACATTAAAAAGATTGGGCTCATACATGACAGTCAGCACGACTTCAGAGATGGGAAATCCTTTGTCACAAATTTACTTGAGTTCTACGATACGGTAACAGAAGTAAGACAGGAGAGAGAGGGATGGGTAGATTGCATCTTTTTAGATTGCAAGAAGGCTTTTGACACAGTACCACACAAGAGACTGGTGCAAAAATTAGAGGAGCAGGCAGGAATAACGGGGAAAGTACTGCAATGGATCAGGGAATACCTGACAGGAAGGAAACAACAAGTGTTGGTACGTGCTGAAGTGTCGGAGTGGGCGCATGTGTCAAGTGGGGTTCCACAAGGTTCAATTCTAGGCCCGGTTCTGCTTCTTGTATACGTGAATGACATGGTGGAAGGAATAGATTCAGAAGTGTCATTGTTCGCTGATGATGTGAAACTGATGAGGAGAATACAAGTGGGCGAGGATCAGTTAAGATTACAAGGGGATCTGGGCAAACTACAAGTATGGTCCAACAAATGGCTCCTGGAGTTTAACCCCAGTAGGTGTAAGGACACAGAAGACCGCAGACGGAGTACAGGTTAGGAAACCAATAGCTGTAAACGTCAATTAAAGAAAAGGATTTTGGGGTAAGCATTATAACGAACATGTCCCCTGAGGCACACATCAATCAAATAACAACTGCAGCATATGGGAGATTGGCAAACCTGAGATTGGCGTTTAGACATGTGAGTAAGGAGTCATTCACGACATTGTACACCGTGTACGTAAGGCCTCTACTGGAATATGCAGCGCCAGTATGGAACCCTCACTTAGTCAAACACGTCACGAAATTGGAGAAAGTGGTACTTGATAATAACAAAAAAAGGCACAATACCGTGACTGGAACGGTACACAAATAACCCGCACATAGAAGAGAGGAGCTTACGACGACGTTTCGGTCCGACTTGGACCATTTACGAAGTCACACTAACCAGAAGTGGAGCAGGACGGCAATATTTAGGCAGGAAGAGGTAGTGGTGGTGGTGGTGGTAGTAGTAGTAGTAGTAGTAGTAGTAGTAGTAGTAGTAGTAGTAGTAGTAGTGGGGAACTAAGGAGGAGGAGCCAGTCAAATATAAAGAAAGGGGAGCACTGCAAGGGAGCTAGGTGCCCACAAGGGAGCTAGGTGCCCACAGAGGGAGAGCAAGTGCACAGAGGTGGGGGGAAGGGGAAGTGATGAAATAAATAATGAAGGAACAGAAACACGCGACAGAAGAAAGACAAAAAGGAAAGAGGAAAGGGGAAGAGGGAGAAGAAGAAAAAATGAGGAATCAGGTTAAGTCAGGTGTGTTCTGAAGTTTGGAGCATTTTACAATGTAGTGGGAGAGGAAAGCAACTACAGAGACGAAGCCAGGGCTAAGATTCATACAAGGAAAGTTGTGTATTAGAGAGGATTTAACAAGACGGCGACTGTTCAAGTTGGAAGTAGGTGTGACTTTGTAAATGGTCCACGTCGGACCGAAACGTCGTCGTAAGCTCCTCTCTTCTATGTGCGGGTTATTTGGGTACTTGATTATGTTAAGAGTGGTACTTGATAATGTTAAGAGTGGTACTTGATAATGTTAGGAGTGGTACTTGATAATGTTAAGAGTGGTACTTGATAATGTTAAGAGTGGTACTTGATAATGTTAAGAGTGGTACTTGATAATGTTAAGAGTGGTACTTGATAATGTTAAGAATGGTACTTGATAATGTTAAGAATGGTACTTGATAATGTTAAGAATGGTACTTGATAACTTTCAACTACAAGCTGATTCCTCTGTTTGGACTTAATATGCAATAAATATGAAAATTCAGTCTCACAGATGTAAGTTGATGCAAATGTCAAAAGAAATCTGACTGCATGTGTTGACATATTTGGGTAACAATCATACTGTCCCAAAAATTTTCCATGGTACACACCTTTAGCTGCCAAATCATTTAAGAGGTTCAAGAACTACTGCATAGCCTCTGGAACACCCTGAACATCTGTTACGAATGGATTCTTGATGAAAAACAATCCATCCCTTGTCATGTCCACCTCCGGAAAGTATCACTAATATTCATCCAGCAGTTTTTGTAAATGCTGGAGAATATGCACCTGAATGGCTTCCTTTTGCCCTATTATGGCATCCATACGTGGAAATTGAACTAAATTTTTACCTTCGACTCTTCCGATCCAGATTTCTAATTTCTCAAGAAAAGCCTTGATGATTCCTCGGTGAGAGAACAGATTTGCTCCTTTCCCTTGCAGCTGAAGATTTAGTTTGTTTAAGATACCAAAAATATCGACAAGGTATGCTAGTTCTAATTCTGACAGTTCTAAAATATTTGTAAAACCTTCTTTCCCTTCAGACTGGAGAAATAGAACCAATTCTTCTCTCAGTTCGAAAATTGTGTTGAGTACATTCCCTGGTGACAACCACCGTACACAAGTGTACAACAGCAACACCTCAAAGTCGGAAACCATGTCCTGGCATAATTTTCTGAACAGTCTGGTATTCACTGCTGACAATTTGATGTAATTAACAATTTGATGTAATTAACCACCTTCACCAATCCTTTGAAAATGGTGTCCAGGAGACCAGGTAGTGTTTTTGATGCCAGTGTCTCTGTGTGATTGAAACAGTGAACTCCGGTTACCAATGGATCACGCTGCTTCACCAATGTTTGAAAGCTTGATCTTGAGACTACAGTGAACTCCGGTTACCAATGGATCACGCTGCTTCACCAATGCTTGAAAGCTTGATCTTGAGACTATCATCGCAGGTGCACCGTCAGTGGTAACATCCACCAAATTTACCCAATCCAGACCATTTACTTCAAATAAATTGTTAATAATTTCTTACACATCCTGAGCCCTTGAGGTGGTGTCAAGAGTCTTACAGAAGAGCCCTTGAGGTGGTGTCAAGAGTCTTACAGAAGAGCCCTTGAGGTGGTGTCAAGAGTCTTACAGAAGAGCCCTTGAGGTGGTGTCAAGAGTCTTACAGAAGAGCCCTTGAGGTGGTGTCAAGAGTCTTACAGAAGAGAATCTTGTCTTTGAAGTCTCCCTCAGCCATGTATCGTGCAAATACCAATAGCTGAGAAGATAGTGAGACATCAGTTGGTTCATCCAACTGATGTCTCACTGATGTTTTGTGAGATCTCATTTATCAGTCTCGACAATGTGTCATTACAAACTGATACATCATTCAGCTTCCCAGTTGCGTCCTGGTCAATGCACTCGCTGGTAAATGCGTATATCGCTGATCCATATTTTATTTTAGATAAATTTAAGAGTATATGCACCAAACTTCAGTTTATTACCAAATATAGTGAACGTTCTGTGGACCACCCAAAATATCACCATGGACCACCAGTGGTCCATGGACCACCAGTTGAGAACCACTGCTGTAGAAGATAAACAAAATGCACATGTAATATACACAGACTTTGTAGAAGCTTTCAACAAGTATGACCATGGTGTAATAGCGCACAAAATGCGTGATAAACGAATAACAAGAAAAGTTGGTAGATGGATCTAGAACTTCCTGACAAACAGAACACAAAGAGTAACAGTAAACAAAGTCTGAGGCAGCTACAGTGAAAAGCTGTTCCACATGGTACAGTACTCGCTCCCATCCTGTTCCTCATCCTCATATCTGACATAGACAGAGATGTAGCTCCGTGTCTTCCTTCGTGGATGACACCAGAATTGCCATGACAGTGACCTCCATCAAAGACACTGCAAGACTCCAAGCGGACATCAACCAAATCTTCAAATGGGCCACTTAAAACAATATGAAGTTCAACGAAGAGAAATTTCAATTACTCAGATATGGAAAACTTAAGGAATTAAAACTGTACCAGGTTATACAACAAATTCTAACCATACAGGAGAGAGAAAAAGTATTGCGAAGGACCTGGAAGTAATAATGTCAAAGACCACAACAATGTATCTACCGCATCTGCTAGGAAAATGATGGATAGTGAGAACCTTCAAAATTAGGGACGCCAAGCTCATGATGATTCTCTTCAAATCGCTTGTTCTCTCTAGGCTGGAATACTGCTGTACACTAACTACCCCCTTCAAGGCAGAAGAGTGTACAAAGAACTTTCACAGCACACACAAGTACGATAAGGCACTTAAATTGCTGGGAACGGTTGAAGTCCCTTGATTTGTATTCCCTGGAACGCAGGCAAGAGAGATACATGATAATATACACTTTGAAAATCCTAGAGGGGTTAGTACCAAACTTGTACACGAAAAATCACTCCTTATAAAATCAAAAGCCTCGGCAGGAGATGCAACATTCCTCCAATGAAAAGCAGGGCGCCACTAGCAAGATAAGTGTCAGGGGGCCCAAGACTGTTTAACTGCCTCTCAGTATACATAAGGGGAATTAGCAATAGACCCCTGGCTGTCTTCAAGAAGGCACTGGACAGGCACCTTAACGCAGTACCTGATCAGCCGGGCTGTGGTTCGTATGTCAGTTTGTGTGTGGCCAGCAGTAACAGTCTGATTGATCAGACCCTGATCCACCACGAGGCCTGGTCTCAGACCGAGCCGAGGGGGCGTTGACCCCCGAAACCCTCTCCAGGTATACTATTATATGACTTAGCTATGTCATTAGGAAGGATGTAACATTTACACTTCACTGTGCTCACTGTTCGAGAGTTGTGATTGGCTGTCCGCATTGGTAAACTGCTTAGCTAACTATCAGCTCGCTTGTTTACCTGCCGGAGTCTCGGCAGTACCACGGGAGACACGTGATGTCACTTGATGTGAGGCCTGTAGTCGAGAAATCGCTCTCTCCATAGCTGGTCATCGCTCGACAAGCACCGTGCTCTCCATCTGTTCCTAGTGTTGCAAGCATACCTCTTGTCTCTGTACGATTATTCGTTATTTAGTCTGTTTTTTGTAGAGTATGATTTCGTTGGTGAGTCGAAACATACATCTTGTAACTCTGTGATTTTTGACGTTTTGCTGAGGTTGTGTCGTACCGGCACTCTAAGTCAACTCAGGTCCCAAGCTAAAGCTTCCAACCATTTTGTGTGGCATCTACACACTGTTGTAGTCGAGGATTTGGTTATGCTGAACTTATATTCAGTATTAAGGGAGTTTTTATGACTTTCCTGGAGGCTCTGCTGATGGTCCCTTGTTAGTGTCGCTATTTTGTCTCCTTGTTCCTGACTCTGTGCTGCTGCTTGTTATATTATTGTTGTTTGGGGAATAGTTCGTCACATTGTTCAAGCAAACTGTTTTGATTCCCCTGTTGGTCAAGAAGATAGATTATTTGAGGACATTTATTTAGTCAGTCACTGTTTATGTCGAGTCTAGTCTTATTGAGACATAACGAACAACTCTGAGTACATACACACATTCTCACATATATGCTGGTATATGCTAGTAATATTTTTATAAGTGATGATAACTTACCAGACGGTACTTAAGAGTCGTACTGATATATAACGTACCAGACGGTACTTAAGAGTCGTACTGATATATAATGTACCAGACGGTACTTAAGAGTCGTACTGATATATAATGTACCAGACGGTACTTAAGAGTCGTACTGATATATAATGTACCAGACGGTACTTAAGAGTCGTACTGAATATAACGTACCAGACGGTACTTAAGAGTCGTACTGATATATAATGTACCAGACGGTACTTAAGAGTCGTACTGATATATAATGTACCTTCACCACTATACTACTATATATAATGTACCTTCACCACTATACTACTATATATAATGTACCTTCACCACTATACTACTATATATAATGTACCTTCACCACTATACTACTATATATAATGTACCTTCACCACTATACTACTATATATAATGTACCTTCACCACTATACTACTATATATAATGTACCTTCACCACTATACTACTATATATAATGTACCTTCACCACTATACTACTATATATAATGTACCTTCACCACTATACTACATGTACAATTTAACTTTGCACTACAAGAGAAGTGTATGAGCTTATATCCTAAATTATATCAAATTCATTTTGTCCTCCTAGACAAATTTGTTAATATACTTCTCAATTTTTATTTCGTTAGTTGGCATCTTATCAGTTGCAATCTTAAGGCACTATTAAAATTGATCACAATTTGACAGGATAACTGCATCAGAATACTTTGTGACAAACTGGTATAAAACTACAGACATGCTAGATGCTAGAGGCGGATCAATAAGTTGAATTTCTAGTATTCTCTGGAGATGTCTAGACTTTATAGATATCGCATTTTGTAATAAAGTGATGGTTGTTCACTCAGCACTGTGTGGTTGGTGTGGTTGTTCACTCAGCACTGTGTGGTTGTGATGGTTGTTCACTCAGCACTGTGTGGTTGGTGTGGTTGTTCACTCAGCACTGTGTGGTTGTGATGGTTGTTCACTCAGCACTGTGTGGTTGTGATGGTTGTTCACTCAGCACTGTGTGGTTGTGATGGGTGTTCACTCAGTATTGTGTGGTTGTGATGCTTGTTCACTCAGTATTGTGTGGTTGTGATGCTTGTTCACTCAGTATTGTGTGGTTGTGATGGGTGTTCACTCAGTATTGTGTGGTTGTGATGCTTGTTCACTCAGTATTGTGTGGTTGTGATGGGTGTTCACTCAGTATTGTGTGGTTGTGATGCTTGTTCACTCAGTATTGTGTGGTTGTGATGGGTGTTCACTCAGTATTGTGTGGTTGTGATGCTTGTTCACTCAGTATTGTGTGGTTGTGATGCTTGTTCACTCAGTACTGTGGTTGTGATGCTTGTTCACTCAGTATTGTGTGGTTGTGATGCTTGTTCACTCAGTATTGTGTGGTTGTGATGCTTGTTCACTCAGTATTGTGTGGTTGTGATGGGTGTTCACTCAGTATTGTGTGGTTGTGATGCTTGTTCACTCAGTATTGTGTGGTTGTGATGCTTGTTCACTCAGTATTGTGTGGTTGTGATGGGTGTTCACTCAGTATTGTGTGGTTGTGATGCTTGTTCACTCCCGTATTGTGTGGTGTGTGTGTGTGTGTTTTTGTGCACTGCTGTGCACATCCTTTACGGGGCAGGTTTTTTCTCTTTTGTTTTAACGACGTGGGGTGACTGCCTTTTCTAAGCCCCTTATAAATTAAACATTTTAAACCCGGGGATAGAAACTTCTTCCGTTTTGATGAATAGGGGTTTTCCTGTTCTGGGCAGAGTGCAGGGGCTGGGTCTGGGGCAGGTGATGGGGCTGTGTCTGGGCAATGCAGGTCGTGTCGGGGCAAGGGGATGGGTTGTTCTGGGGAGATGCATGGGTCCGTGTCTGGGGGAAGTACATGGGGCTGGTCTGGGGGAGAGTGCTGGGGCCCCGTGAGGAGCAGAGTGCAGGGTCGGTCGGGGCAATGATGGGGCTGGGGTGGGGGATAAGGGATGGCTCTGTGCTGGGGGAGAGTGCATGGGGCTGTTCTGGGGGAGAGTGTAGGGCTGTGTCTGGGGGAGAATGCAGGTCGTTTGGGGGAAAGTGCATGGGTCGGGGGGCGGGGGCAAGGCAGCGTCTGGTTTGGGGGAGAGTGCATGGGTCTGGGGCCCGGGGCGAGTGCATGGGTCTGTGTCGGGCAGAGTGCAGGGGCGTTCCCGGGGGAGAGTGATGGGTCTTTTCGGGGAGAGGCAGGGTCTGTGTCTGGGGGGAGTGCATGGGTCTGTGTCTGGGGGAAGTGCATGGGGCTGTGTCTGGGGGAAGAATGGTCTGTGTCTGGGGGAGAGTGCATGGTCTGTGTCAGGGGAAGTGCATGGGTCGGGTCTGGGGCAGGTGCATGGGGCTGGGGCTGGGCATAGTGCATGGCCTGGTCGGGGGAGAGTGCAGGGTCGTGTCTGGGGGAGAGTGTATGGGGCTGTGTCTGGGGCAAATGCATGGGTCTGGTCTGGGGGCAAAGTGAGGGTCGGGGGCTGGGGCAAGTGCTGCTCTGGGTCGGGGGAGAGTGCATGGGTCTGGGGCTGGGGGAGAGGCATTGGGCTTGGTCTGGGGGAGAGTGCATGGTCTGAGACTGGGGGATAGTGCATGGCTCTGTGTCTGGGGTAAGTGCATGGGTCTCTGTCTGGGCAGAGTGTATGGGTCTGTGTCTGGGCAGAGGCATGGGCGGGTCCGGGGAGAGTGCATGCGTCTGGGTGGGCGAGTGCATGGGTCCCGGTCTGGGGCAAGTGCATTGGCTGGTCTGGGAGAGTGCAGGGTCTGGGTCGGGAAAAGTGCTTGGGGCTGATCTGGGGGAGAGGCTGGGTCTGGGTCGGGGCAGAATCAGGTTGTTCGGGGCAGAATGCATGGGGCTGGCCTGGGCAAGTGTTGGTCGTGTCTGGGGGAGAGTGCACGGAAATGGTCTGGGGGAAGGCATGGTCTGTGTCTGGGGCAGATTGTTGGGTCTCTGCTGGGGGAGAGTGCATGGGGCTTGTCGGGGAAATGCAGGGTCTGGGGCTGGGTAGAGGCAGTGTGGTTGAGGTAAAGGGGCATGGGTCTGGGTCGGGCAGAGTGCATGGGTCTCGTCTGGGTAGAGGGATGGGGGTCTGGGGCTGGGGAAGTGAATGGGGGTGGATCTGGGGTAGAGTGCATGGGTCTCGGCTGGGGTAGAGTGCATGGTCTAGGTCTGGGCAGAGGCTACGGTCTGGTCTAGGGGAGAGTGCATAGGTCTGTTCTGGGGCAGAGTGCTGGGGCTGGGCCTGGGCAGAAAGGGATAGGTCGGGGCCCGGGGGGAAAATGCATGGGGCCCGGGGCAAGTGCAAAGGGGCTGGGTCTGGGGGAAGTGCATGGGTCTGGGCTGGGGGGGAGTGCATGGGCTGGGCCTGGGCCAGAGGCATGATCGGACAGAGTGCAGGGGTCGGGGCAAGTTCAGGTCTGGGGGTGGGGGAGAGTGCATGGTCTGTGTCTGGGGCAAATGCATGGTCGGGTCGAGGGAAAGGGTGCATGGGGCGGGCCTGAGGCAAGTGCATGGTCTGGGGCAAGGCATGGGTCTGGGCCTGGGCAGAGTGCATGGTCTGGGGGCCCGGGCAGATGCATGTTTCTGGGACGGGGTGCAGGGGGCTGGGGGGGAAATGCTGGGTCTGGGGCCCGGGGGAGATCATGGGTCCGGGCCTGGGGGAGAGTGCACGGGTCGGGCTGGGTAGAGTGCACGGTCTGGGCCTGGGGCAGAGTGCATGGGGCGGGGCAGAGTGCAGGGTCTGGACAAGTGCAGGGCAGGGGCAAGTGCAGGGGTTGGGGGCAAAGTCAGGGTCGGGGTAAGTGCATGGGGCCGGGGAGAGTCATGGGGCGGGGCAGAGTCTAGGGCTGGGGCAGAGTGCAGGGGGCTGGGCAGAGGCGGGGGCTGGGCAAGGGAGGGGGGATGGGGGGAATGCTGGGGCTGGACAGAGTCATGGTCTGGGGCGAGTGCAGTCAGGGACAAGTGCAGGGGGCTGGGGGGAGAGTGCAAGGGGCTGGGGTAGGTGAGGGGCCGGGGGAAGTCATGGGTCTGGGGCAGAGTGCATAGGGCTGGGGCAGAGTCAGGGGGCTGGGCAGATGCGGGGGCTGGGGCAGAGGCGGGGGTTTGGGGGAGAGTGCAGGGGGGGGGCAGAGTGCAGGGTCGGGGGAGAGTGGGGGTCTGGGGGAGAGGCGGGTCTGGGGCAGAGACAGGGGGCGGGGCAAGTACAGGGGGCGGGGGCAGAGTGCGGGGGTCTGGGCAGAGTGCAGGGGGCTGGGGGAGAGTGCAGGGGGCGGGGCAGAGTGAGGGGTCTGGGCAGAGTGCAGGGTCTGGGGGGAGGCAGGGGGTGGGAGAGTGCGGGGTCGGGGCAGAGTGCAGGGGGCGGGAGAGTGAGGGTCGGGCAAGTGAGGGGTCTGGGGGAGAGGCAGGGTCTGGGGGAGAGTGCGGGGTCTGGGGGAAGTGCGGGGGCCCGGGCAGAGTGCGGGGTCTGGGGGGAGATGCAGGGTCTGGGGCAAGTGCAGGGTCTGGGGGAAGGCAGGGGGCTGGGCGAGTGCAGGGGTCGGGGCAGATGCAGGGTCTGGGCAGAGTCAGGGGGCCTGGGCAGATGCAGGGGGCTGGGCAGAGTGCAGGGGTTGGGGAAGTGCAGGGTCTGGGCAGAGTGAGGGGTCTGGGGCAGAGTCAGGGGGCGGGGCAAGTGCAGGGGGCCGGGGCAGAGTGCAGGGGGTTTGGGGGAGAGGCAGGGGGCTGGGGAGAGTGCGGGGGCTGGGGGAGAGGCAGGGGTCTGGGCAGAGTGCGGGGGGCTGGGGCAGAGTGCAGGGGCGGGCAAGTGCAGGGTCTGGGGCAGAGTGCAGGGCTGGGGGAGAGTGCAGGGGCTGGGGGGAATGCAGGGGGCCCGGGGCAAAAGTGCAGGGGTCTGGGGGAAGGCAGGGGGCTGGGGGAGAGTGGGGGGGTCTGGGGGGCAGGTGCAGGGGGCTGGGCAGAGTGCAGGGGTCTGGGGCGAAATTTTTGGCAAAAGGGTCTTTTTTTAGAAAAATAGGGGTTTTCCCCCAGGGGGGGGGGGGCAAAAATGCAGGGTGGGGGGCAAAAATGCAGGGTGGGGCAAAATCAGGGTGGGGCAAAAATGGGGGGTGGGGGAAAAAAAAGGCAGGGGGGTCCTGGGGCAAAAAAGGCAGGGGCGTAGGACCGGGGAAAGAAAACAAAGGGGCAAGAAAACAGGATGGGGAAAATCAGGCCGGGACAAGAATAGCAGGGGGGACAAGAAAAACAGGCGGGGGACAAGAATAGCAGGGAGGGGGCAAGAATAGCAGGGAGGGGGACAAGAATAGCAGGCAGCGGGGGCAAAATACACAGGGGGACAAGAAAAGCAGGCAGCGGGGGCAAAATAGCAGGCAAGGGGAAAAATAGCAGCAGCGGGGGCAAAATACAGGCAGGGGGACAAAATAGCAGCACGGGGACAAAAATAGCGGCAGCGGGGGCAAGAATAGCAGGCAGGGGACAAGAATAGCAGGCAGGGGGAAAAATAGCGGGACGGGGGAAAAAATGCAGGCAGCGGGGGCAAGAATACAGGGAGCGGGGACAAAAAATAGGGAGGCAGCGGGGCAAAATACAGGCAGCGGGGCAAGAATACAGGCAGCGGGGGCAAGAATACAGCAGCGGGGAAAAAAAGCAGGGAGCGGGGACGAATAGCAGGGAGCGGACATAATAGCGGGAGGGGGGGCAAGAATAGCAGGCAGCGGGGACAAGAATAGCAGGCACGGGACAAAATGCGGCATGGGACAAGAAACGCAGCGGGACAAGAATAGCAGGCACGGGACAAAAATAGCAGGCAGCGGGACAAGAATACAGGGGAGCGGGACAAGAAAGCAGGCAGCGGGCAAGAAAGCAGGCAGCGGGGGCAAGAATGAGGCAGCGGGGCAAGAATAGCAGGCAGGGGGACAAAATAGCAGGCACGGGAAAGAATAGCAGGGACGGGGGCAAAATACAGGCCGGGGACAAGAATAGCGGCAGCGGGACAAGAAAGCAGGCAGCGGGGACAAGAATACCAGGCGCGGGACAAGATACAGGCAGCGGGACAAAATACACAGCGGGGGAAAAAATACAGCGCGGGACAAGAATAGCAGCAGCGGGGACGAATAGCAGGCAGCGGGGACAAGAATAGCAGGCAGCGGGGACAAGAATAGCAGGCAGCGGGGACAAGAATAGCAGGCAGCGGGGACAAGAAAACAGGGAGCGGGGACCCGAATAGCACAGCGGGGGGCAGAATAGCGGCAGCGGGGACAAGAAAGCAGGCAGCGGGGGGCCAAAAATACAGGGACGGGGGACAAAATAGCACAGCGGGGACAAGAAAAGCAGGGACGGGACAAGAATAGACAGCGGGACAAGAATAGCAGGGAGCGGGGACAAGAATACAGGCAGGGGGACAAAAAGCAGGCAGGGGGACAAGAATAGCAGGCAGCGGGCAAGAAAGCAGGCACGGGGACAAAAAGCAGGCACGGGACAAAATAGCGGGGGGCGGGGGCAAGAATCAAGGCAGCGGGACAAAAATAGAGGCAGCGGGGGCAAGAATAGCAGGGAGCGGGGACAAGAATAGCAAGCGGGACAAGAATAGCAAGGGGCGGGACAAGAATAGCAGGCACGGGACAAGAATAGCAGGGAGTGGACAAGAATAGCAGGGAGCGGGACAGAAAGCAGGCAGCGGACAAGAAAACAGGCGCGGGGGCAAGAATACAGGCAGCGGGACAAGAATAGCAGGCAGCGGGGGCAAGAATCAGGCAGCGGGGGCAAATTAGCAGGGAGCGGGGACAAAATAGCAGGCAGCGGGACAAGAAAAGCAGCAGCGTGGAAAGAATACAGGCAGCGGGACAAGAATAGCAGGCAGCGGGACAAAAAATGCAGGCAGGGACAAGAATAGCAGGCAGCGGGGACAAGAATAGCAGGCAGCGGGGACAAGAATAGCAGGCAGCGGGGACAAGAATAGCAGGCAGCGGGGACAAGAATAGCAGGCAGCGGGGACAAGAATAGCAGGCAGCGGGGACAAAATAGCAGCAGCGGACAGAATAAAAGGCATGGGGGCAAGAATACCAAAACGGGGGCAAGAATAAAACAGGCAGCGGGAAAAGAATAGCAGGCAGGGGGAAAGAAAAAGGGAGCGGGAAAATAGCAGGCAGCGGGGGCAGAAAGCAGGGGCGGGGAAAAATAGAAACAGCGGGGACAAGAATACAGCAGCGGGACAAGAATAGCAGGGAGCGGGGGCAAGAAAAGCAGGCAGGGGGGAAAAAATACAGCAGGGGGACATGATAGCAGCACGGGGACAAAAAGCAGACGCGGGGGCGATAGCAGGCAGCGGGGAAAGAATACAGGCAGGGGGGCAAAAAATAGCAGGGGAGGGGGGCAAAATAGGGGAGCGGGGACAAAAATAGCAGGCAGCGGGACAAAATGCAGACAGCGGGGAAGAATAGCAGGCACGGGGACAAAATGCAGGGAGCGGGACAAGAACAGGCAGGGGGACAAAAAGCGGAAAGGGGGCAAAATCCGGCAGCGGGGACAAGAAAGCAGGCAGGGGGCAAGAATTGCAGGGGAGCGGGCAAAAATACAGGCAGTGGGGCAAGAATAGCAGGCAGTGGGGGGGAACAAGAAACAGGCACGGGGGCAAGAAAAACACAGCGGGACAAGAAAAGCAGACAGCGGGGCAGAAAGCAGGCAGCGGGGACAAAATGCAGGGAGCGGGGGCAAAATACAGGGAGCGGGGACAAAAAAGCAGGGAAACGGGACAAGAATAGCAGGCACGGCAAGAATAGCAGGGGGGGGGACAAGAATAGCAGCAGGGGGACAAGAAAAAGGGAGGGGGACAAGAAAAGCAGGAGGGGGACAAGAAAAGCAGGCAAAGGGGGGAAAATAAGCAGGGGGAGCGAGGGACAAGAAAAGAGGCAGCGGGGGCAAAAAGCAGCAGCGGGGGCAAAGAATAGAGGCAGCGGGACAAGAAAGCAGGCACGGGGGCAAGAATAGCAGCAAACGGGAAAGAAAAGCAGGCACGGGGGGCAAGAAAAAAAGGCAGCGGGACAAGAATAGCAGCAGGGGGGAAAAAAGCAGGCGCGGGACAAGAATAGCAGGGGGGCGGGGGCAAGAAAAGGCAGCGGGACAAAAATAGCAGGCAGCGGGGGCAAAAATAGCAGGCAGCGGAAAGAATACGGCACGGGGACAAAAATAAGGGAGGGGACAAAAATGCGGGGCCGGGACAAATAAGGGGACGGGCAAAAATACAGGCAGCGGGGGCAAGAAAGGGAGCGGGGAAAGAATAGCAGGGAGGGGGCAAGATAGAGGCACGGGGGCAAAATAGCAGGGAGCGGGGAAATAAGGCAGCGGGGACAAGAAAAAGCAGGGAGCGGGGACAAAATAGCAGCAGCGGGAAAAATACAGGGACGGGAACAAAAATACAGGCAGCGGGGGCAAAAAGCAGCAGCGGGAAAAAAAATACAGGGGAAACGGGACAAGAATAGCAGGCAGCGGGGACAAGAATACAGGGAGCGGGACAAGAATAGCAGCACGGGGACAAAAATAGCAGGCGGGGGACAAGAATAGCAGGCGGGGGGACAAAAAAGGGAGGGGACAAGAAAGCAGCACGGGCAAAAAAATAGGGGAGCGGGGGCAAAATAGCAGGCACGGGGGAAAAAATCATGCAGCGGGGATAAAAAACAGGCGCGGGGGGAAAAAAAAAGCAGGGCAAAGGGGGGGACAAGAATAGCAGGGGAGCGGGGAAAAAAATAGCAGGCAGCGGGGAAAAGGGAAAACAGGCAGCGGACAAAAACAGGACGGGGGCAGAATAGCAGGGACGGGACAAAAAAAGCAGGCAGCGGGGCAAAAATAGCAGGCAGCGGGGGCAAAAACGGGAGGGGGGGCAAGAATAGCAGGCAGCGGGGACAGGGAAAAGAGGAAACGGGGAAAATAGCAGGCAAAAGGGGACAAAAAGCAGGGGCCGGGAAGGGAAAAGCAGGCAGCGGGACAGAATCAGGCAGAGGGAAAAAAGCAGGGAGCGGGGACAGGGAAAAGCAACAGCGGGACAGGGGTAGCAGGCGCGGGGACAGGAAAAAAAAACGGGGGGGGACAAGAAAAAGCACAAAATTCGAAATAACAAAGACAAAAAATTATAAAAAACGGGAACAAGAAGCAGCCCCCCGGGGCACAAAAACAAACCCGCGGGAACAAAAACAATGGAAAACCCGACAAAACAAAGACAGAAAAAACACAAGCGGGAAAAACCCAAAGAGGCCCAAAAAACGGGAAAAAGAAAGAGGCAACCGGCAGGAAACACCAGCAGGAAAAACCCCAAAACAGGCACAAAAAAAGGAACAAACAAACGAGGAACACACGAAAAAAGGAACCAAGAAAAAGGAAAACAGAGAAGGGGAAACAAGAAAAAAAAACACGAAAGTTTGGAAAAACAAGCAAAGGGAAAAAAAAAATAACAACAAACAATGGAACACACAGAACAATGGGAAAACACAACGATAAAACACAGAACAGATTGGGAAAACACAGAAAAAATGGGAAAACACAGAAAGATGGAAACCAAAAAGATGGAACACACGGGAAAAGATGAAACCAGAACAGATGGAAACACGGGAAAAAATGGAACACACAAACAGATGGAACCACAGAACAGATGGGAAAACACAGACAGAGGGAAAACAAACAGATGAACACACGAAAAAGAGGAACCACGAACAATGAACACAAGAAAAAGTTGAACCACGGGCAGATGGAAAAACAGGAACAGATGGACACAGGGAAAAGATGGAACACAGGGCAGATGGGAAAACAGGGGAAAAATGGAACACACAGAAGAGGAACCACGGGAAAGAGGAACACCCACAAAGGGCAATGGGAAAACAAACAGATGGAACCCCGGAAACAGATGGAACACCGAACAGATGAACCACAAAAAGATGGAAAAACAACAATGGAATAAAGAAAGGGGAAACACGAACAAAGGGAAAACCACGAACAGATGGGGAAAACCGGACAGTGGAACACACAACAATGGAACACCAAACAGATGGGAAAACACGAAAAAGATGGACCAGAACAATTGGGAACACAGGGAAAAGATGACCGGGGAAAAGAGGAACCAGGGAAAAGAGGAAAAAAAAGGGAAAAAAGGAAAAACAAGAACAGAAAAGGGGAAAACAGGAAAAAGAGGAACAACAAAAAAATGGCCACGGGAAAAGATGGAACACCGGGAAAAATGGAAAACAAAATGGGAAAACAGGGGCAGATGGGAAAACAGGGGAAGAGGAACAACGGAACAGATGAACACAGGCAGATGGAACACTGAACAAGGAAACACGAAAAAGGGAACACACGGGCAATTTTTCACAAAGGGAAAGATTGAACCCCCAAAAGAATGGGGAAAACATAACAGAGGAAACAAAAAAGGGAAAAAAAATGGAACACACGAACGATGAAAAACATGGAACAGATGGAAACACGGAAAAAGATGGAACACAGGACAGATGGAAACAGGAACAGATGGAACACAGAACAAAGGACACACGACAAGAAAAAAGGGAAATTGACCCCCCGGGAAAAATGGAACAAAAAACGATGGAACACACAAAGATAATTTTCGGGAAAGGAACCCCCTTCCCCCCGGAACCCCTTTTTACGAGGAAAAAACAAAATTGAAAACATTGTCAAGCATTGGAAAAACAAGAGGATGTTTAGGGGGTCACCGCCCCCGCGGCCCGGGCCATGACCAGGGAGGTATCAGTGTTGCTGAGGCTGACATCATGGGTGCCCTACACATCAGTGGTACCCCACACAGGGGTACCCCACACATCAGGGGTACCCCACATATCAGGGGTACCCCACACATCAGGGATACCTAATACATCAGGGGTACCTCACACATCAGAGGTAGCCCACACATTAGGGATACCTCACCCATCAGCGGTTTCCCACACATCAGGGGTACCCCACACATCAGGGGTACCCCACACATCAGGGGTACCCCACACATCAGAGGTACCCCACACATCAGGGGCACCCCACACATCAGGGGTACCGCACACATTAGGGGTACCGCACACATCAGGGGTACCCCACACATCAGAGGTACCCCACACATCAGGGGTACCGCACACATCAGGGGTACCGCACACATCAGGGGTACCCTACACATCAGGGGTACCCCACACATCAGAGGTACCCCACACATCAGGGGTACCCCACACATCAGGGATACCCCACACATCAGAGGTACCGCACACATCATGGGTACCCCACACATCAGGGGTACCTCACTAATCATTACTAGAACCACTGCTGTTTCTCATATACATAAATAATGTGGTAGTAGACGTGGAGTTATACATGGCTCTGGTTGCTGATGATATACACCTGACGAACAGAATATAAACACCTGAATACCAGGAGGATTTATGTCGGAAGATTAGTTGAACAAATGACTGAGCAAGTGTGATGCCATACTCCGTCCTGCAGCCTAAACAACGTACGTGGGGCTACTAACTCTCTAACTCCCAAGTTATCTAAGCTTATCCCTTGGATAACATTGATAATGGGTTGGGTGAATATATGTAGTGGGTTTGGGTTGGATAAAGACCTGCCAAATATGGGCCGGTAGACCTGATGGGGTGTCCCTCATTTCTTGTGTTCTCACGGCATGTGTCGCGCACTACCACACCTGCCTCGCCAGCTTATGTGATTTCTCTGCTGCCAGTTATCTATGCGTAGTAATATGTTAATTTACATTAACCTAATCTATCCTAGAAGGTAAATATTTCAATTTTGTGGAGGGTTGTATAGGGGAAAAATTATGGAGTAAGGCGTTCGACTCTCTTGTTTAGAGGATAATACAGTAAGTCTACTGGCCCATACTAGGCAGGTTTAACTCACATCCACCTATGTGCTTGTCCAGCCTATTTTTTTTTAGCTTCCTGTAAATGAATACAGACAAGTGTAACGTCAATGGTATCGAGGAGAATACCGGAAACGGAATACAGCACTGCTAGAGGAGAACCCACAAAAATCGACGAAAGAAAAGAAACTGAGATTGAACATCACACCGGACAAGTGTAACGTCAATGGTATCGAGGAGAAGACTGGACACGGAATACAGCACTGCCAGAGGAGAACCCACAAAAATCGACGAAAGAAAAGAAACTGAGACTAAATATCACACCGAGCATATCACCGGAGGAGCACATAACTTTGTAGATGAATGTTCAGAGAACCGGTTGAGGGACTGATTACCTCATTCTCCTCCTGTTCTTCAAGTTTCTCCTACGTATGGACTGATGAAGCCACTGTGTGGCGAAACGTTTCCTCAATAAAGATACCCAAGAGTTGCACATGTGTCTAATTTATCAGCACATAACTTGCCTATTTTCAGCAGTGTATGAGAGGCTGGCCAACTTCAGCAGTGTATGAGAGGCTGGCCAACTTCAGCAGTGTATGAGAGGCTGGCCAACTTCAGCAGTGTATGTGAGGCTGGCCAACTTCAGCAGTGTATGAGAGGCTGACCAACTTCAGCAGTGTATGAGAGGCTGGCCAACTTCAGCAGTGTATGAGAGGCTGGCCAACTTCAGCAGTGTATGTGAGGCTGGCCAACTTCAGCAGTGTATGAGAGGCTGGCCAACTTCAGCAGTGTATGAGAGGCTGGCCAACTTCGGCAGTGTATGAGAGGCTGGCCAACTTCGGCAGTGTATGAGAGGCTGGCCAACTTCAGCAGTGTATGAGAGGCTGGCCAACTTCAGCAGTGTATGAGAGGCTGGCCAACTTCAGCAGTGTATGAGAGGCTGGCCAACTTCAGCAGTGTATGTGAGGCTGGCCAACTTCAGCAGTGTATGAGAGGCTGGCCAACTCAGCAGTGTATGAGAGGCTGGCCAACTTCAGCAGTGTATGAGAGGCTGGCCAACTTCAGCAGTGTATGAGAGGCTGGCCAACTTCAGCAGTGTATGTGAGGCTGGCCAACTTCAGCAGTGTATGAGAGGCTGGCCAACTTCAGCAGTGTATGAGAGGCTGGCCAACTTCGGCAGTGTATGAGAGGCTGGCCAACTTCAGCAGTGTATGTGAGACTGGCCAACTTCAGCAGTGTATGAAAGGCTGGCCAACTTCAGCAGTGTATGAGAGCCTGGCCAATTTCAGCAGTGTATGAGAGGCTGACCAACTTCAGCAGTGTATGAGAGGCTGGCCAACTTCAGCAGTGTATGAAAGGCTGGCCAACTTCAGCAGTGTATGAGAGGCTGACCAACTTCAGCAGTGTATGAGAGGATGGCCAACTTCAGCAGTGTATGAAAGGCTGGCCAACTTCAGCAGTGTATGAAAGGCTGGCCAACTTCAGCAGTGTATGAGAGGATGGCCAACTTCACCATTGTATGAGAGGCTGGCCAACTTCAGCAGTGTATGAGAGGATGGACAACTTCAGCAGTGTATGAGAGGCTAGCCAACTTCAGCAGTGAATGTGAGGCTGGCCAACTTCAGCAGTGTATGAGAGGATGGACAACTTCAGCAGTGTATGTGAGGCTGGCCAACTTCAGCAGTGAATGTGAGGCTGGCCAACTTCAGCAGTGTATGAGAGGATGGACAACTTCAGCAGTGTATGAGAGGCTGGCCAACTTCAGCAGTGAATGTGAGGCTGGCCAACTTCAGCAGTGTATGAGAGGATGGACAACTTCAGCAGTGTATGTGAGGCTGGCCAACTTCAGCAGTGAATGTGAGGCTGGCCAACTTCAGCAGTGTATGAGAGGATGGACAACTTCAGCAGTGTATGAGAGGCTGGCCAACTTCAGCAATGAATGAGAGGCTGACCAACTTCAGCAGTGTATGAGAGGCTGGCCAACTTCAGCAGTGTATGAAAGGCTGGCCAACTTCAGCAGTGTATGAGAGGATGGACAACTTCAGCAGTGTATGAAAGGATGGCCAACTTCAGCAGTGAATGTGAGGTTGGCCAACTTCAGCAGTGTATGAGAGGATGGCCAACTTCAGCATTGTATGAGAGGCTGGCCAACTTCAGCAGTGTATGAGAGGTTGGCCAACTTCAGCAGTGTATGAGAGGCTGGCCAACTTCAGCAGTGTATGAGAGGATGGCCAACTTCAGCAGTGTATGAGAGGATGGCCAACTTCAGAACAGCCTTCAGGAACCTTGAGAATCTTTCAGGTGGTCACCGTTAAGTTGGTGGTTACGCTAAGCTTCAGCGTCTTGACTCTAAATTGTCTCACACTTCCCCCAAGAACTGTATGACCCCTACGGGTTTAGCATTTCCCAATGACCAACATCCACCACCCCCTATCTGGTTCACACCTGAGGGACCCACCGCCTGAGGCAGCTGGTTCACACCTGAGGGACCCACCACCTGAGGCAGCTGGTTCACACCTGAGGGACCCACCACCTGAGGCAGCTGGTTCACACCTGAGGGACCCACCACCAGAGGCAGCTGGTTCACACCTGAGGGACCCACCACCAGAGGCAGCTGGTTCGTACCTGAGGGACCCACCACCTGAGGCAGCTGGTTCACACCTGAGGGACCCACCACCTGAGGCAGCTGGTTCACACTTGAGAGACCCACCACCTGAGGCAGCTGGTTCACACCTGAGGGACCCACCACCAGAGGCAACTGGTTCACACCTCAGGGACCCACCACCTAAGGCAGCTGGTTCACACCTGAGGAACCCATCACCTGAGGCACCTGGTTCACACCTCAGGGACCCACCACCTGAGGCAGCTGGTTCACACCTGAGGGACCCACCACCAGAGGCAACTGGTTCACACCTGAGGGACCCACCACCTGAGGCAGCTGGTTCACACCTGAGGGACTCACCACCAGAGGCAGCTGGTTTATACCTGAGGGACCCACCACCTGAGGCAGCTGGTTCACACCTGAGGGACCCACCACCTGAGGCAGCTGGTTAACACCTCAGGGACCCACCACCAGAGGCAGCTGGTTCTCACTTGAGGGACCCACCACCTAAGGCAGCTGGTTCACACCTGAGGAAGCCATCACCTGAGGCACCTGGTTCACACCTCAGGGACCCACCACCTGAGGCAGCTGGTTCACACCTCAGGGACCCACCACCTGAGGCACCTGGTTCACACCTGAGAGACCCACCACCTGAGGCAGCTGGTTCATACCTGAGTGACCCACCACCTGAGGCACCCGGTTCCCACCTGAGGGACCCACCACCTGAGGCAGCTGGTTCACACCTGAGAGACCCACCACCAGAGGCAGCTGGTTCACACCTCAGGGACCCACCACCTAAGGCAGCTGGTTCACACCTGAGAGACCCATCACCTGAGGCACCTGGTTCACACCTCAGGGACCCACCACCTGAGGCACCTTGTTCACACCTCAGGGACCCACCACCTGAGGCACTTGGTTCACACCTTAGGGACCCAACACCTAAGGCAGCTGGTTCACACCTGAGGGACCCACCACCCGAGGCATCTGGTTCACACCTGAGGGACCCACCACCTGAGGCAGCTGGTTCACACTTGAGGGACCCACCACCTGAGGCAGCTGGTTCACACCAGATGCAGTGTGGCAAATGAACTACACCTCACAACTCTAAAAGAGAGAGAAGAGTCAGGTGGAGACATGATTACGACTTAAAAAATACTCAGAGGAACGGAACGAGTGGATAAAGATAGTGAAATATTAACTAATAAATTCACTGGTCAACAATTTTTGAAAAGTTGTATTAGTCTTAAATGAGATTAGTTAATTCTTATGTATTTTCATGTCCTGAGTCCAAATATCACCTTGAAAAATGCTTATTGGCTATTATAGGTTTAAAGATACGAGACATGTAATATTTGATTATTATAACGTACAATATGTGTCAGTATGTTTTAAACTCTAACTCGTACCTACTTTTTACTTGACTCTTATAGTGGTTAGGTAAGGTTCGTCAGGAAACAGGACAAATGTTTCCTGACGCGGGTCTTAGTCAGATGATGACCCGCCTCTTATAGTGGGTTGAAGAATCATCTCTTGCCAATGTCCAGCAATAGTCTGCCAGCATTCTTGTGCCCCATTTGTCCTGGTACCATTTTTTCATGGTTGAAATATCTTAGTGGAACTTTTCACCATGTTCGTCACTAACTGCCTCACAGTTCGCTGGAAAATGTCTAAATGTGAGTCCAAAAAGTGGATTTGAAGTGACACGTTGCATCCCATGTTCTTGTAAGCCTTGATGAGGTTTTCCATCAATTTTTCACAGTTGTCTTCCCTTTTTGTTTCCCAGAAATCCCTTCGCCACTAACTTGAATGTTTCCCAAGCAGCTTTCTCCTCCCCATGAAGGTCTGATTCAAAGTCACCATCTTTAAGAAGCTCTCGAATCTGAGGACCATTGAAGACTCCCTCTCTTATCTTAGCGTCGCTCAGTGAGGAGAATTTTGATGTTAAATACTTGAATCCCTGACCGGATTTGTTCATAGCTTTTACAAAATTTTTCATGAGCCCCAGTTTTATGTATAGTGGTGGTAGCAAAATTTTGTTTAGTTCAATGAGAGGCGGATGTTGAACATTTTTCATCTCAGGCTCCAATGACTGACGAGGTGGTCAGTCTCTCCTGGTGTAGTGGGAACCTCTTGCACGGCTGTACCATTCACACAGAAAGCAGCAGTACATGGTGTATCCGCCCTGCAAACCCATCACCAAAGTATTTGGCTAAGAAAATCACCAACCTTTTACCTCAAAATATAAACTTGCACATCACAACCACCTTCTATGACAGTTGGAACAATAATGAAGGTCAGTGAGACTGTGAGTGTGGTAAGAAACACACTGCCACAAGCCTGTTGGAACCTGTTGTGACACGTAGGTGTATATTGGAAAGTAGAACTAACAAACAATTTTAACCATGATATTCATTATCAGTGACCTAAAATTAGTTGGAAATTGTTACTCTGGTCTCGGAAGCATTTTGGTTGTTGACCAGTGATAATGGGAGGAAATAATGACTTAGAACAATCATGGACAATAAAGATATTAAGAAATACTTGCTCATTCTTAGGGTAACAAGGTCATTGTGGAGGGAACGATTCAAACTCAGCTTTAAGGCTAGGTTTGACTGGTTCCTGTAGCTGAATTAATCAGCAATGCTATGATCTAAATCAGTATTTTGAATTAGGTGGGTCCAGAGCCTGAATCGACCCCTCGTATACATGTGAGCACTACACTAACCTGCTATGATCACCCTCTCGTACTTCCATCCATGAACCCCCTCTCATCCTCCCACCCTCCTCTTTATCCATGAACCTCTCTCCTCTCCCACCTCTCGACCCCTTCCCGGCAGATCCTATCCAGAACCATAGTGGAACAAGGTCAAACCATCTCCATTACTGTGGCTCGCCTCCGTGTTTGTCCGTCCTGCCTACCCCCCTCTCCTCTCTCTCTCTCTCCTCTCTTCTCTCTCTTCTCTCTCTCTCTTCTCTCTCTCTCTCTTCTCTCTCTCTCTCTCTCTCTCTTCTCTCTCTCTCTCTCTCTCTTCTCCTCTCTCTCTCTCTCTCTCTCTTCGTTCGCTCGCTCGCTCGCTAACAATAATTAACTACCATATTTCTTGTTTTTAAATTTACTAGTCAAAAATGTAGTATTTATAAGACTTACAGAGTAAACGTGTTCCAGCATTATTTCATGGTGGAACAGGGGTTGGGGGCAGTATTGGGGGGGGAGAGATGTTGGCAGGGGAGGGCAGGGGTCACAGCCTCCGACGGAGGTCGTTAAGGGCGAGTTCCACCCCCAAACAGAGCGACAGAGTCGACTTTATATACCCAGCAGTCAATAACTTGCAGAGTTAGTGGTTGAGCCTGGCAATAACGGTGTGGATGGCAGAGGTGGGACCTCACACACCATGGTGTCAGAGATGTAATCTCTGGATGTATAGGGCAGAGTGGGGCGGGCATTCCCAGGTACCCAGGGTATAGATCCCGACACTAGAGCTAGCAACAGACGCCTTTATTGCAACTTAGAGCCCTGGTAGGATGTACACCGGAGAGAGCAACTCTGGACCTCTGCCCTGAAGGAACAGTTGTAAGATAACATGTTTAGATTTAGTCGCCGAAGAGGCTAGTTTATTGTGCACCGTAGGTCCATCCTGTGGACGGTACT
>NC_069428.1:3331984-3361984 GCF_026875155.1 Cherax quadricarinatus | reverse complement strand
GTGGCCAGCATGTCATCGTGGCCAGCATGTCATCGTGGCCAGCTGCATGGGTACAGTCATCTGTCACCATGCACGTGTCACCATGTCATCGTGGTCACCATGTCATCGTGAGCATTCATCTGGCCAAGTCATGTGGCCGCATTCATCTCCAGGAGGGATATATTCAAATGCTAACACTAACATGAGATGAACAGATTTACTATAATATATAAAATTCTTGTATATCACATCAAATACGTTAAAGATGGACATACATAAACGTATTCTGAGGTAAATATCCTACATACACATGAGTGGTTGAAGAATGTGTATCATGTCTCGTGAGGTTAAGCAACCGAGAGCGATTGAAGAGTGTGTATCATGTCTCGTGAGGTTAAGCAACCGAGAGCGATTGAAGAGTGTGTATCATGTCTCGTGAGGTTAAGCAACTGAGAGTGGTTGAAGAGTGTGTATCATGTCTCGTGAGGTTAAGCAACCGAGAGGATTGAAGAGTGTGTATCATGTCTCGTGAGGTTAAGCAACCGAGAGTGGTTGAAGAGTGTGTATCATGTCTCGTGAGGTTAAGCAACTGAGAGTGGTTGAAGAGTGTGTATCATGTCTCGTGAGGTTAAGCAACTGAGAGTGGTTGAAGAGTGTGTATCATGTCTCGTGAGGTTAAGCAACTGAGAGTGGTTGAAGAGTGTGTATCATGTCTCGTGAGGTTAAGCAACCGAGAGTGTTGAGAGTGTTATCATGTCTCGTGAGGTTAAGCAACTGAGAGTGGTTGAAGAGTGTGTATCATGTCTCGTGAGGTTAAGCAACTGAGAGTGGTTGAAGAGTGTGTATCATGTCTCGTGAGGTTAAGCAACTGAGAGTGGTTGAAGAGTGTGTATCATGTCTCGTGAGGTTAAGCAACGAGAGTGGTTGAAGAGTGTGTATCATGTCTCGTGAGGATGAGCAACAACTCAGTTCACCTCCACCTATATAAATTAAATTCTTAAATGCAGTTTTTGGGGAAGATTAGATGACATTTAATGCAGTTACTTAATTGCTAAATGGCCGGTGCAGGATGCTGAATCAGCAGCTCTCATGTACAGAAAGTAATACGGAGTTCCGGAAGGTGCAATAAGATGCTCGAATCTCTATTTTTTATTTTCTTCGGTATGAACCCACATTGAGAAGGAGTAAGTATGTTGGGTTGGGTCAGGTAGGTGTAAAGTTGCGTGTGGATTAGTTTCTCAAGTATTTTCGATAGTACTGGAAGATCAGAGATGGATCTACAGTTAACAGGACCAGCTGAATCACCATCCTTGTGGAGGGGAGTTGTCTTGGCTGTCTTGAGAACTTCCACAAACGTTGGCTTCTCAAGTGATTTCTTGAAAATCATTGCTTTTGCTGGAGATAATACCTGTGCAGCTTTTTTCTTCATTAGTGCAGGTATCTCATATGCACTACTACTACTACTACTACTATTACTACTATCAGTATTTTTAACTAATTCCATTGTAGAATCTATTTCTGTAGGGGTGGTAGGAGCTAAGCGGAGAGATTCAATGTGTCAGACAGCTACTATGTTGGCTGAAACTTCAGGAATATTTTTTTACAAGACTAGTTCCTACTAGAGAAATAAAAAATTTACCTTATTAATAGTACCAATAGTCCATATGCTTGAGAGAGTTTTTTTTTAGTTTTTTTTTTTTTGATGCTGGGATTTGGGATCGTGTTCTAAAAAATTGTCTTATATGTCTCCTTTGGAATTATTAAGTCTAGTGGAATAATAATTTAATGTTAATTTTCTGATGATACTTGCGAGTATCTTTTTGTTATTTCCTTAGAAATAAGACTTAATTTGTACTTCTTCACATTATTGTGATTCCAGTCGATCGACGACAACGAAGAGATTTTCTTCAGATTATTAACCCAGAAGGATCAAGCGGTGAAGATCAAGCAGTGAGTGTTATTTCCCATGAGGTCCTTAAATCCTCTCCTCCCAAGGATGCTACCCACGAAAGTCGACCAACACTCATGTACCTTTTCGTTGCTTGGTGAATAGGAGCAGCAGGTGTTAGGAAATGGGAGACACGCAGAGAGGGAGAGAGGAAGGGAGGGAGGATGAGACGGAGAGAAGGATGGAGAGGGAGAATAATACACACACACACACACACACACACACACACACACACACACACACACACACACACACACACACACACACACTCTGCTTCCCGGTAAAAGTAGGTCTTAGACAGGGATGTGTAATGTCACCATGGTTATTTAATATATTTATAGATGGGGTTGTAAAAGAAGTAAATGCTAGGGTGTTCGGGAGAGGGGTGGGATTAAATTATGGGGAATCAAATACAAAATGGGAATTAACACAGTTACTTTTTGCTGATGATACTGTGCTTATGGGAGATTCTAAAGAAAAATTGCCAAGGTTAGTGGACGAGTTTGGGAGAGTGTGTAAACGTAGAAAGTTGGAAGTGAACATAGAAAAGAGTAAGGTGATGAGGGTATCAAATGATTTAGATAAAGAAAAATTGGATATCAAATTGGAGAGGAGGAGTATGGAAGAAGTGAATGTTTTCTGATGTTTGGGAGTTGACGTGTCGGCGGATGGATTTATGAAGGATGAGGTTAATCATAGAATTGATGAGGGAAAAAAGGTGAGTGGTGCATTGAGGTATATGTGGAGACAAAAAACGTTATCTATGGAAACAAAAAAGGGTATGTATGAAAGTATAGTAGTACCAACACTCTTATATGGGTGTGAAGCTTGGGTTGTAAATGCTGCAGCGAGGAGGCGGTTGGAGGCAGTGGAGATGTCCTGTCTAAGAGCAATGTGTGGTGTAAATATTATACAGAAAATTCGAAGTGTGGAAATTAGGAGAAGGTGTGGAGTTAATAAAAGTATTAGTCAGAGGGCAGAAGAGGGGTTGTTGAGGTGGTTTGGTCATTTAGAGAGAATGGATCAAAGTAGAATGACATGGAGAGCATATAAATCTGTAGGGGAAGGAAGGCGGGGTAGGGGTCGTCCTCTAAAAGGTTGGAGGGAGGGGTTAAATGAGGTTTTGTGGGCGAGGGGCTTGGACTTCCAGCAAGCGTGCGTGAGCGTGTTAGACAGGAGTGAATGGAGACGAATGGAATTTGGGACCTGACGAGCTGTTGGAGTGTGAGCAGGGTAATATTTATGAAGGGATTCAGGGAAACCGGTTATTTTATATAGCCAGACTTGAGTCCTGGAAATAGGAAGTACAATGCCTGCACTCTAAAGGAGGGGTTTGGGATATTGGCAGTTTGGAGGGATATGTTGTGTATCTTTATACGCATATGCTTCTAAAAATGTTGTGTTCTGAGCACCTCTGCAAAAACAGTGATTATTGTGAGTGTGGTGAAAAGTTTTGAAGGGAAAAAAGTTTTTTTCTTTTGGGGGTTTATTTTCTTTATTTTTTGGTCCCCCTGCCCGGGGGGAGACGGCCGACTTAAAAAATAAAATATATGTATGTATGTATATATATAAAAATTATAATAATATATTATATATTAATATATAAAAATTTTAAAAATTTTAATATATATTGTAATTATATAAAATATATATATATATATATTATATAAATTTAATTTTAAATATTTAATATATATATAAATATTATTTATATGAAAAAAACCATCTGAAAGAATAGAAAAATTTCCAAGCGCTTTTTTTGATACACATTATCATATTCCTTTTAAAGTGAGTAGTCACGAAAGGCTTGGAATTTCTCTTTTCTTCAGAGTGGTTGTTTTGGGCATTTCTAAAATCCCGTTTACTGTGATCTTTTTGAAAAATATTATAATTATTTTAAAAATATATATATATTTTTATTATATATATAATATATATATATATATATATTATATTTATATTTATATTTATAGATATAATAAAAAATTTATATATATATATTAAAAATTATATTTTTTAAATTTTTATATATATATATATTCTTCCTTGAAACCTTTTTATCCACTTCCCCGAGGTAGGGGGCCCCACAATTTACCCCAGAGGTGGACCCATCCTTTTAAAAAATATATATATAAATAAAATTTTATTTATAATATATATATATAATATATATATATATATATAAAGTTTTTAAACCCTTTGAAGTTTTAAGTGCTTCTTTCTCTCAACTCCCTCCCCATCCTTATCTCCATCCCTTCCTCCCTCCCTCCCTTCTTCTCTACGTGTCTTCCATTTCCTTCCCTTGGATTTTTCCCACCATTACCCCCACCCCTGAAGTATGTTCAAGGTATATTCCTCTAAGAAAAAAGAAAAGAAGAAGTAAACTGGAGAGAGAGAGAGACGCTCCCTCTACAGGAGAAGACAAAGCATCACTGAACTCCTCAAGAATGCCAGATTATCTGATACACGGAACGAAGCGCTAAGCAGGGAAGTGCAAAATACTGAGCTAAAGTTAAAGGACTCATACAGGATCCAGGAGAGACAGGAGGAGCTAAAAGTGATTAGTGAAGCTGAAAGAGATTCGAAATATTTCGTTTCATTTGCTAAAAACAAGGCAAAAACCCCTTCTAGTTGGGCCGCTAAAAAAAGACGGGGTCCACACTGACGACAACAAAGAAATGACTGAAATACTGAAATCTCAAAATGACTCTGTGTTCAGCAAGTCACTAATTAGTCTGAAAATAGTCAATCCAAAAATTTTTTCATGAATGAGCCTCGAACCCTGCCAATGTTTTTCCAGTTTCTGCCCAAAAACCCTAACCCCACTTGACTTTGAGAAAGCTACCCAACGCCTGCCCATGCACTCACCCCCGGGCCCCAAAGGTGTGGAATCGGTATTTCTTTATAAACTGCAAGAAACCCTTTCGGGGGCTCAAAGTTGCTAGGGAAAAGAAGGAGCTTAGCACAGGGAAAATTCCACATAAACAAAAAAACAATAAATTTATAGCCCCACTCCTAAAGGTGGCAGCAAAGCAGTAGCAAAGGGAATAAAGCCCAAATAGTTTAAATTTTCCTATATCAAAAAGGAAGCGGATAGCAAACCACCTGGTTCCCCAAAAATTGCAAAACCCAAAAGAAACATGGTTTCAGAGCAGGTTTTCCCCTCCTGCCTTCGGAACTGCTAGATCCTTGGGTATGGGCTTAGATCAATGTTGTATACAAAGATTTTTTCATAAGCCTTTTACCCAAGTGCGACCCTGGTGTAATAGCACACAAAATGCGGTGGGTAAGGGATAACTGGCAAAGGGCAGATGGATTTTCAACTTTCAACCATCGAAAACAAAGGGTAAATGGTAGAGTAAAAAGATGTTTCCATAGTGAAGAGCTCTGTCCCCCAAGGCACGGACTCGCACCCTTTTCCTTTTTCCTAAATTTTTATATCAGCATGGACAGAGATGTAAACCATAGCACCGTATCATCCTTTGGGGGACGATACTAAAATCTGCAAAGAGAGTTCATCCATTTAGGACACGGCAAAGCTCCAAAAAAATATAAACCAAATTTTTTCCAAAAGGGGAACGAGAAAAAAATGAAGCTCAAAAAATCCAGAAACCCCGGCGCGGTTTGCCACTGGGCCCGCTTTGCCACAAAAAGATTTTGTTCAACTAGGATATTTCTACACCATAGAAGGTTTGCATAGGCACAAAAATGTGACCACATAGCAAGTTTTTTTAAAACGAATCCCCCAGTAGGGGTGGGCCCTACGAAAATCTAGCTCAATCCCTCAAAGCCCTTAACATGGGCTCACGAAACTGTAAAGACACGACTGCAAAAAAACCCTACCCACGGGAGGGGATAGAACCCCCGATTAGGGGTCTCAAAACTCCCCGACCGTCGGTTTGCCATTGGGGCAATTTTGATGTTTAATGAAAACAAAAATTTAAAATACTCCCTTATGGAAAAAATGGAAGGGAAAAATAACTAGGAATGGTTTAAAATACAAAATCTAAACATACCAAAAGGGGCGGAAAAAATGTGGAAAGGGCCTGGGAGTGGTTTTGTCCAAACACCTCACTTTTAAGGACCACAAAAATGCCCCTTTTACAATCTTTCTAAAGGAAAATGATAGGATGGGTTTTGAAAAACATTCAAGACAAGAGAGCTAAGCAAAGAATCCTTTTTTTAAACACCGGTTCTCTCTAGGCGGGGGAAAATGCCCGTACATTAACCCCCATTCCAAAGGAGGTGAAATTTGGGAGATTTTAAAAAGAATGTACAGAGAACCTTTTCTGCCCCCTATAGTTTCCCTCAAAACACCTTTTAACACTGGGGAAAGCCTGGAAGCACTTGACTTGGGACTCACTGGGCGCCCGGGGAAGGGGATATAAAATAAATTTTAAAACCCTTGGGGGATTTTGGAGGGAAATGGTTCCTAATATGCACACAGCCAAACAAATCCATACGAAAGCAAAAGGTTGGCAGGCGATGCAACATAACCCCCAGGGAAAAATAAAAGGGGGATCACTGGTACAAATAACAGAAAAAGCAGGAAAATGTCCGGGGGCCCAAAGGGTGGTTCAACAGGGCCCCCCCCAGCAAAAAGGGGCATTACCAATTGACCCCCTGGTTGTCCCCCAAAAGGGAGCTGGACAGTTTCCCAAAGACGGGGCCGGGGCAGCCCGGGCTTTGGTTTTGTACCCCCGGGTGGGGTGCGGGCCGCAATAACAACCTCGTTTTATTAAAGGCCCTGAATTCCACTGGGGGGCCTTGTCGTGGACCGGGGGCCCCGGGGGGGGTTTACCCCGGGAAAACCTCCAGGTAGATCCCGGCAGATAGGTTGACCCTCATCCCCATCAAATTCCAACACTCCCCATTTCTTATATCTTTTTAACATCAAACCCAATTTTATCAATCCCCCCCACTTCCCCCTACCCCTCCCTAACCCCCCTTTTCCTCCCCCCCAAACCCCCCAAACCCCCCACAAATTTTTTAACCTTTTTTCAACCCCTCTTTGTCTTCCCAAAACCTGAACCCGCACCTCTGTGAAGGGAAAATGACTGAGAAAATAAATTTTTGATGCACTATGTACCTATAATAGAGAAATTATAGCAGCAAACCATAAACTATTTCATTTTGCTTTAAATATAAAAAAATGTCCCTTTTCCTCGGCCATCTCGGGCACAAAGGGTTTAAAACCCAAAAAAACATCAAAATCTCTTGGGTCCCCCCTTCCCGGGCTCCCCTCCCCCGGGTCCCCCCCCCCCGGGCCCCCCACGGGCTTCCCCCCCCCCGGGTTTCCCCCCCCCCGGGGTCCCCTCCCCGGGCTCCCCCCCCCCCGTGCCTCCCCCCCCCCGGGGCCCCTCCCCCCTCCCCTCCCCCCCAGGGCCCCTCCCCCCGCCCCTTCCCCGGGCCCCCCCCTCCCCCGGGGCCCCCCTCCCCCGGGGCCCCTTTTCCCCGGGGTCCCTTCCCCCTCCCCTCCCCGGGCTCCTCCCCCCAGGGCCCCCAAAAAACATTTTTTTCAAACAACCCCGGAAACTAAATTTTTCCCAAAAACCCCAAATCTTCTGGTTTTATTAATTTCCCCCCCTTGTTCCCCCCACTTTTGTCAGGTTTCCCAACCCCCGTTAACCCCAACAATTTTCTTCCCCGTGGCTTTTAAAAAATTTTTGTTTTCCTTTAAAAATTGGGTTTTTTAAGGAAAAATTTTTGGAATTAACAATACAAAACATTAATTTTAAATTTTATTGTAGGCCCAAAAATTCTTTATTTTTTCCCTTTTTTTTTCCTTTCTGTCTTTTTCGGTTTTGTTTTTTTTTATTGTTAGTCTTTCTTCTTTCCTTTTTTTTTCTTCTCTTTTTCTCTTCTTTTTTTTGTTCTCTTCCCCTTGTTTCTCTCTCTTTTCCCCCTCTTTCTCTTCCCCTTATCTCTCTCTCTTTTCTCCTTTCTCTCTCTCTCCATCTCTTCTCTTCTCTTTTCTCTCTCTCTCTTCAAAGGGGTTGACCATAAGGAGAAAGGAATACCCGAAAAGTAAACCCCAACACTGTGGAAGTAAACTGTCGAAGGGGGGTTGGCCCCTTTTTCCCCGCCCGAAACCCTTTTAATTTTGGGGTTTTTTGAAGACAACCTCGTCGCTTACTGAAGTCTTCCCGGGGGTCGGCTGAAAAATAATGTAGTTTCCCCCCCCAAACCTTCCCCGGTGACACACTGTAGGGCTCCCCCTCAGGGTGGGCACTACTGTAGGCCCCCCAGCCAGGCGACACTACTGTAGTCTTCCCCGATCAGGGCTGACACACTGTAGGCTCCCCGTTCCCGGCTGGACACTACTGTATCTCCCACTCAGGCTGACCCTTTCGAGTCCCCCCGCTCAGGGTACACTACTGTATTTCCCAGCTCAGGCTGACATACGGTGTCTCCCAAACTCCGGCGACACTACTGTAGTCTCCCCCCGCTTTAGGCTGACACTACCCGAAATTCTCCCACCGCAAGGTGACCCCTACTTGTCTCCCCCGCCAAAGGGTTTACCAAATGTAGGGTTCCCAGCTCAGGGCTGACAAACTGTGTCTCCCAGTTAGGCTTTACATACTGAAAACTCCGTTAGGGGCTGACCAAAATACGTAGTCTCCCAGCTTAAAACTGACACCTGTAGTTTTTCCCCCGCTTTAGGCTGACACTACTGTAGTCTTTCCCCCCTCAAAGGGTGACACTACGTAGTCTCCAGTCAGGCTGACAAATAAAAGTTCCCCCAGGAGACTGACCCCTAAATGTAGTTTTCCCAAAACTCAGGTGACCCCTAACCCCCCGTTTGTCCCAAACTCCCCGGCCTTTTTGGGGCACTACAAGGGAGCTCCCCCGTCAGGCTTTACAAATTTTCCGGGAAATCTCCCAGGGTCAGGGTGACCCCCCGTTGTCTCCCGCTCGGCTGACAACTGAAAATCTCCCGCTTAGGCTTTACCCCCCTGTAAATCCCCCCAGCTCAGGGTGGGCAATACGTAGACTCCCAGCTCAGGCTTTACACTACTGTAGTCTCCCAGCTCAGGCTGGGCCTACTGAAATCCCCCCAGCTCAGGGGTGACACTTCTGTATACCAAAACCAAGGCCCGGGCACTACTGAAATCTCCCCGCTCAGGCTGAAACTTCGTATCCCCCCCCGGGTCAGGCTTTACACTACTGTTTGTCTCCCCCCGCTCAGGCTTTACATACTGTAAATCTTTCCCAAAAACTCAAAAGGGTGAAAAATACTGAAGTCTCCCAGCTCAAAGGGTGACACTACTGTAAATTCCCAGCTCAAAACTGCATACTGAAATTTTCCCAGCTCAGGGGCCAAAACTGTAGTCTTTCCCCCTCAGGCCCGACACTACTGTAGGTTCCCCCCAGTCCCGGGGTGAAAAACTACGTAAATCTTTCCCCGTCAGGTGACATACTGAAATCTCCCAAACAGGCTGACCCCACTGTAGTCTCCCCAGCTCGGCTGCCCCTACTGTAGTCCCCCGCTCAGGCTGAACTACTGTAGGTCTCCAGCTCGGCCGACACTACTGTAGTCCCCCAGTCAGGGGTTTACACTACTTTTAGTCCTCCCCGCTTCCGGCTGACAACTGAAATCCCCCCCAGCTCAGGGTGACCTTTTCTGGGAGTTCCCCCTTTAGGAACCTACGGTAATCCCAGCTCAGGCTGACCAATACTGTAGCTCCCAGCTCAGGCTGAAACACTGTTTGTCTCCCCCCTCAGGCTGGGCACTACTGTAGTCCCCCGCTCAGGGTGACAAATACTGTAGTCTCCCAGTCAGGGGCCCGACACTACGGTTCTTTCCCCTCAGGTGACCCTTTCTGTAGTCTCCCAGCTAGGTGACATAAATAAAATTTCTCCCCGTCAGGCTGACCAAATCTGTAGTTCTCCCAACTTTAGGGTGACCCCTACTGTTGTCTCCCCGGGTAGGCTGACACTAATGAAGTCTCCCGCTCGGCTGACACTACGAAATCCCCAAACTCAGGGACCTACCCGTAGTCTCCCAGCTCGGGGACACTACTGAAATCTTTTTCCCCCCCCAGGCTGGGCAAATACTGTTTTCCCCCCAGCTCAGGTGACCTACGTAGGTTTTCCCCCCCGTCAGGCTGACACTACTGAAGGGCTCCCCGCTTAGGGACACTACTGTAGTCTCCCAGCTTAGGCTGAAAATTTCTGTAGTCTCCCCGCTCAGGGTGCACTACTGTAAAATTTTCCCCCGCTCAGGCTGGGCACAAATGTAATTTTCCCAGGGCCCGGGACACTACTGAAGTCTCCCAGTTAGGCTGACCAAAATGTAGTCCCCCCCCCGCTCAGGCTGGAAAAAACTGAAACCTCCCCAGCTCAGGCTGACATACGTTGTCTCCCAGCCCCAGGCTGACAAACGTAGTCCCAGCTCAGGCTGACACTAAATGTAGTCTCCCAGTCAGGCGACAAACCCTTTTGGGTCTCCCCGCTCGGCTGGGCCTACTGTAGTCTCCCAGCTTCCCGGCTGACCACCCAGTAGTTTTCCAGCTCAGGCCCGACAATACTGAAATTCCCCCCAGCTCAGGTGACCAAATGAAATTCCCAGCTCAGGCTGACACTCTGTAGTTCCCGCTCAAGGGTGGGCATACTGAAATTCCTGCTCCCGGTGGGAAAATACTGAAATCTCCCAGCTTTAGGGGGTGAATTTCTTTTAGTCCCCGTCAGGCTGACATAGAATCTCCCGCTCGGCCCGACACTCCCAAGTCTCCCCGTCAGGGTGACACTAAAATGTAGTTTTCCCAGCTTCCCGCTGACACCACTGAATCCCCCCCCAGCTCAGGCTGACAAAATACTGTAGTTTTTCCCAGGGTCCGGCTGGGCAATACGAAATCTCCCAGCCAAAATTTACAAAATACTGGGAAATCTTTCCCCGCTCAGGCTGACCTTTCTGTAGTCTTCCCCCTCGGCTGACCCCCTACTGAAAATCTCCCCTCAGGCTGACACAATGTTTGTCTCCCAAACTCCCGGCTGACACTTTTTGGTCTCCCACCAGGCTGGGGGGGGGGGGAAAAAATACCCGGAAAAATCTCCCAAACCAGGCTGAAAATTACTTTGGGCCCCAGTCAAGGGTGGGCACTTACGTTGTCTCCCCAGCTTTGGCTGACACTACTGGAAAAACCTCCCCGTCAGGGGTGACCTACGAAGTCTCCCAGCTCAGGCTGACCTATGTAGTCTCCCAGCTCAGGCTTTACCCCCTACTGAAAATCCTCCCAGCTTTAGGCGGGCTTACTGAAATCTCCAGCTCGGGTGACCCCTACTGTTGTCTCCCAGCTCAGGTGAAAAAAGGAAATCTCCCCCTCAGGTGACACTACTGAGTCTCCCACTCAGGCTGACACACTGAAGGGCTCCAGCTTAGGCTGGGGAAAATATTTTATTCCCCGCCTTTAGGCTGAATTTCTTAGTTCCCCGCTCAGGCTGACACTACTGAAGTCTCCCAAACTCAGGAGACACTACTGAAATTTCCCAAACTTTAGGCTTTACACTACTGAAGGGCTCCCCGCTCAGGCTGACACTAAATTTAGTCTCCCAGCTTCAGGGTGACACTACTTTTAATCCCCCCAGCTCAGGGTGGCCCCTATTTTATCTTCCCAGGGGTCAGGGTGACACTACTGAAATCTCCCCCGTTTAGGCTGACACTACTGTTGTTCCCCCCCCGCTCAGGCGACCGTAAATGAATTTTCCAGCCCCAGGGGTGACTTAAATGTAGTTTTCCCCAGCTCAGGGACACACGTAGTACCCCGCTCAGGGTGACACTACTGAAAACCTCCCATCTCAAAGGGTGACACTACGGAAATCCCCAGTCCGGTGACACTATGTGCTCCCAGCTCAGGGTTTGGGAAAATAAATGAAACTCCCCGCTCAGGCTTACAAATACCTTAATGTTCCCCCGGGTCAGGGGGTGACACTACTTAGTTTTCCCCGCTCAGGCTGGCCACTTTCTGTAGTCTCCAGCTCAGGGTGGAAAATATGAAAGTCTCCCCGCTCAGGCTGACCTTAAATGTAGTTTCCCAAACTCAGGCTGGGCACTTTCTGTACTCCCAGCCAGGGTGACACTACTGAAATCCCCCCCCCCACTCAGGGTGACCTTTTCTGTTGTTCCCGCTCGGGTGACAAACTGTAGTCCCCCCCCAGCTCAGGCTGACCTACTGTAGGGCTCCCAGGGTCAGGTGAAAACCCACTTTTAGTCCCTTTCCCCGCTCCCGGCTGAATTTCTGTAGTTTCCCAGCTCAGGCCCGACACTACTGAAATCCCCCCCAGCTCGGCTGACATACTGGGGTCTCCCAGGGTCAGGCTGAAAACTACTGAAATCTCCCAGCCAGGCGACACTAAATGAAGTTCCCCCCAGCTCAGGCGCACTTTCTGTAGTCTCCCAGCTCAAAGGGTGCACTACTGAAACCCCCCCTTAGGCTGGGCACTTAAATGTTGTCTCCAAACTCAGGGTTTAAAACTACTGTAGTCTCCCCAGCTCAGGGTGACCCCTACTGAAGTCTCCCAGCTAGGCTGGGCCTTTTCTGTATCTTCCCCCTAGGGGGGTGAAAACTACTGTTTCTCCCAGCTCAGGTGAACTATGAAGTTTTCCCAGTCAGGCTGGACTTTACTGTTTTCTCCCAGCCCCAGGTGACATACTGATAGTCTCCCAGCTCAGGTGACACTTTTCTGTAATCCCCCCTCCCGGCTGGGCACTATGAAATCTCCCCCCAAGCTTCAGGGCCCCGACACTAAAAATTTGGTTAAAGTTTTCCCAGCCAGGCTGAAAACCTTTCGAAATCTCCCCCTAAAGGGTGACTTTCTGAAGTCCCAGTCAGGCTGACACTAAATGAATCTTCCCAGGGTCAGGCTGGGCACTACGTAGTCTCCCAGCCGGCTTTACACTACTTATCTCCCCCCAGGCTGACTTTCTGTAGTCTCCCACTCAACTGACCTAAATGAAATCTCCCCGCTCAGGGTGACCTTACTGTTTGGTTTTCCAGCTCCAAAGGAAGACACTCCCGAAATTTCCCGTCAGGGGACACTAAATGGGAAGCTCCCAGCTCAGGGTTGGGGGGGGCAAAATAAATGTAGGGCCCCCCCAGGGTCAGGCTGACACTTAAATTTTTAAATCCTTTCCCGCTTAGGCTGGGGCAGACTGAGTCTCCCAGCTCAGGGTGACACTAGTAGTTTCCCCCTCAAAGGGTGACCCCTACTGGTCTCCCAGCCCCAGGCTTCACCTTTTAAGTAGGGCCCCCCAGCTAGGCTGACACTAAATGTTCCCCAGGGTCAGGTTTACACTACTGAAGGTCTCCCAGCTCAGGCTGACCTTTCTGTAATCTTTCCCAGCTCAGGCTGTTTACAATACTTTTAGCTCCCAGCTCAGGCTGACATACGTTGTTTCCCAGCTCAGGGTGACCCTACTGAAATCCCCAGTCAGGTGAACCTTTCTGAAATCTCCCCAGGCCCCCTGGGCCCCCCGGGACGGTACTGTAGTCTCCCCGCTCAGGCTGAACAAGAAGCTCCCAACTCAGGCTGGCAAATACTTAATCTCCCCCTCAGGGTGGCACTACTGTAGCTCCCCCTCAGGCTGAAAACTACTGAAATCTCCACTAGGCTTACACTACTGTATTTCCCAGCCCCAGGGGTGACCTACTGGAATCTCCCAGCTCAGGGGACACAAATGAGTCTTCCCCCTAAATGACACTACTGTATTTCCCAGCTCGGCTGACCCTTTCTGAAGTCTCCCAATCAGGGTGACACTACTGTTGGTTCCCAGCTTCCCCGGACACTAAATGAAATCTCCCCGCTCAGGCGACCCTACTTTTAGTCTCCCCGTCAGGATACCCTACTGAAATCTCCCCTCAGGCTGACACTCCCGTAGTCTCCCAGCTCAATTTCACTTTCTGTAGTCTCCCCGCTTTAGGTGACCTACTTTTGTATCCCAGCTCAGGTGACACTACTGAAATCCCAAACTCCCGGCTGACACTACTGAAACTCCCGGGTCAGGCTGGGCCCCACTGTAATCTCCCAAACTTTAGGCTGGGCATACTGTTGGTTTTCCCAGCTCAGGCTGGGCCTACCGTAGGCTCCCAGCTCAGGCTGAAACTAAATGAAATCTCCCAGCTTTGGTGACCCCTCCCGTAGTCTCCCAGCTCAGGCTGACACTACTGAAGTCCCCCCCAGTCAGGCTGGGCACTACTGTAGTTCTCCCCGCTCCCGGCTGACACTACCCGTTTTTCCCCCGCTCCCGGCTGACCCTACTGTAGTCTCCCAAACTCAGGCTTACCCCTACTGTAGTCTTTCCCAGTCAGGGGTGACACTTTCTTAGTTTTTCCAGCTCCGGCGAACTCGTAAATCTCCCCGCTCAGGGTGACACTACTTAGTCTCCCGCTCAGGGTGACACTACTGTAGTCTTTTTCCCCCGCTCAGGCTAAACATTTTTAATTTTCTGTGGGCCCAGCCCCAAATGCGTGAAAGGAATATGACAGGAAAAACCCAGCCAGCTTTGTTGCCCCTATGAAACCATTTCACAGAACGGGGGGAAGCAAAATTTTATTGGGGGAAAGTCAAAGGGTAATTGGACGTTTGTTTGATGAGTTAAGTTAGGGTTTGGAGAGGATGGATTTTGGGTTTGGAAAGGTAGTCTGGTTTTTAGTGTGTACATGTGTCCCCTTTCCCCCCTCAGAGTTATCAGTAATTAAAACCGGGGTCTAAATTTCACCCCAAATTGACTTAGCGGAGAAAATTTTGGGAAATTGAATGAAGATGTTGAGATGTGTGGGCTAAAGTAACGAAGGGGGAGGGGCTGCCCGCGACTTTCCAAAGGGGACCCTTTAAAACCCCTGTGTAAGCCCTCCTCAGGAAAGTTGCTGCTAAGTTCAATCCCTTTTGAAGTGCGTAAAGGGGAAAATATGAATTTTTAAGGAGAAGGGGAGAGAGAGAGAACTGGACACGAAAAAAAAGTTTGGGAAAAAACAAAGCTACCGTTTAATTTTAATTTTAATGTTATCACAAAACCCCATTTCCTCCTTACCATTATCACCCTCGCCCCTAACACCCCCTCACCATCACCCCCCCAGCACCACTATCACCCCTCACCATCACCCCCATCACCCATCACTCACACCACACACCTATCACAATCACCACCATCCCCATCACACCATCACCCACCACCATTACCATCACCACCACACCCACCACCATCACCAACACCATCAACCGCATCACCATCACCACCATCACCCATCACCATCATCACCCACCACCATCACCCAAACACCATCACCCATTCACCATCACACCATCCATCACCATCATAACTAGAACCATCATATAAACATTAGATTATACTTTCACCCTTCTTCACCATCACCATTCCACATATCACTCTCCCAATACTACAAAACACACTCACCCCTAACCCATCCCACAACCTCCCCCCTCCTCTACGTCATTTCTTACCCCTTCTACGCTCTCGCGAACTCTCTCTCTCTCTCTCTCTCTCTCTCTCTCTCTCCTCTCTCTCTCTCTCTCTCTCTCTTCTCTTCTCCTCTCTCTCTCTCTCTCTTCTCTCTCCTCTCTCTCCTCTCTCTACTCTCTCTTCTCTCTCATCTTCTCACCACCGCGCCCTGGTGTTTAGGGGCGCGGCCCACCACCTCTGCCCCACTCCCACGATGTAAACAACCCACGCCTGGTGCCCACACCCACGCCTGCTGCCCACACCCAAGCCCACCTGTCCCCACAAATACCTGTGACCTGTTTCGTGGATCTGAGTCTGATCAACCAGGCTGTTGACGTTAGTCACCCACACACCTACAAATCCCTTTCATGCCGACGAAGTGCTTTTAATCCAAGGAAATGTAAGTACCCACCCCTCTCATGGATCATACCTGGTTACTTCTCGTTCACCATTCATCTCCAGCTTAAACTACCACCATGCAGGGTTCTAAGAAGCAAGACCCCTCAAGGAAGGTTCCTTGATGTTGGTGAGGGGCTCTTGATTTAGGGAATTGGATCTGTGCTCCAGTTCCCCGAATTAAGCCTGAATGCCTTCCACATTCCCCCCCCCCAGGCGCTGTATAATCCTCCGGGTTTAGCGCTTCCCCCTTGATTATAATAATAATAATAATAAGAAGCAAGATTGACAGCCACTTGGCTACCCAACAATTGCACAACCCAGGTCAGCATGGGTTTACAGCAGGTCACCCCTGCTTCTCACAACTACTGGACCACTGTGACGTGATCTTGGATGTACTGGAGGACAGAATGCAGTGTGCTCATGGTGTAATAGCACATAAAATGCTTGCTGAAGGGACAACTACCATTCATCAGGTCTCAAACTACCACCATTCATCAGGTCTCAAGCTACCACCATTCATCAGGTCTCAAGCTACCACCATTCATCAGGTCTCAAACTACCACCATTCATCAGGTCTCAAGCTACCACCATTCATCAGGTCTCAAACTACCACCATTCATCAGGTCTCAAGCTACCACCATTCATCAGGTCTCAAACTACCACCATTCATCAGGTCTCAAACTACCACCATTCATCAGGTCTCAAGCTACCACCATTCATCAGGTCTCAAGCTACCACCATTCATCAGGTCTCAAACTACCACCATTCATCAGGTCTCAAGCTACCACCATTCATCAGGTCTCAAACTACCACCATTCATCAGGTCTCAAGCTACCACCATTCATCAGGTCTCAAACTACCACCATTCATCAGGTCTCAAACTACCACCATTCATCAGGTCTCAAGCTACCACCATTCATCAGGTCTCAAACTACCACCAGTCATCTCTACAATACTACCGTCCGGTTACTCGAGCGTGAAACGTTAACCTGTTAAATGTTTTGCACTCTGAGCGCATTGCTGTTTTTCCTGTCTCAAGAACAGATAAGATAACAGGTAAATCTTCCTCTAATAAACATTTAAGATAACAGGTAAATCTTCCTCTAATAAACATTTAAGATAACAGGTAAATCTTCCTCTTATAAACATTTAAGATAACAGGTAAATCTTCCTCTTATAAACATTTAAGATAACAGGTAAATCTTCCTCTTATAAACATTTAAGATAAAGGAAATCTTCCCCTAATAAAATTTAAATAACAGGTAATCTTCCCCTTTAAAAAACATTTTTAAGAAAAAGGTAAATCTTCCTCTAAAAAACTTTAAGATAAAGGAAAATCTTTCCCCTAAAAACTTTAAGAAAACAGTTAAATCTTCCTCTTAAAACAAAAAGATAACAGGGAAATCTTCCCCTAATAAAAAATTTTAAAATAACAGTAAATCTTTCCCTAATAAAATTTTAAGATAAAGGTAAATCTTTCCCCTTTAAACATTTTAAGATAACAGGTAAATCTTCCCCCAATAAACATTTAAGATAACAGGGAAATCTTCCTCTAATAAACATTTAAGAAAACAGTTAAATCTTCCTCTAATAAACATTTAAGATAACAGGTAAATCTTCCTCTAATAAACATTTAAGATAACAGGTAAATCTTCCTCTAATAAACATTTAAGATAACAGTTAAATCTTCCTCTAATAAACATTTAAGATAACAGGTAAATCTTCCTCTAATAAACATTTAAGATAACAGGTAAATCTTCCTCTAATAAACATTTAAGATAACAGGTAAATCTTCCTCTAATAAACATTTAAGATAACAGGTAAATCTTCCTCTAATAAACATTTAAGATAACAGGTAAATCTTCCTCTAATAAACATTTAAGATAACAGGTAAATCTTACAATCTTGTACTAACGTTCAGAGTCTTTGCTACATCTACAAGTGTGTTTCTCAACAGTTGTATTTCACTGCGTTATTTTTATTGTAATTTAGAAGGCCTGGGGCGAGACCTGGCGGCGGGGGCGACGCTCCCTGCAACAGGGAAAGCGAGGATAGCTCCAGTTCCACCCATCGAGAGCCCTTCAGTGCAGTCCTCTCTGAAGTCACCATCACTACATACATTCAGTTGACGTCACTCAACAACAATAACAGCAACAATAACAAAAACAGCAGTAACGATAACAGCAACAACAATAACAACAGCTGTCCTGATTTGCATACGGCTTCGTGACACTCTGTCCGCCAGTGCCCGGGAAGTGCCTGGGCAGTGTTACCCGTTAATGCTGAAGGTACTGGCACGTGCTGATCAATTCAACTGTTGCCTCCCCCTGATAGCATGGGTAGTGTGCGCCCCATCCAGACAACGTCAGTGTCATAGCAGTGAAGGGGTTGCTGGAGTGTCTGGGTTCAACTTACGGTGATTCCGGGGGTCATCGCCCCCCGCGACTCACACCAGGACACGTCCTCTCAGTTACTGTCCTGATCGACCAGGCTGATGGTACAATCCTCCATCCTGTATGGTACAGTCCTGTATGGTACAGTCCTGTATGGTACAGTCCTGTATGGTACAGTCCTGTATGGTACAGTCCTGTATGGTACAGTCCTGTATGGTACAGTCCTGTATGGTACAGTCCTGTATGGTACAGTCCTGTATGGTACAGTTCTGTATGGTACAGTCCTGTATGGTACAGTCCTATATGGTACAGTTCTGTATGGTACAGTCCTGTATGGTACAGTCCTGTATGGTACAGTCCTGTATGGTACAGTTCTGTATGGTACAGTCCTGTATGGTACAGTCCTGTATGGTACAGTCCTGTATGGTACAGTTCTGTATGGTACAGTCCTGTATGGTACAGTCCTGTATGGTACAGTCCTGTATGGTACAGTTCTGTATGGTACAGTCCTGTATGGTACAGTCCTGTATGGTACAGTCCTGTATGGTACAGTCCTGTATGGTACAGCCCTGTATGGTACAGTCCTGTATGGTACGTTTTTATGGGACGTTTTTTTTGGTACAGATCTGTTGGACGTTTGTATGGAAAAGTTCTGTTGGGACAGTTCTGTATGGTACAGTTCTGTTGGTACAGTCCTGTAGGTACGTTAGTATGGTACAGTTCGTATGGTACGTTAGTATGGGCGTTCTGTATGGCAGACTGTATGGTCCAGTTTGTATGGTACGTCCTGTTGGGCAGTTACGATGGACAGTTCGTTGGTACAGTTCAATGGTCATTTCTGTATGGTACAGTTTGTATGGACAGTTTTGTAGGTCATTCTGTTTGGTCAGTTTGTATGGTACAGTTCTGTATGGGACATTCTGTATGGTTCCAGTGGAAAACAAGAGAGCACTTTTGGTTGTTAGGATCACTTGCACGCAATTAGTTTGTGAAAAGGCTAAGACAGGACAACATGGTAGTTTGGCCACTACGAGGGTCACTAACCCCAAACTTAACTGCTTCACAACTGTAACTATCTCCCCCTACTGTAACTACGTCACCCTCTCTGTAATACCCTTACTCCTACTTATACCCTTACCCCCTCTTTAAATGCTCATCACTCTGTAACTACCCCCTAACATTTTGTAATACCCTACTCACTACGTAACTAACCCTACCTTACTGTAACACCCCTACCCACTACTGAAAATACCCCCACGCACTACTGTAACACCCTTTCCCACTATTGTAATACCCTTCCCACCCCTGTAAAATGCCCCCCACCTTTCCTGTAAAAACCCACCCTCTACTGTATAAACCCCCCCCCCACTACTGTAACTTTCCCCTTCCCTTATGTAAATTTAAGAGGAGCGACAGATACCTAAAGTCGTGCCGGTCAGCGGGCTGTGGCTCGACGTTGGATCCGTGCGGCCAGCAGTAAAGCCTGGTTGATCAGGGCCCTGATCCATGGGGGGGCCTGGTCATGGACCGGGCCGCGGGGGCGTTGATCCCCCGGAAAAACCTCCGGTAACCCCCGGTTCCCGGTAACACCTTACCCACATTACTACCCTTACCCCTACTGTAATATTCCCACCCATATTATAACTGCCCTTACCCATACGTAAAAAACCCTACCCTACTGTAACTCCTCTCCCCCACTGTACCCCACCCCTTTCTGTAACTACCCCTACCCATACTGAGCTACCCCTACCCCCTACTGTAATAACCCCCCCCCTACTGAACCCCCCCCACCCTTACTGTAACTACCCCAAAAACCCTACTGTAACTACCAAACCTCTACTGTAATTCCCCTACCCACTACTGTAACTACCCCCCCCCTCTAGGGGAACTACCCCTACCCACTACTGTAACTACCCCCCCCTTAAATGTAATTCCCCTACCCCAAATACTGTAACTACCCCACCTCTATGTAACTACCCCTGCCCACTCTGTAACTACCCCCACCCCTATGTAATACCCTGCCCCACTACTTAAAAAACCCACCCTTTACTGTAATTACCCCCACCCCCTACGTAATACCCTCCCCTCTCGTAACTACCCCCGCCCCCCTACTTAACTGCCCCCCCCCTCTACTGAACAACCCCGCCCCTACCCTACTCCCCCCCCCTCTTCGCTACCCTACTCACTTCTGTAACTACCCACCTTTCTGTAACCTTCCCACTACTGTAAAATACCCCTTATGTAACTACCCTTACCCCCACTATTTAACTGCCCCCCACCCCCTACTGTAAATATCCCCTCTACTGCAACTACCCCCCACCCAAATAGCTAAAACCCCCGCCCTCTACTGCAATAACTACCCATCTGTAAAATACCCCCCCCTCTATGTAATACCCCCGCCCTCTATGCAATACCCCTACCCACTACTGTAACTACCCCCAACCTTACGAATACCCTACCCATACTGTAAAAAACCCCCCCTCTATGCAATACCCCCACCCCCTACTGAACTACCCCCCCTCTACTGCAACTTCCCCTCCCCTACTGTAATCCCCCACCCCCTTACGAATACCCCCACCCACTACTGAACTACCCCCCCCCCTCTAATGCAAATACCCCCCCCACTACTGTAAACTAACCCCCCCCCTCTAAGTAAACTTTCCCCCCCCTCTAATGTAAAATACCTCCCCTACTGAACTACCCCCCCCCTCTACTGCAACTACCCCCCCCTACTGTAACTACCCCACCCCTAAAGCAACTACCCCTTACCCCTCTGTAACTACCCCACCCTTACTCAACTACTTTACCATCGTAAAATACCCTCACCCCTCTACTGTAACTACCCCTACCCACTACTGTAACTACCCCACCCTAAAATGCAAAAAAACCCCCACCCCTACTGTAACTACCCCCCCCTCTAGCAACTACCCCCACCCACTATTGTAAACCCCCCCTCTAATGCAACTACCCCCACCCAACTGTAAAACCCACCCCCTACTGCAATACCCTACCACTACTGAACTACCCCCCCCTCTAATGCAAATTTTTTTTTTTTTCCCACCCCCCCCCACTTGTAACTAACCCCCAAATGGACCCCCACCCTCTAAGCACTACCCTTACCACCCCTGTAACTACCCCACCCCCTTTCCCTCCCCCCCAATTGCAAACCCCCACCCTCTTTTAATCCCCCCCTAAACCCTACCCACCCTTCTGAATAATTATTGGGGAAAATAAAAATTTGAATAATTATAAATTAACAGGAAAATTTCCCACCCTCTTTAATAATAACGAAATTTCCCCCCACGCATTACTTAACTCCCCCCCCCCTTTTTTCCAATCCCCCCCCCCCATACTGTAACTACCCCACCTTACTGTAACTACCCCAATATGGAACTACCCCCACCCACTATGTAACTACCCCCACCCCGTACTTAAAATTCCCCCCCCCAACGAATCCCCCACCCCTACTTAACTATCCCACCCACTACTGAATACCCCAAACCCCAACTGAACTACCCCCACCTTTCTGTAATACCCCCCCCCGTACTGAACTAAAACCCCCACCCATCTGTAAATACCCCCCCCCCCCTACGTAACTACCCCCCCCCCTTTTTTAACTCCCCACCCATACTGTAACACCCCCCCCCATCATAATCCCCACCCTACGTAACACCCCACCATACTGTAACTTCCCCACCCACTACGTAATACCCCCCCCTTTCTGTAATACCCCCACCCAGTACTGAACTCCCCCACCCAGTACTGTAACACCCCCACCCCGTACTGTAATTCCCCCCCCCCACTAGTAATACCCCCCCCCTCTCTGTAAAATACCCCCCCCATCTGTAACTACCCCCCCCAATAAATAACTACCCCCCCCCCCTCTACTGTAACTACCCCCCCCCAGTACTGTAATACCCCACCCCTCGTAACTACCCCCCCCCCCTACTGTAAAAACACCACCAGTACTGTAAATACCCCCCCCCAGTACTGTAATACCCCCACCCTTACTTTAACTACCCCCCCCATACGTAACTACCCCCCCCCCTTCTGTAACACCCCACCCCCCTACTGTAACTACCCCCCCCATACTGTAACTACCCCCCCCCTTACCTTAATACCCCAAACCCGTACTGTAACTACCCCCCCATCAGTAACTACCCCCACCCTTTTAGTAAAATTTCCCCCCCAGTATGTAACTACCCCCCCCCGTACTGTAAAATACCCCCCCCCCGTACTGAACTACCCCACCCGTACTGTAATACCCCACCCCCGTACTGAAAATACCCCACCCAGTAGGGAAAATACCCCCCCCGTTTCGTAACTATTCCCCCCATTTCCTGTAACTACCCCCCCATACTGTAAACTACCCCCACCCATACGTAAATACCCCCCCCGACGTAACTTCCCCACCCGTTACTAAATACCCCCACCCCTTTCTGTTAAAATACCCCCCCCCCCTACTGTAACTATCCCCACCCAGTACTGTAAACCCCCACCCATACTTAACTCCCCCACCCAGTCTGTAACTCCCCCACCCGTACTGTAATACCCCCCCCTTACTTAACTACCCCCCCAGTACTGTAAAATACCCCCCCCCGTCTGAAACTACCCCACCCAGAAATGTAACTACCCCACCCCGAGTAACTACCCCCCCCAGTACGTAATACCCCCACCCCCGCTGTAACTATCCCCACCCCTTATGTAACACCCCCACCCCGTACTGTAAACCCCCACCGTACTGTAACTACCCCCCCCCCAGTACTGTAATACCCCCACCCGTACTGTAATACCCCACCCCAGTACTTAACTACCCCCCCCAGACTGAAAACCCCCACCGTACGTAAACCCCCCCCTACTGCTCCCCCCCAGTATGAAAACCCAACAAAACCCCCAGTACTGTAACTACCCCCCCCCAGTAAATGAAAATTCCCCCCCCCCCAGAAATTAACTACCCCCCCCCAGCTGTAAAAACCCCCACCCATTTCTGTAATCCCCCCCCCCGTCTGTAACCCCCCACCCTATGTAATACCCCACCCCGATTAAACCCCCACCAAAACTGTAAATACCCCCACCCAGTCGAACTACCCCCCCACATACTTAATACCCCCACCCAGTACGAAATACCCCCCCCAGTCTGTAACACCCCCCCCGTACTGTAACTACCCCCCCCCATACTGTAATACCCCCCCCCATACTGTAACACCCCCCACCCAGTATGTAACTACCCCCCCCAGTACTGTAACTCCCCACCCGTACGAACACCCCCCACCCAGTCGTAACTACCCCCACCCAGTACTGTAACTACCCCACCCATATGTAAACCCCCACCAGTACTGTAACTACCCCCACCCCCTACTGTAACTACCCCCACCCAGTACTTTAAAACTTACCCCCACCCAGTACTGTAACTACCCCCCCCCGTACTGTAACTACCCCCCACCAAAGCACCCCCCCCAAAAAAAAACCTTAATACACCCCAATTTACACCCGACCTAAAAAATTCTGGTACCCCCCATAAATAAACACCATTTATTTTCTATTTTTTGCATTATTTATAAAAATAAAAAAATTATAAATAATTTTATAATTTTTGTTCAGATAAATTATACCTATGCCATTATTTTGCATTTTTAATACATAATTAATAAAATATAAATTTGGGGTTTTAGGAAAAGTTTAAAACAGGGGTTACACCGGTCCCGTGTTTTTTAAAAAAAGTGATGTTTTATGGCTCTTTGCTTAACGCTGTGACGCTGAAAATTTGGATGGTGGGACTGGCACTGTTCCCCTTTTGTGTTTAGGAAGGTGCATGGTGTGTGTGTGTGTGTGTGTGTGTGTTGTGTGGTGTGTGTGTGTGTGTGTGTGTGTGGGGTGGTGTGTGTGTGTGGTGTGGGGGTGTGTTGGTGTGGTGTGGTGTGTGTGGTGGTGTTGGTGTGTTGGGGGTTGTGTGTGCGGCACGCTAGCATACAATATTCAACACACTGGTCCAGTAGGTAGGGGTTACAGTTGGCTTCAGGAATGCCTGAAAACTACAAGGTAACATTACCGTAGTGGGCACTGGTGACTAGTGGGGTCCCTCGAGGATCAGTACTTGCACCCCTGGTGTTCCTCATATCCAGGCAAAATAGAATCTTATTTATCACAGCTTGCCGTTCAATACGACACATGTGCAACACTTAGGTATGTTTATTTTGGAGTCGTCTCGTCAACCAGTGGCTACTGGAGACCGTGGAAGACGTAAAGTAGTAGTTTTAGGTAATCAGTCCCTTAGCCTTGAAAGGAGGTGTTCCGTACATCAGTCTTGATGTATGGTAGATCGATCGTGTTTGCCGATAATGTAACTGTATGATAACAAACCATCCGGGAAACAAATAAATCAAGAGGAATGTATCTCACAAACTCACAGACTCTCTACAGAAATTATACATCAGAGAGGAAAAACTAAATGGTCATTACTGACCATAATTTTTAAAGGGGTGGACCGGTAAGCCAGTGGAAGGCCTCGGTCAGATGACCAAAAGCTTCAATGGCGGATAATCATCTGACTGAGATCCGCCTCAAGAAACATTTGTCCTGCTTCCTGACGATCCGTACCTAACCTACATCAAAGAGGACAAGAAGAGACTCGAAGATGATCCGGACACCTTGCACACGTGACCAACCAACTGCAGTGACCTGTTGTTTGAGAGACGAAGAGAGGGAAGCCAGGAAACACACACACAAGATAAGACAGGAAAGCCAAGGGATATTAGGAAGTACTTTTTAGGGTAGTAAGCCATGAAGAAGTAGTTGATTGGAGAGTAGCCGGAGAGTTTTAGGGGTCAACTCCCCTGCGGCCAGGTGCCTGACCAGGCCTCACGGTAAATGAGTTGACCAACCAGGCTTTTGCAGCTAGCAGCAAGTCGTTCAGCGTAAGCATTGCAGCCCGGCCGACCAGGAACTGACTTGAGGAACTTATTAACTTCCTTCTTGAAGACAACCAGAGGGCTGCTGATAATTACCTTTAAGGGGCACGTAAGTTCCCCCGTCTTCTAATAACTATTTAATATTCTGATTAATGCTCTCCTAAATGCTCTACCTGCCTCACCTAAACATATAGCTATAAGCTATGCTGATGATATCATGATCCATACAACAGGGCATAAGAAGATGAATACCATTCTTAATGAAGTTCAAGCAATTTGTAATCGACTAGGCCTCATAATATCTTCCTCTAAAACAAAGATATTAACAAGCAAACGACATCCCCCACCCATCTATTTGCAGGGTGAAATCATTAGCTACGTTAAAACTTACAGATATCTTGGTGTAGATGTACCCTTTAACAAATCCACTATACCACAACTAAACAAGAAATGTAAAGCTAGGCTAAATGCTCTCAAAGCTGTTGCTGGCTACAATCCCAACTATGGTGCTAATGTGAGAATCGTGAGAATGATGTACATAGCCTATGTTAGGTCCTTAATTGATTATGCTGCTCCCATGTTGATATTAGCTAGAGAAAGTTCCCTCCAACCCTTGGAGTTAATGCAAAACGAAGCTCTCAGGACTATTCTTGGCTGTCCCAGATCTACAAAAGTTCTTAACATGAGGAAGGAGCTTGGTATTTCTAGTATCAGTGATAGGATTGTTGAAATTAACACTGTACTCGGTATTAGAATGTTGAGAAACGAACCAGACACTGTCACAGTGAATCTTACCAAGTGTCTAGAGGTAAATACACACAGATCTAAATGGATTGTGAAAACGTGCAATTGCATTAAGTTTTATAACCTGCATGAACTGTATCACTGTAGGCAACAAGAGCATTTCACCCCTCCATGGAAGATGTGTTCATTTAATATCACATACCTACAAGTCCCTCCCAAGAAGCTCATTGCTAGTAATCCCTTCCTTAAATCTCTTGTTAGAGCAACTGCTCAAGAAGAAATTTCTCACCTAGCTGGTAGTAATAAGTTATCACAAGTTATATACACTGATGGATCTAAACAGGAGTCTTCTGGCAGGGCTGCATCTGCTCTTGTTGCCACCTCCCTAGTTAAGAACGATAATAAATTTGTTGAGTTAGGCATAAGAATTAACAACTGGGCGTCTACACTGCAAACTGAATTGTTTGCAATCCTAATGGCGCTAAAGCTAACCTATGACACTGAGCTTGACTCTATCATCATTACTGATTCTATGTCATCATTGAAGGCTCTTGGCTCATATAATGACTCCAACAACATGCTCATTGGGGAAGCCAGGTATAGATACTCAAAAATTAGGGACAAAGGAATTAATGTACAATTGCTATGGATCCCATCACACATTGGATTACTCCTTCATGATAAAGTTGATATGTTAGCCAAGAAGAGTATCGAGAAGGAGAATGTAGAATATAACTTTGGTATAACTGTGTCTAGCATTAGGAATAATATTAGGAGAGAAGTAAATAATGAAGATGATTGTTATAGGAATGCAGTTAGAAGCCTGAGTAGATCTATAACCCACTGTGATAACATGAACGTAGATAAGTATGTTTATGGAGCAACTTACAATGTGAACAGACTGACTGATGTTGTAGTGGCCAGGCTTAGGCTTGGTTACAAGTACTACTGATTTGTAGTGGCAAACTAAGCTTGTTACAATTTATGTGATGGCAATTATTTGGTCACTCTATCTTGAAACTAGTTGGCTTAATTGTCCACTTTTGAGGAACACAGATGAATGACAAACTAAATAACTATGTGAACAAAGTCAAAGATATTCTTATTTAATGAGAATAAGAGACCAGATAATACTAAGTGACAATTTTCCTTATAATTTACCTTATAACAAATTTTAAGTGTAACTATAGAATATGTAGATATAAATCCATATGTATTCCCGTTAACCCTTTGGGGCCTAGTTCCTAGGCCTTTTGTGTATCCACATGCTCTCGCGCTACCGTCCACAGGATGGATATGAGGTGCACAATAAACTAGCCACTTCGGTGGCAAAATCTAAATCTTCTAATAACGTTCATTTTTCCACTATAATCTACCGTGTCCATAATTACTATCACATTTGCTTTGTCTGTTTCGTAAGGTGAAGTCCAGGATCTTTCCTTAATTCATGGTATAACTTAACAAATCTTTGAGGACAGTTGTGTTGGAGAGGTCTGAGCTTCGTTCAGACCTCTCCGACACACACACATGCACAGGCATACACACATGCACACATGCACAAGCACACAGACCACCCACTCTCCTGGTGACTCACTAAGGAAGGAGACGTAGTGGACTGTTACGATAAAAGGAAGGGGGGGAGGGGGGTGATGTGTATTGGGAGGGGGTGATGTGTGCGGGGGAGAGAGGTGATGTGTACGGGAGAGAGGGTGATGTGTACGGGAGAGGGGATTGATGTGTCTTGGGAGGGGGTGATGTGTACGAGAGAGTGAGGGAGGTTATGTGTACGGGGTAGGGGGTACACATGGTCTGTCATTCGCTTAAGTTCAATTGATCACTTGAGAATGAACATGTGCAGAGGATGGAGGGGTGATTACGAGAGGGGGAGATGAAAGGAGAAGGGGGTGGAGGGAGGGAGAGAGATAGTGAGAGGTGAAGGAAGAAGGGAAAGGTGAAAAATGTGAGGAGAGAGAGTAGAAGTGAAGATAGAGGATTGGGGAAGAGAGAGAGAGAAAGAAAGAGAGACAGGAGAGGGGGAGGAGCCCCCACCCCCCAAAACGGACACCAGCTGTTCATCACTATCAATTATATTCTGGTTACACCACTTCCCTCCCCTCCCCTCCCCTCCTCTCCCCTCCCCTCCCCTCCCCTCGGTATACTCAGAATATGCTACCAACACACCACCCACACCCTGCACACCCGGACAACACTTCACCTTACAACCATTCTTAATTAACCTCAAGGTGCAAGTCTGACCTGTGATTTACCTGAGACTTACCTGTGATTTACCCGAGCTATATCCAATACACGGAAGGAAGCACTGACCAGGGAAGTGGAAAGTATCGAGCTTAAGATAAACGACTCCTACAGGACCCAGGAGAAACAGGAGCTAAAAGCGATCAGCGAAATTGAAAGAAATTCGAAATATTTTTTTTCATGTGCCAAAAGCAAGGCAAATACCACATCTAGTATCGGGTCCTTGCTCAGACAAGATGGGACTTACACAGATGACAACAAAGAAATGAGTGAGATACTGAAATCAAAATACGACTCTATTTGGCGAACCAGTAATCAGTCTGAAGATGGACAATCCAAATTATTTTTTTCATGAATGAGCCTCAAAACTCCATCAATATATGCCAGATTTCCGACATCACCCTAACTCCGACAGACACTGAGAAAGCCATTGACAATATGCCCATCCACTCTGCCCCAGGCTCAGACTCGTGGAACTCTGTGTTCATTAAGAACTGCAAGAAACCCCTTTCGCGTACCCTAAGTATACTATGGAGAAGGAGCTTAGACATGGGTGAAATTCCAGTCACTAAAAACAACAGATATAGCCCCACTCCATAAAGATGGCAACAAATCATTAGCTAAGATCTATAAACCAATAACTCTAACGTCCCACATCATAGAATCTTTGAAAGAGTGCTAAGAAGCACGATTGCCAACCACTTGGATTCTCAAAAACTGCACAATCCAGGGCACCAAGAGTTCAGAGCAAGTCGCTCCTGCCTCTCGCAACTACTGGATCACTATATAGTCTAAGATGCACAGGAAGAAAAACAGAACTTTGCAAAAATCTTTGACAAGTGCAATCATGGTGTAATGGCACACAAAATACGTGCTAAATGAATAACTCGCAAAGTGGGGAGATGGATCTTCAACTTTCTAACCAATCGAACACAAAGAGTAGTGGTAAACAGAGTTAAATCGGAAGCTGCCATAGTGAAGAACTCTGTTCCACAAGGCACAGTACTCGCCCCCATCCTGTTCCTCATCCTTATATCAGACATAAACAAAGATGTAATCCACAGCACCGTGTCATCCTTTGCAGACGATACTTGGATCAGCATTAGACTGTCATCTATTGAGGACACAGCTAACCTTCAAGAAGATATAAACCAAGTTTTCCAATGGGCAACGGAAAACAATATGATGTTCCATGAAGACAAATTCCAACTACTCCGTCATGGAAAACTGAAGGAGATAATAATTAGAAATGAGTATACTACAAACTCTGATCATACAATAGAGCGTAAAAATAATGTGAGGTACCTGGGAGTGGTAATGTCTGAGGATCCCACTTTCAAAAAACACTACACAAACAACCCGCACATAAAAGAGAGAAGCTTACGACGACGTTTCGGTCCGACTTGGATCATTTACAAAGTCACACTAACCAGAAGTGGAGCAGGACGCCTATATATAGGCAGGAAGAGGTGGTGGTGGTGGTGGTAGTAGTAGTAGTAGTAGTAGTAGTAGTAGTAGTAGTAGTAGTAGTAGTAGTAGTAGTAGTAGTAGTAGTAGAAGTAGTAGTAGTGGTAGTGGTAGTAGTGGGGAATAAGGAGGACGAGCCAGTCAAATACAAAGGAAGGGGAGCACTGCAAGGGAGCTAGGTGCCCACAGAGGGAGAGCAAATGCACAGATGTGGGTGAAAGGGGAAGTGGTGAAAAAAAATAAAGAAAGAACAGAAACACGAGACAGAAGAGAGAAAGACAACCTAGAGGAGAAAAAGGAAAGGGGGAAAGGAGAAGAGGGAGAAGAAGAAAAAGAAAAGAAAAATGAGGAGTCAGGTTAAGTCCCCGGGTGTTCTGAATTGAGCATTTTACAGGTTTGTGGGGGAGGAAGGGATCTACAGAGACGAACCGGCTAAATTCACACAAG
>NC_069428.1:3313407-3331484 GCF_026875155.1 Cherax quadricarinatus | reverse complement strand
TTTCTACATTGTCCAACGCTTCATTTACTGGGTTGATGAACATTAGTTTATACTGGTATTTTGGAATTTTGCTCATTTCTTTTTTTTCACCGTCAGTGTGTGAAATTCTTGTTATTAATGGTTCACTTCTACAGGTACTTCTTAACTTGGTCTTTGCATATGTATAGAAATATTTGGGGTTTCTTGCACTATCTTGATGGTTTCCTGTTTTTCTTTTTTTTGTGCTACTTCTGTTTGGTACGAAACAGTAAGTTTTTGTTCTGTCTTTGTAATCTCTGGAGAAAGATCATTTTTCCTTCATTGTGGCGTATTCATGCTTTTAAACAGTTCAGTAACCTTTCTTCTTCTTCTTCTTGTGTACATTTTCATACTCTCTCTCTCTTTCTATGTCTCATCTTTCAGGTTTCCTAAGTGGAACATATTTAATGATGATTGGTTCTGTTTTTGGGTTTCCCAAGTACTGGCCAGGATTGAGGGTTAATTTTGTACCAATCAATTCTCTGATTGTTGAAGCGAAATTCTCTAAACGCTTTTTTTTTTCGTTTATTATTACTGGCGTTTTCTGCCTCTCAATTTATATTTTTTGTACTTTTATAATACTGTGATTACAGTACATTATCTGTGATAACTGTGATTAGTTCCTCGTTGTTAGTGAAAAAGAAATCAGTGCATTTTCATTACTAGTGAGGGAGGGAAGGAAGGAGGAAGGAAGAGAGGACAGGAAGGGAGGGAGGAAGGCTGGAGGGCAGGATGGAGGGTAGATGGAGTGACCATTCACTAGAGCTGTGGGACACTTGACTACATCAGAGAGTGTGTGGTGCGGGCTGCGACTTGCCTCATACAATGGAAACAGCTCATCCAAGGCAACTGGAGACACCGTGGTCAGATTACACTGCTGCTGATGCTGAGATCAACACAAGAGAGCAACGCTGATGCTGAGATCAAGACAAGAGAGCAGCGCTAATGCTGAGATCAAGACAAAAGAGCAGCGCTGATGCTGAGATTAACACGAGAGAGCAGCGCTGATGCTGAGATCAACATAAGAGAGCAGTCCTGATGCTGAGATCAAAATAAGAGAGCAGCGCTGATGTTGAGATCAACACAAGAGAGCAGTCCTGATGCTGAGATCAAAATAAGAGAGCAGAGCTGATGCTGAGATCAACACGAGAGAGAAGCGCTGATGCTGAGATCAACACAAGAGAGCAGCACTCAAACATGAACCCACCAGCAACACGACAGCAGACTAAGAGGCACAGCCGGGACCTGTGACTCGACCCCAGCAAACACAACTCGGTGAGTGCACACTCGTGTAGATGTATCATTTGGTTTACTGGCCAGGAACGTGTGGGTCATTTAACACAGAACACTCGAAGAATTGAAAACTGGAAGAAGACAATGGTCTCATAGCATTCGGAAGAGCAACGTAAGAGAGACCTGGGAATAACCATGTGGGGAGATGTTATCTTCAAAGATAGCAGCGTCAGTATCACAGGTGCAAAAATATGATAGGCAGGTTAAGAATCTTTCTCAGAGCAAGAAATGGCCAAGGTGATGATGATACTTCTTAAAGTACTTGTACTTTCTACAAGCAAATATTACTGTACACTCAATTACTGGGAGCGCTTGAGGTTCCTGAACCTGTATTCCCTGGAACGCAGGTGGGAGAGATACATGATTATATACACCTGGAAAATCCTAGAGGGACTAGTACCGAACTTGCACACGAAAATCATTCACTACGAAAGCAAAAGACTTGGCAGACGATGCAACATCCCCCCCAATGAAAAGCAGGGTGTCACTAGCACGTTAAGAGACCATACAATAAGTGTCAGGGGCCCGAGACTGTTCAACTGCCTCCCAGCATACATACGGGAGATTACCAACAGACCCCTGGCAGTCTTCAAGCTGGCACTGGACAAGCACCTAACGTCGGTTCCTGACCAGCCGGGCTGTGGCTCGTACGTTGGTTTGCGTGCAGCCAACAGTAACAGCCTGGTTGATCAGGCTCTGATCCACCAGGAGGTCTGGTCACAGACCGGGCCGCGGGGGCGTTGACCCCCGGAACTCTCTCCAGGTAAACTAACAGCATCTTCAAGGCTCACACACCCACTGTTACAACCCAGGAACAATAAGGCCTGTTATCCTGGGTGTAAAGGGCAGCAAGGAGCAGAACAAACATAGCTGAATGACTTTGAATTATATTTTCCTTTATCAAGTGCGATTATAAGTATTTACAAGTATGTACACTATATACAGTTGGAAATATGTGTACAACATGGTTAAGCAAAGGCAACAGAATGGACAACCGTGTTCAACAAGCAACTGGGTGAAAATGACATGGGTGAGAATGTGAGCGGTATCCACGTCACCTTCACAATTGCCAGATACACAATATGATTGGCTGAACCTAGGAACTGATCTGACGATGGGGGCCCAATCGTCGGACCCTTAGTTACCTGGTTCGCTGGTTGGAGAGGTAGCCTTATATGAGTGTGTTCACATGCTCCGAATAAAGGGTACATACACTTTGATTGTAGCACCCCCATCCCGAGAAGGCTCAGAACTAGGCTTCCACCTCCAATTGGTAAACGTGCCACCATGGCACAATATAATGGGTCCGCCTTTTCTCTCAACCATCCAGCTTTTAGATAGAGCTCAACTTTATTCGCGGCATAAAGCCAAACTCTAAACTTAGAGCGAGACAGCAGACAGTAGGGCTAATGTACGTTCAGGATACCTGCAGACGGTAGCAGAATATCCTCTCACTAAAAACATTAAATACTCATTATATACAAAAGGAAAAAAAAAGCTATAAACCTGTTTACTAAAGGTCCCTAACACATCTTAACCTAATACAGAATGCTACACTCTTGATAAAGAATCAGCCAACTTTTTTTTTTGGCCAGCAATGTGCTTAATACATGTGTTATATAGTTGTAGCCTGATTGACCACCTCATTATTCTTGTGTTGTGATTTTTCATATGTTGAATATAAATTAGAGGCTTGTGGTCGGTGTAGACTGTGACCACCTGCAAAGTCTGGCCCACATACACATCAAAGTGTTCCAAGGCCAATACCAGCACGAGGGCTTCTTTTTCAATTGTAAAGTAGGCCCTCTGGTGCGGCTGGTACTTGGCCGAATAATAAGCCACAGGCTGCAACCCATCGTCCCTATATTGCAGAGGTACTGACCCCACTCCAGACTCACCTGTAAGGTAAAAGGTTTGAAGAAATCATGAGACAGGAGAACAGGAGCAGTACAAAGCATTAGTTAGGCGTTGTAGAAAGCCGTTTGACATTCTGATGTCCACTTAAAGGGGACTTTGGGACTGGTAAGTGAGGTTAGAGGAGCTACAATATCTGAGAAATTTTTACAGAATCTTCTATAGAATCCTACCATACCCAGGAAACGTTGGAGAGATTTCCTATCATGAGAAACTGGATAATTTTTAATGGCAGGAATTTTAGCAAATTTAGGGGCCACTTTGCCACTGCCAAATAATTAACAGAAGCCTGAGCAAAAGAAGATTTAGATAAATTAACAGTTAAGTGAAAACTCTGGAAGGTCTCAAAGAGAGCCTTAAGCCTAAACATGTGTTGATGCCAAGTGTCCGACAAAACAGCAATGTCATCTAGATAAACTGCCGTGCCTTCAAGTCCTTTAATAGGCTCATGGATAAGTTTCTGGAATGAAGAGGACGAGCTTTTATTCCGAAGGGGGTAACTGTATATTGATAATGACGTCCTGGAATTACGAAGGCAGAGATTTCCTTCGCCTAATCCTTCAAAAGTACCTGATAGCAACCTTTAAGGAGATATAACTTGGACACAAAAGTAGCCTTACCCACAAAGTTAATTAAGTCATCCAGACTTGACAGACGGTAAGCATCTGCAATTGTGACCTCTTTCACCTACAGTAGTCTGTACACATTCGAAAACCTCCATCAGCTTTTTTTAACAAGGATGCACGGTGAAGCCCATGGACTAGACAATTCCTCCACTAACCCATGCTCTAACAGAAATTCTACCTCCTGCTGAAGTACCTTCTGTTTTTCAGGATTAGCTCTGTAGGGGGAGATTTAATAGGTTAGAGTTTCCCATATCTACGTCATGATATCCTAGGTACATTTTTTCGGAACATCCGAAAAGATATCAGGGTAAGATATTGTAGAAGCGCATTTAAAACTTGTTACTTGAGTCTTAGATAGCCCTACTGTTAAAGGGTAGGGTCCTTGAGGAGGACAGAATTTGGAAGCCTGACATTAATTTCAAAAATAGAGTGCAAGAGTCAGAGCCCACCCTCAGAGGCAGAGGACAGAGTCATCACTGGATTTTAATCTGGTGTATTAAAGACTTTAATTTGATTAATGAGGTAAGTTTTAGTTTTTGATGTCTTGTCAAGGGGAGACACCACGTAATTTACACCGGATAATTTACTTACAATTTGCATAGGCCCCATAAATCTAGCTTTCAAGATGTGGCCAGGTATAGGTTCCTGTACCAACACCTTGTCTCCTGGAGGGAAGGAGCGAAATTGTGAATTTCTGTCATACCTCTGTTTCATCTTGTTTTGAGCTGCCTTTAAGTTAGCCTTGGCTAACTGACGTGCCACCTGCAGCCTTGAAGACGGGTTGTAGAGTGTTGAGCAAACGTATTCTCCCATCCATCCTTCCCTGAGCACCCGAAGAGGACCTCGTACATTGTGCCCAAAGATCAGCTCAAACGGACTATACCCGTAGACTCCTGCACAGCTTTCCTTATTGAAAACAGCAACAAAGGTAGTGATTCAATACAGTTTGTAGGAAAATGCATACAAAAAGTTCTCATCATACTTTTTAACGTCTGATGGAATCTTTCCAAGGCACCTTGGGACTGAGGATGATAGGCAGTGGATAAGTTGTGAATTATCCCTAGCCTAGTCAATGCTTCCCTAAATGCTTTGGCAGTGAAGTTAGTACCTTGATCATTTTGAATAGATTTAGGAATGCCAAAGCAAGAGATGAACTTGGTTAAAGCTTTGCTTTAGTATTAATACTAAAGCATTAGTATTAATACTGCGCATGGCAATTGCTTCTGGGTATCTAGTTATTCTATCCATAATGGTAAATAAGTGCTGATTCCCAGACTTGGACTTATGTAGTGGGCCTACACAATCTATAATTAACTCTGCAAAAGGTTCTCCATCGACAGGTATAGGATGAAGAGGTGCAGGTTTAGTGGGGTGTCCGGGTTTCCTTACTAGCTGACATTCTCTACAACAGCGAATGTGATGCTTTACATCTTGTCTTAACTTTGGCCAGTAGAATTCTTTTAATATTCTTACTGAGTTTTAGTAACTCCTAAGTGGCCTCCTAATGATGTGTTATGAGCTATATTTAATATTTGAGGTCTAAACTTCTTTGGAACTACTAACCTGTCTGACTGTTGTCTTCCCTCCATCTCCTTACCAGTCCCAGTGCAGATCAAATAGTCGTTTTTAAGTTTATATTTGACCGGGTGCTCTGAAAAGGATTTACCCATGGCTGCCTGAAAAGCAAAATTCAGTGAAGGGTCTTTTCGCTGTTCCTCTCGGAAGGACATCCCTTGGGTATGGAAACAGAGACATCTGGCAGTCCTGCAATCCTGGAATAGAAAGGGCTTGATCTGGGTCTGTTCACTAAATTTACGAGGCTCTGGCCAGTTTTCCTCGTAAAACAAATTGGCTAATCCGAGATCAGAGTCGTCCAGGAATGGGTTAGCATTATCGTCAGATAACCCTTGGGATTTTGCCCGAGTTATGGCCAACATCGGAGAAGAATTAATCATTATTGGTTCTGGACACGTACTAGAAGTGGTAATGTTATTACCCAGTAATAACATTGCATCCAGTGTAATATCTGCATTGTATATATATTTTATGCAAAGGGACAGAAAAAATTGCTTCTCGAAAAGCTTCTAACAGAACCGAGGATTGTAATGAAGTTTGCTCCCAAAGGGAAAGTACTCCCTCTCTTATAAATGAGCAATATGCTCCAGTATTCCTAAAGGTTCTGACTTCAGTTTTCTTTGAGTTTTCCTGAAGGAATATTTGACTCGTGCAATGATAAGGGGCCAACCCTTTCTCTACTTCTTTCAGGGATATGTTACTATGGACAGTATAAATTTTCCCTAATGGTTGGGGTTTATTTGGGCAGTTTGGGAGAATACGGCCTGATTTATTACAATAAAAGCAAACAACAGACTTGACCTTAGCTCCCTGTTGACATTGTGACTGGTGCCGCTCTGGGTACTGTTGTCGGGATTCACCATGTTGAGTGGTTTGTCGCTCACCAAGTTGACCATAAGTTGAGTAGTGTGGCTCACCAGGTGAAATTAGTTAGCTGACGTAGGCATCTACTTCCTGCGGCACTTCATCCCCAATCAGGAAATTTTTCTTTGATGATCTCTGCCTCATGCCAGGCTGTTAAAAAGAGAGATGGGCCACTCAGACAAGGACGGTTGGTTTCAAAGTAATCACCAACCTGGCTGCCTCCATTGCAGTGGTTAAGACATGATCCTGCCCGAAAGACCCCAAACCTCTGGTCCACAGACTCCAGCAGGTTGTCCCCCAGTATAAGTTGAATTAACCCCGTCGAAGTTTGCGACACCATTTTCTTTGTACCAACAGGGTTAAAGCTTGGGTTCTGCTGTCGAACAAAGTCCCCTAAAGATTGACCAAGCTGTCATCTGCCAAACTTTAACGCCTTTCTATACTTAGCAGGGATACATTGATAAGCTCCAAGAACCGGGGTCTTCACCGCCTGATAATTACTAAAATCAGTGTCATTTAACAGTGATGTAAATTCCTGTTAAATATTGTATGGGACCAAAGATGCCCAGTGATATTCAGGCCACCTCAAGGCTCAAGCCTGTTTTCGAAGTTTCCAGAAATTGTTCAGGCTCTGCCTGAACAATTAGTTTGCAAAAAGCAGCTGTACTGCTTTTTGCAAACTGAAACCGATTCACCTTCAGACAACCCTGTCGCATGAGACTGACGGTTTTGCTCCCGTTAGTGTATCGTTTTCCTCCCGCGAGAACCTCCGGTTTTATTTCCCGGTTCCGTAGAGGGAGGAGCCTGATGTGCCATCTCCTTTTTCTTGAATTTTGACACTTATAAGAGTACGAAGCTGCACAGCTGTGAGAGAGTGTTTGTGATCAATGCCAATGAACGAGCAATTTGCCAACACACTCTGTAGAGAAAACTTAGGCAAGTTTAATAAAGTGTATGCAGACACTAGGCATCCGACTCTTCTAGGCGGCATACCCAAAATAACATGCTATTTGTAATACACGCTCCGCTATGCACAGTAGACTGCAGAATATTCACACGATAACAAGACTGCCACGCAGCAAGCCAAATGCAGAATACGCACATTTCAATAGCAAAGCTGACATGCAGAAGCAAAATCAACTGCAAATAATAGCAAGGATGACCCTTTGCCAAGCGGATGAAAAGCTAACACACAAAACAGCAAGCTATCTTACGATCACACAATAGCAGGCCTGACATGCAAAGATTCCTGAAGTGTTGGAAAAGCTGATGCAGCACCAGATAGCCCGCTATTTACGATCACTTCCTGATCCAACTTTAACTCTAGGCTCAACTCCTGCTCTAAGTCCAGCTTCAGCTCCCAGACAGGCCCCCATATTACAACCTATGAACAAAAAGGCCCCATTATCCTGGGTGTAAAAAGGGGGGCAAGGAGCAGAACAAACACAGCTGAATGAAATTTGAATTATATTTTTTCCCTTTACCAAGTGCGATTATAAGTATTTTACAAGTATGTACACTATCTACAGTTGGAAATATTGTGGGACAACATGGTAAATCAAGAGGTAAAGACACAGCCTGGAGACAGAATGGACAACAGTGTTCAACCAGCATTGGCTGAACCCAGGAACTGATCTGACAATGGAGCCCCGATCGTCAACCCTTGTTACCTGGTTCGCTGGTTCAGGAGGTGGCCTTTTATGAATGTGTTCACATGCTCCAAATAAAGGTTACATACTCTTTGCATGCAACACCACACAAAAATAAAAATATAAACACACACATACACATCAGGAGGAGAGTGCTGGAGCACCTGGAGCAGAAAAGATTATAAACGACAGCCAGCACAGATTCATGGAAAGCAAATTGTGTGTCACAAACCTACTAGAGTTTTATGACAAGGTAACTGAAGTAAGAAATGAGAGGGAGGGGTGGGTTGATTGCATTTCATTGACTGGAAAAAGGCCTTCGACACAGTTTCCTCACAAGAGAATTAGTACAGAAGCTAGAGGAACAGGCACATATAACAGGAAGGGCACTGCAATGGATCAGAGAAACCTAACAGGGAGGCAACAGAGAGTCATGGTCCATGATGAGGTATCCCAGTGGGCGCCTGTGACAAGTGGGGTCCCACAGGGGTCAGTTCTGGGACCAGTGCTATTCCTTGGTATATGTGAACGACATGACGTAAGGGATAGACTCAGAATTTTCCTGTTTGTAGATGATGTGATATTAATGAGAAGAAAATTAAATTGATGCAGACCAGGGCAGGTTACAAAGAGACCTGGACAGGCTGGACGCGTGGGTACAGCAACTGGCTTCTAGAATTTAACCCCGCCAAATGCAAATTCATGAAGATCAGAGTAGGGCAAGAAGGGCCGCAGACAGAGTATAGGCTAGGTGGCCAAAGACTGCAAACCTCAAATCAAGGAGAAAGATCTAGGAGTGAAGATATAATACGGAGTAGTGCCAGAAGCAACATTAACAGGATAACGGCTGCGGCAAAGGGCTCCTGGCAAACCTGAGAATAGCGTTTCCGGTATCTCAGTAAGGAATCGTTCAAGACTTTTTACACTGTGTACGTCAGGCCCATACTGGAGTACGCAGCACCAGTTTGGAGCCCACACCTGGTCAAAACACGTCAAGAAATTAAAGAAAGGCAAAGCTTTGCAACAAGGCTGGTTCCGGAGCTAAGGGAATGTCCTTTGAAGAAAAGGGTTTAAAGGGGAAAACGTCTGACGACACTGGAGGGAAAAAGGGTCAGGGGGGACATGATAACGACATACAAAATACTGGTGGGAAAAGACAAGGTGGACAGAGACAGGATGTTCCAGAGATGGGACACAGAAACAGGAGTCAAAACTGGAAGCTGAAGACTCAGATGAGTCAAAGGGGAAAGTTAGGAAGATTTCTTCAGCCCCAGAGTTGTTGGAAGTGGAATAGTCTGGCAAGCGATGTAGTGGAGGAAGGAACCATTCATAGTTTTAAGACGAGGTATGATAAAGCTCATGGAGCAGGGAGAGGGAGGACCCAGTAGCGGTCAGTGAAGAGGCGGGGCCAGGAGCTGAGTCTCGACCCCTGCAACCACAATTAGGTGAATTAGGTGAGAGTGGGCACCTGTGACGAGTGGGGTTCTACAGGGGCCATTCCTAGTAACGGTGCTGTTTCTGGTATTTGTGAACGACATGACGGAAGGAATAGACTCTGAGGTGTCCCTGTTTGCAGATGACGTGAAGTTGATGAGAAGAATTCACTCGATCGAAGACCAGGCAGAACTACAAAGGGATCTGGACAGGCTGCAGACCGGTCCAGCAATTGGCTCCTGGAGTTCAATCCCACCAAGTGCAAAGTCATGAAGATTGGGGAAGGGGAAAGAAGACCGCAGACGGAGTACAGTCTAGGGGGCCAGAGACTACAAACCTCACTCAAGGAAAAAGATCTTGGGGTGAGTATAACACCAGGCACATCTCCTGAAGCGCACATCAACCAAATAACTGCTGCAGCATATGGGCGCCTAGCAAACCTCAGAACAGCATTCCGACATCTTAATAAGGAATCATTCAGGACCCTGTACACCGTGTACGTTAGGCCCACATTGGAGTATGCGGCACCAGTTTGGAACCCACACCTAGCCAAGCACGTAAAGAAACTAGAGAAAGTGCAAAGGTTTGCAACAAGACTAGTCCCAGAGCTAAGAGGTATGTCCTACGAGGAGAGGTTAAGGGAAATCAACCTGACGACACTGGAGGACAGGAGAGATAGGAGGGACATGATAACGACATACAAAATACTGAGAGGAATTGACAAGGTGGACAAAGACAGGATGTTCCAGAGATTGGACACAGTAACAAGGGGACACAGTTGGAAGCTGAAGACACAGATGAATCACAGGATGTTAGGAAGTATTTCTTCAGCCACAGAGTAGTCAGTAAGTGGAATAGTTTGGGAAGCGATGTAGTGGAGGCAGGATCATACATAGCTTTAAGCAGAGGTATGATAAAGCTCACGGTTCAGGGAGAGTGACCTAGTAGCGATCAGTGAAGAGGCGGGGCCAGGAGCTCGGAGTCGACCCCCGCAACCTCAACTAGGTGAGTACAACTAGGTGAGTACACACATACACACACACACACACACACAACACACACACACACACACACACAACACACACACACACACACACACACACACACACACACACACACACAAAGTAGCAGTATACAAGTGATAAGTGTGGTAAATGAGGACTCAAAAGGGCAACGAGTTAAAAATAGCGAAGAAGCCAGCGGCGGAAGGGCGAGGTGCACGAGTCATCGTACAGCAAGCATCGTACAGCGAGCATCATACATCAGGCATCTGGATGGACGTCCCCTCTGACCAGTAACGTACAAATCACCTGTTTTGTGGTTGGCGGGGAGTCTGAGTGATAGAGCCGGCCCAGCGGTCACTGGTAACTCGATATCTAAACCCTGCTCCAGAGCGATTATCATACACACAACACCTAGCAGTAGTAGGAAGATAAACTTTGTAGGAGTAAGGATTAAGCAGGAGGATTAAGTCGTGGCTAATGGGACTACAGCCCTGACAACAGTTTCGAGAGATAATGGTCTAGGACACAAAGACAGTACAATCTGAGAAGCAAGTACTGGGTACACATGTAGTAAAAAGGTAGTACATAACTAGGTGAAAGAATGACTTGTTAACACACACTAGTATTATAATTATTAGAACTACTTTCAGTGTTAATGGTATCTCATTAGTATTACGGATACACAGAAGTGAATTGTATTTCTGGGACATATAAACAACTGACGTGCTCACACACACACACACGCGCGCACACACATACACACTCGGGGCCAGGAGAAAGGGTTGACCCCCGAAAAACCCAATAGGGGGGTACACCAGCTGAAAAACCTTTTGGGAATTTTACCGCCTCCCCCACAGACCCCTTACCTTTCCCCCCTCACGGGTTTTCCCTTTTCAAACCCCCTTTCCTCCTTTTCCCTCTCTCTCTTTTCTCTCCTTCCCCCCCCCCCTTTTTTCTCCCTCTCTTACCCTTTTTTCTCCCCCTCACATTTCTCCCCTTTCCCCCTTGGTCTTATCCTCACCCCCATACCCCTTCCTTCTCTCCCCCCTTTTTTACCCCTTTTTCTCTTTCCCCTCTCTCCCTCCCTTTTACCCCTTTTTCTCCCCTTCCCCCCCACCCCCTCCTCCTCTAAACTGTACTAAATGGTAGTCATAACTGGGTGAAAAAAATGGCTTGTTTAAAAACCACGCTTTGTATTATAATTTTGAAAATACTTCAGTGTTTGTGGGAATTTATTTGTATTAAAGGGAAAACAAGAAAATGAATTTTTAAATTTTTTGGGAAAAATTTTAAAACTGACGTGCTCCCACCCACACACCCCGCACGCACACCATAACCCCTTTGGGGGCCCGGAGGGGGGTTCGGTCCCGAAACCCCAACTAGGTGGGGTTTCACCCCAGCTGTTTCCCTTTGGGAAATTTTTCTGCCTCCCCCACAGACCCCCTTTCCCCTTTTTCCCCCCCTCGGGGTTTTTCTCTCTCAAACCTTTTTTCCCCCCTTTCTCCCCCTCTCTCTCTTTCCTCCCTTCCCCCCCTCCCCCTCTTTTCCCTTCCCCCCTTACCCTTTTTTCTCCCCCCCCACATTTTTCTCCCTTCCCCCCGGGGCTTATCCTCACCCCCATACCCCCTTCCTCTTCTTTCCCCCTTTTTTTTACCCTTTCTCCCCTTTCCCCTCTCTCCCTCTTTCTACCCTCTCTTTCTTCCCCCCCCCTCTCCCTCCCCTAGCCCTTTTGTCTGTGGTAATAAAAAAAATAAAAAAAAAAAAAAAAAAAAAAAAAAAAAAAAAGGGTGGCCTTAGAGGGCCCGGGAAACCCCGGATCTGGTGGCGAACCAAAGGGGGAAAGACTGGGAGCTAGAGCTCCAAAAAAAAGGGGGGAAGTGGGGGGGAAAGGGAAAATGTAGAGCTTGGGGAAAAAAAATGGAGGAGCGGGGTAGTGAAGAGTGCAGGAAGTGGGAAAAAAACAGGGGCCCTTTGCAGCAGAAGTTTGGGTACAGTGCTTAGAAGAGAAACTGCAAAACCCTTTAAAAAAAGATTAGAGAACAAATGACAATTCAGGTGTGAATCAGGGAAATTCAAAATCAGGCGCAGCAAAGGGGATGGTAAGCAACAACCCGGGAATGCCCAAAATTGAAGGGGCCCCATCAGACCCAGTGGGGCCCCGGGAAAAGACGACGAGACATAAGATCAAACGAAAAGGTCGGAAAACAATGAAGGGATTCTATATGCAGAGATTCTAACAGCCAACCCGCAGTAGCCCAAGGGGGGCAGTTGGGTCAGGAAAGGGCAGTTTCCAAATGAGAATAGAAGTTTAGATATGACAGGGACTGAAGGCAAGAACTGTAATGGAAGGAAAAAAAAAGCCCCCGGGGGGATGCGATGGAGGGCTCGTGGGAGGGGGAAAGGGCGGGGGTCAAATTTTTGTGTTCGGGCTCCAAAAAGCCCCCGGGGGGCCAATTTGAAGAAATAAAACAGGAGGGAAAAAAATGATTTGGGAAAGGGATCTTTAAAAAAAAATAGGGGGGAGGGCCAAAATTTACCCCCGGTACAAATTTTCAGAGGGAAATTTGGGTTTGGTTTTCGAGTGGAAGGATACGGGCCTGTCAGAGTAACTTTTTAAAAGGAGAATCAGTTGAACCAGGATTCTGAAGAGAAAAGGGAAGGGTGAGGGACAAAGAGGGGTACCCAGAGTATACCTCGACCCCGACAGAACACAAGGGGGAAAAAGGGCTAACTGAAAGGGGGTACAGAGACGCAAGGAGGAATGGAAAGCAATGGGAAAAAGAGCAGGACCCAGACACAAAGGGGGGAAGGGCAAAACCACCCCAAAAGAATTTCCCACCAAAAACTAGGGAATTCCCCAAGAATTGGGAAAATTAAAAACCCCCGGCCCCAATTCCCCCAACAAATAATCACGTTTTTGGGATTTTTACCCCCCCCCTAACAAAAATCCCCCCAAAACCCCCCAAAAACTTTTTCCCCCCAAAATTTTTTTTAATACCCCGGGGGAAAAAAGGTAAAGGTTTGGGGGAAAGGGAGGAATAAAATAAAATTGGGGTTGGGGGGAAAAAAAAAAAATTTTTTAAAAAAAAGGAAGAAAAAATTGAAAAATAAAAATTTTTTCCCCCCGGTTTAAATTTGGGGGAAAAAGGGTGGGGGGGGGTTTTTTTTTTTTTTTTGGGGGGGGGGGGTTTTTTTTGGGGGGGGGGGGGGTTGGGGGGGGGGGGGAGGTGGGGGGGGGGGGTTTTTTGGGGGGGGGGGGAATTTTTTCTTGGGGGGTTTATGGGGGGGGGGGGGGGTGGGGGGGAAAAAAGGGGGGGGGGGGTTGGGGGTTTTTTTTTTTGTTTTTTTTTTTTGGGGCCCCAAAAAAAAAAGGGGGGGGGGGGGGGGGGGGGGGGGGGGGGGGGTTAGGGGAAAAAAGGGGCCCCGGGGGTTGGGGGGGGGTTTTGCGGGAAAAAGGGGGGGGGGGGGGGGGGGGGGGGGTTGGGGGGGGGAAAAGGTTTGGGGGGGGGAGGTTGGGGGGGGGGTGGTGGGGGGGGGGGGGGGGGGGGGGGGGGGGGGGGGGGGGGGGGGGGGGGGGGGGGGGGGGGGGGGGGGGGGGGGGGCACAATTTCCCAACAGGATTTAGACCTGGGGAAAGATAAAAGGGTAGGGGGGGGAAGGAGGGGTTGCATGTTAATAAAACACCAATGGGGATTTGAGGAAATAAAAGGCTGGAATGTTTGGAGAAAGGGACACATTTTTAGGTTTACAATTCAGCCCGGGGAGAAACAAAAAGTAGTTTGGGGTGAGGGGTTTTAACCCACCACAAAACTGCGGGAAAGGCCAAAGAGGAGTACGAAGAAAACAACGGGGTTGATGGTGGGACACAGGGGCTGAGGTGGCAAAAAAGGGGCTCATCGAGCAGAGCAAAGTTACGGGTTTAAGGGCGATTTCAACCAAGGGAGATCGACTGGGAAAAACCCCCCGGGGGCCACATGGGGGTCCCGAAAAAGGGGAGACCCCAAGTGATGGATTTTGGTTACTTGAAAAACCTCAGGCACAACTTTGTCGGGGAAACCAACCAGAGGGGGAGAGGGGAGGGGCCCAGCAAAAATGGATTTGTGTTAAACCGACAGTTCAGACTTTGAGGCCAAAATCACTTATAAAGGGGCCCCCCGGAGCTAGCGATATGTGGTTCGGGAGTTTTGACTATATGTAGAGTTACAAGTGGAAAAAGGGTAACGGGAAAACTGAAGGGGCGGGCCCAAACTATAAAAGGGGGCCCTACACAGGTATGAGAAAATTTGCGGGGAGGTTCAGGGGGACGGAAAGGGTTTAAAAAAAAATCGAAAACGAGAGATTGGAATTTGGCAAAAAAAGTGAAAGGGGGGGGAGGAAGTTTTTTTTTCCCCCGGGGAAAACGGAAATAATGGGAAAAGCCCTAAACAAAAGGCCCTTGGTTTCCCCGAAGGTGTAGGGAGGAAAAAAAACTAAGTGCAACGAGAAGGGAAAAGGTACAGGAACATGGACCCAGGAAAAAAAGGGAAAATTAGTAGAAGAGCCAGAAACGAGTATGCACAATTAAGGAGGGAGGGCCCCAGGACAGAAATTAAAAAAAGGGAATAGCATCAAAAGTCAAATTCGACCCAAAATGCTGTATAGCCCATTAGGAGGGGACAACAGTAAAAGGCCCGGGTTTGGAAAGGCTGAGGAAAGAAGGTGGGAAACTCACAAGAAACGATCAAGGGGGTTATGTGAGGAGCTAAAAAAGAGTTTTAAAGGGGAAGTTTTTAAGTAGAGCGGGAAAGGGACTCTGGGGGGGACGGGCCCAAAATGGGGACACCGAAAGGAATAAAACCAAAAGTGTTGGACGACTTTACATACAGTTGAGGAGGGGTTTGAAGAAACTGCTAAGGGACATCGAAAACCTCAAAGGCAATGGGACCAACAACTCCCCCGTGGGTCCTTAGAGAGGGAGCGATATATTGTGCGTCCCATTTTCCCAATCTTCAACAAAATCCCGGGAAAAATGGGCAACTACCGGGGTTTGGGGAAGAGGGCAAATGTAGTTCCCTTTTTTAAAAAAGGAGACGGGAAAAGAGGAAACAAAATTAGATTTGTGTTTGACATGTATAGATGAAAAATTTGGTGGGAAGATTATCAGGAGGAGAGTGGTGGGGGCCCCTGGAAGGGAAAACAGGAGTAAAATCCCAAACCAGCCGGATTCACGGAAGGCAAATCCTGTGTCAAAAATTTTTGGGGGGATTTTTTATGAAAAAAATAACAAAAGAAAGAAAGAGAGAGAGGGGGGGGTTTGGGTTTTGCATCTTTTTGGGGGTGAAAGGGAAGGGGCCTTTGACACAGTTCTCACAAGGATTGTGAGAAGCTAGAGCCCCAGGCGCTTTAAAACCCGGAAAGGGGCACTGCAAGGGATCAGAGAATCCCCTGAAGGGGGGGGCCCAAACAACGAGCCCTTGGTAGTAATAAATGTATAAAAGTGGGCCCCTGTGAGGGAGGGGGGGTCCCACAGGGGTCGGTCCTAGGCCCCAGTGCTATTTTTTTTTTATGAAAAACGACATGAGGGAAAGGGGTTTAGGACTCAGAAGTGTCCCTGTTTGCGTTTGATGTGAATTTTAATGAGGAGGGAAATTTAAAACTGATGAGGGGCCAGGCAGGGGCCCTTTAAAGAGGGTGGACAGATGGACACCTGGGCCAGCAAAAGGCTTCTCGAATTTTAAAACCGGCCCCAAATTGGGAAAGTCATGAAAATGGGGGAGGGGCCAGAAGACCACGCCCGAGTATAGGCTAGGTGGCCAAAAACTGCAAAACCCCACTAAGGAGAAAGATCTTGGGGTGAGTATAACACCGAGCTTTTCTCCCGGAAAACACCAAACAATTTAGATTAACTGCCCTGCAGTAAAATGGGGGGTGGCAAAAAACCCGAGAAAAAGGGATTCCGATCCTTAATAAGGAATCATTCAAGGGCACTGTACACCGTGTTGTCGGGGCCAAAACTGGAGTAGCAGCCCCGTTTGGAACCGATTGATAAAGCCGTCAAGGAAAAAGAGAAAATACAAAAAGGGGGTTTCGACAAAGGGTTTGTTCCCGAAAAATTAAAAGGGGGAAAGTCCTATGGGAAAGGTTTAAAGGGGAAAAAGGCCTGCCCCACTGGGGGGACAGGAGGGTCAGGGGAGAACTTTAACCCCATATAAAAAAACTTTCGTGGGAAAAAAAACCCAAAGGGGGACAAAGGGGGGATGTTCCAGGGAGGGGGCAAGGGAAAAAAGAGGCCACAATTGGAAAATTGAAAACACAAATGAGTCAGGAGGTTGTAGGAAGTATTTCCTTTAGTCATAAAAGGGTTTTAAGGGGAGTGGGGAAAAGCCTAGAAAATGGAAGTAGGGGGAGGCCCGGAAAACCCTACCCCAGTTTTAAAACGGGGTTTTATAAAAACTCAGGGGGCGGGGAAAAGGGGAGGGCCCCCAGTAGCAAACCCGGTTTAAGAGGCGGGGCCCGGAGCAAAGACTCGACCCCCGCAACCACAAATAGGGGGAGGGAAAAAATAGGGGGGGTACACACAAAACCCCACACACACACACACACAACAAAATTCATAACTATCAATCCTAACATCAAAATTGCAAAAATTTGATTTTTTCCCCGAAGTGTAGTTAATTATGAGGATTAAGGGGGGTTTTTAAGGGGTTTAAAAAAGGAGGGAAGGAAGTGAAAGGGTTTAAAGGGGAAAGCTTAAGCGGGAGATTAAGGGTTTAAAAAAAGGTGGGGGAAAGGGGAAAGGGAAAAAGAAAAAAGTAAACGGGGTTTAATGGATGGGGCTGATTTTCGGGGAAAAATTGGTTTTTGAGGTTGGGGAGGCAGTGTGTGTGAGGCGACTGGAGGGAGGTGTGTGAGGCAGGGGTGGTGAGGCAGGTGTGTGAAAAAGGTGTGTGAGGCAGAGTGTGGAGGAGGGGCTGTGTGAGGGAGAGTGTTGAGGGGGAAGGGGTGTGTGAGGCAGAGTGTGTGAAGAGGTCCCCCCCCTTTTAGGCAGAGTGTGTGAGGCCCGAGGGGTCCGTGTGAGGGCAGATGTGTGAGGGAGACTGTGTGAAAGGGAGGCTGGGTGAGGCAGAGTTGGGGGAGGGGGAGGCCCGAGTGTGTGAGGCAGATGTGTTTAGGCAGGGGGGGCCGGGGTGTGAGGCAGACTGTGTGGGGCAGAAAAGGGGGGGTGTGTGAGGGGAGAGTTTTGTGAAGGGAGGGCCCGTGTGAGGCAGAGTGTGGAGGCAGATGTGTGAGGCAGAGTGTGTGAGGCAGACTGTGTGAGGCCAAAACTGTGTGAGGCAGGGGGGCAGACTGTGTGAGGCGAGTGTGTGAGGCAGACTGTGTGAGGCAGGGTGTGTGAGGAGATGTGTGAGGGGAGATGTGTGAGGCAGGGGGTGTGTGGGGGCAAAACTGTGTGAGGCAGATGTGTGAGGGGGATTGTGGGGAGGCAGAGGTGTGAGGGAGGGGTGTGTGAGGCAGATGGGGTGAGGCAGATGTGTGAGGCAGAGTGTGTGAGGCAAAAGGGGTGTGAGGAAAAGTGTGTTTAGGCAGAGTGTGTGAGGGGGGAGATGTTTTGAAAGGGAGCTGTGTTAGGCCGAGTGATGAAGGGCAGGTGGGGTGAGGCAGAGTTTTGTGAGGCAGAGTGTGTGAGGAGAAATGTGGAGGGGAGTTTTGTGAGGCAGAGT
>NC_069428.1:3288977-3312907 GCF_026875155.1 Cherax quadricarinatus | reverse complement strand
AAGATTGAAACTCTTAATTTTAATTTTCATTTGTTGGACAAAAGAAAAAGGGGAGACTACGAAGGTATAAGGGAAATAGGTTAATAAAGGGATAAAAAAAGGCTTGGGGATTCTCTCCAAGAGAGAACCCGATAATGGTTTTAAATTTAGATAAGTTAATTAGAAAGGGGAAAAAGGAAAGTATTTTTTTTGGAAATAGGGAGTTGATGGGGGGAAACAGTCTACCTAGTTGGGGTTATTAGGCGGGGATTTTGGCTAGTTTCAAATTGGGTTTGGGATAAGTGCATGATGGGGGGGGTTTTGGTTTGAGTGGGATTTTCACATCAGAGCTTATTTCTTGGGTGGCATTGAAAATTGGGTTGGGCAAATGTTTTGTTAGTGGGATGAATTGTAAAGGACCTGCCTAGTATGGGCCAACAGGCCTCCTGCAGTGTTCCTCCTTTCTTATGTTCTTATGTAATGACACGATTGCAAACAAACCATACCACGGGTGGGGATAGAACCCGCGACGAGGATAGAACTCCAGACCGTCGCGTTAGCGACGGCCTGGAGTTTTGAGACTCTCTGAACGCGAGTTCTATCCCCGTCCGTGGTATGGTTTGTACTTGTCCAGTTTCGTCTTGAGAACTTCTACACTTGTCCCAGCAGTGTTTCTGATATCTTCTGGTAAGATACTGAATAGTCTGGATCCACGGATGTTGATACAGTGTTCCCTTATTGTGCCCACGGTGCCCGTGCTTTTCACCGCGTTCATCGCGCACTTCCTCCCATATCTCGCACTCCACTATGTTGTCATGGCAGTGCGCAGATTTAGGACAAGGTCCTCAAGCTATAGCAAGAACAATTTTAATATAAAAAGCAAATACAGAACAATTCCTTTTTAGTTTTGTCTGTATTCGCCGACTCACGTGATGATTCACCCGTGTCCTCCCAAAAATGAAAACTAGTAATGGAAATTGCCAATATATAATATTATTGCTAAAATAGATTATAACTTCTAAAATAATAATAATAATAATAATAATAATAATAATAATAATAATAATAATAATAATAATAATAATAATAATAATAATTTAATTAATCTAAGAATTTGCACAGTTAAATTTTAATGTGTTCAGTGTGGAGGTGGAGTCACCAGTTGATGAATGTCGCGGCCCGTGAGACATAGTGTATAATATGGTACTACAGCGTACTGTATTATGTGTAAGATGACGAGGATCCCATACCACTCTACAACATGTCAGACATCACATACCACTCTACAACATGTCAGAAATCACATACCACTCTATAACATGTCAGACATCCCATACCACTCTATAACATGTCAGACATCACATACCACTCTACAACATGTCAGACATCACATACCACTCTACAACATGTCAGAAATCACATACCACTCCATAACATGTCAGACATCACATACCACTCTATAACATGTCAGACATCCCATACCACTCTATAACATGTCAGACATCACATACCACTCCATAACATGTCAGACATCACATACCAAACCCATAACATGTCAGAAATCACATACCACTCTATAACATGTCAGACATCACAAAACCACTCTACAACATGTCAGACATCACATACCACTCCATAACATGTCAGACATCACATACCACTCTATAACATGTCAGACATCCCATACCACTCTATAACATGTCAGACATCACATACCACTCCATAACATGTCAGACATCCATACCACTCCTAACAGTCAACATCACATACCACTCCATAACATGTCAGACATCACATACCACTCTATAACATGTCAGACATCCCATACCACTCTACAACATGTCAGACATCACATACCACTCTATAACATGTCAGACATCACATACCACTCCATAACATGTCAGACATCACATACCACTCTATAACATGTCAGACATCCCATACCACTCTATAACATGTCAGACATCCCATACCACTCTATAACATGTCAGACATCACATACCACTCTATAACATGTTCAGACATCCCCACCACTATAACATGTCAGACATACCCTACCACTCATAACATGTCAGACATCCATACACTCTATAACATGTCAACATCCCATACCACTCTATAACATGTCAGACATCACATACCACTCATAACATGTCAGACATCACATACCACTCCATAACATGTCAGACATCCCATACCTCTCTATAACATGTCAGACATCCCATACCACTCTATAACATGTCAGACATCCCATACCACTCTATAACATGTCAGACATCACATACCACTCCATAACATGTCAGACATCACATACCACTCTATAACATGTCAGACATCCCATACCACTCTATAACATGTCAGACATCACATACCACTCCATAACATGTCAGACATCACATACCACTCTATAACATGTCAGACATCCCATACCACTCTATAACATGTCAGACATCACATACCACTCTATAACATGTCAGACATCACATACCACTCTATAACATGTCAGACATCACATACCACTCTATAACATCAAGACATCACATACCATCCTATAACATGTCAGACATCCCATACCATCTCTATAACATGTCAGACATCCATACCACTCTATAACATGTCAGACATCACATACCACTCTATAACATGTCAGACATCACATACCACTCCATAACATGTCAGACATCACATACCACTCTATAACATGTCAGACATCCCATACCACTCTAACATGTCAGACATCACATACCACTCCATAACATGTCAGACATCACATACCACTCTATAACATGTCAGACATCACATACCACTCTATAACATGTCAGACATCACATACCACTCCATAACATGTCAGACATCACATACCACTCCATAACATGTCAGACATCACATACCACTCTATAACATGTCAGACATCACATACCACTCTATAACATGTCAGACATCACATACTACTCTATAACATGTCAGACATCACATACCACTCTATAACATGTCAGACATCACATACTACTCTATAACATGTCCAGACATCACATACCACTCTATAACATGTCAGACATCCATACCACTCTATAACATGTCAGACAACACATACCACTCTAAACATGTCAGACATCACATACCACTCCATAACATGTCAGACATCACATACCACTCCTATAACATGTCAGATCATCACATACCCCACCTCTATAACATGTCAGACATCACATACCACTCCTATAACTGTCAGACATCACATACCACTCATACATCCGACATCACATACCACTCCATAACATGTCAGACATCACATACCACTCTATAACATGTCAGACATCCATGCCACTCTATAACATGTCAGACATCACATCAATCTCCATAACATGTCAGACACCATACCACTCAAAACATGTCAGACATCACATACCACTCTAATAACTGTCAGACATCACATACCGTTCTATAACATGTCAGACATCACATACTACTCTATAACATGTCAGACATCACATACCATTCTATAACATGTCAGACATCACATACTACTATATAACATGTCAGACATCACATACCACTCTATAACATGTCAGACATCCCATACCACTCTATAACATGTCAGACATCACATACCACTCTATAACATCAACATCACTACCACTCATAACTGTCAGACATCAATACCACTCCTATAACATGTCAGACTCCATACCCTCTATTAAACATGTCAGACATCCATACCTCTCTATAACATGTCAGACATCCCATACCACTCTATAACATGTCAGACATCACATACCACTCTATAACATGTCAGACATCACATACCACTCCATAACATGTCAGACATCACATACCACTCTATAACATGTCAGACATCCATACCACTCTATAACATGTCAGACATCACATACCACTCCATACATGTCAGACATCCCATACCAACTCTACAACATGTCAGAACATCACATACCACTCATACATTCATAATCACATAACCCTAACATTCAGAATTCATACCACTCCTTACATGAGACTCAATCCATTAACATGTCAGTCCATACCCCTTCACTCTACTACATACACTCTATAACAAAGTCAAATCACCCCCCACTTTCCCTAACATGTCAGACATCACATACCACTCCATAACATGTCAGACATCACATACCACTCCATAACATGTCAGACATCACATACCACTCCATCAGTCCTCGGTCATATTTTCATTTCATAGATCACAGAACCCGGCTACAGAAGGTTCAAGCCACAGTGCTCATTCATGTGATCCCCATCTTTGATCTCTTTACAGAGATCTGACCCGCCTTTAATAGACTCCAGGACCTGCAAAGGAGTTTCTCAACCTCAAAAGGATAAACATATAAACTCTTAAAGTCTTCAGGCTATTCACGTCTTGTCTTTATAACCATTCGCGACATAGCCCCTACTGGTTTAGCTTTCGAAGGAGAAACCGGAGTAGTTCCGAGTGACCGATCAAGTAGGCTGTTATTTTTGCTGAGTTATGACTGTGGGCCGTTAAAAGCAACAGTCTGGTTGATCAAGTCCGCTCTACCCCAAGACTTGTCACAGTCAGGTTCTGTAAAGCAAATAACAGCGGGTTTTAGCTGTCCACAGCTGTATATATATATATATATTTCATATATATATTTTATATTATATATATATTATATATATATATATATTATTTATATTATATTTTATAATATATATTTTATATATATATATATATATATTTTTTTTTTGTGAAAACATTGGGTACGTCATCGTAGTGTCAAGTAACTCAGTACAAGTGAGGACGCAGAACACACAAACAATCAACCCTCTTCAATTGTAGTCTGCTATTTCTGTCGCATCTGAATAGACTGTATCTTGCGTGACCAGTTTTTGGGTCCAAATCGGACCGAAACATCGTCATAAGTTTCATTCTCCTACTACGTGCAGCCCGGCCCATTCTTGTCGGGACACAAACCATTGAAAAATATTCGTCTAACCTTCTATGAATTTAAGCCTTGATAATCATGATGTAAGTTAAGAACTGTGAACATCTGGGTATCTTATTGTAGACGTTTCGCCATCCAGTGGCTTTATCAATACAGATTCTAGGACATAATTAGAAGACAGTAAAACTATATACAAAAGATGAGGTAATCAGTCCCTCAGCCTTGGAGTTGGTTGTTGAGAGCACGTGGTGGTAGAGATGCTTGTACATCTGTTATGGAAAACCGTTTCGTCACCCAGTGGCTTCTTCAGTCCAATGCAGAGAAAGGTGGATGATGAGGAGTTTGATGTAATCAGTCCATCATGGATGAAATATCGACTCCAGGCTGAGGGACTGACTGCCTCAAACTCCTCATTTTCCCCCTTTCTCTGCATTGGACTGAAGAAGCCACTGGCTGGCGAAACGTTTCCACAATGAAGATACCTAACAGTTGACAAGTGTCTGATTCATCATAGTGTCAGTATTCTGAACCAGTTCTCTACATGTATTTTACATAAATGATTCCATCGTTTCTCAAATATCCACATTTAAATACCAGGAGATTTAAAGCGTTTCGGTCCCCCCCCTCTCCATTTATCAAGTCACAGTGAAATGACGAATGGTTCGAAACGTCGTCCAAGTTGTCTCCCCCAAACAAGTGGGGTGTCAGTCGCTCCATGTACGGTGACTTATTTCGGTTAGGTTTATCTGGAGAGAGAGTTTCCCTGGAGAGGTTCCGGGGGTCAACGCCCCGCGGCCCGGGTCTGTGACCGGGCCCCTCCTTAGGTCAGTGTCCCAGGATTGCGACCCACACCAGTCGACTAACACCCAGGTCCCCATTTTACTGATGGGGAACTAGACAACAGGTGGAAAAAAAACACGTCCAATGTTTCTACTCTGGCTGGGAATCGAACCCAGGCCCTCACCGTGTGAAGCGAGAGCGTTAACCCACCAGGCCACCAGTTTGTCAAAAAACAGGACAAGTGTTTCCTGACGCGGTTTCTTAATCAGATGATGACCCCCCGTTGGAGTTTTTATTTCATCTGACGAGGCCTTCGCTGGCTAGGGGTTTCCATCGCCTTTTAAATAATATGGTCAGTTATAACAAAACATACTAAATTTTTTCTTCAGTATCCCACTGTATTCTTAAGGCTTGCCTGGGAGAGTCAGTTTTTCCAACGACCGTAAGTCGAGTCAAACAGCATACTGAGACGAACAGAGCTAGCAGCTTCAGACTCAACCCTCCTTCCCGATACACATATTCTAACTGCAGGGGAAATAATACACAGCATGGTTTACCTGCATTTAATTAAACATTCTGATTATAGCTTTGGAGAGACATTTATATGTACGCACGATCAATCTCTGGAGTTTACTCCTATGAGGTGCTCAGTTAAAATTTACTGACATGGGAGCCCTCACACCAATGGACCCACACGAACCTTGTACGTCTGATTAATGACAGAATTCTGGCTGCTCGCCTGTTCTGAGAGTTTTATGCTAACTTAATGAGCTTGCCTTAATCTCTGCAGCTCGAGTAAACAGACTGTGCCCTCGGTAAAATGGCAAATTATCTGCCAATAAACTAAAAACTCTTTCTTGACTGAAAAAGCCCCGCCAACAATTTTTGTCATTTTTTGTTTTTTATAAGCTAGGAGCTGCTACCTACCTCAGCTGTTATCCTACCCTGCTGTTATCCTGCTTTTTCTATTTTTCTACCTCAGCTTTCACCCTGCCTCAGCTGCCGTCCACCTCAGCTCTTTTCAAAGTTCAGTTGTAAGACATAAATACTGCCTTCCTTTTCCTAGGTTCGCCCCAAAATTTGTCGACTAAATCTGCTTGCCTCTCGTTGATGTCGGGGGTCATCGTTCCCGCGCCCGGTCGCAGACCCGACCTTCGGGTTGGTCTGATCAATCGGTTTTGATTAACAAGAACATGTTGGCGAAAGGAAATCTTTTACTAAGCCTCTTGTAGGCTTCACCTACAAGAGGCTGAATCAACTCCTTGATGAAGCCCCTTGAAGGGGCAACTACTTTACAATAAAAGATACTTTTGATATGCATTTTTTTTTTTAACCACCTGTCGACTCACAGAAATAGTCGAACCATCAATCAGGCTGTTGGTGCTGTCAAAAGGCAGTCAGACGTTGATACAACAGCCGGCTGATCGAGTTCCGTCTTGAAGATAGTATGGTAAAGTATAATTTTTCCATATTTCTAGAGGGAGAACGCCGAGAAATCTTGGCCCCCTTTTACATCACTGAGAAAACATCTCAGTGCTTTTCATTACTGGGTTTTTCACATCGTCTCCCGCCGAGCTTCCCGCTCCCCTGGGAAGTAATTTTCTGCACAATTAATTAACAACCCTAAATTTGTAAATGATTAAAATTGGGACACATGCGCAGCATCTAGGTATCTTTATTGTAGATGTTTCGCCATCCCAGTGGCTTTATCAATACAAATTCAAGGATATAATTGGAAGGACAGTAGAACTATATACAAAAGATGAGGTAATCAGTCCCTCACCCTTGGAGTTGGTGTTGAGAGCACCGTGGTTTGAAGATTCTGGTGCACAGCCAAGAAGGCTGGAACATATAAACAGGAGTATTGTACATGAATGGTTTTGCAATACCATTCATGTACAATTGTCAGCCCACTGAAAACGTCATGGAATCTTGGTTCAGAGGACTTTCTCCACAACCTTCTTCCCGGCTACTACTACTACTACTACTACTACCACTAACCCATACCTTGGGTATGACCTACTTCTACTGGGGGAATCCCAACCTGCTAGTGACTTTGCCCTCGTCTGCTACCCGTCCTTTTCCACCTGACCCCGGTATAAGCCCCGGGCCTTTTTGCCTCTGCTCCAGAACCTTCAAGATTTACGGTGCTCTTCACACCAACTCCAAGGTTGAGGGACTGATTACCTCATCTTCTGTATATAGTTCTTCTGTCTTCCAATTATGTCCATGAATTTCTTTGATAAAGCCACTGGATGGTGAAACGTCTACAATAAAGATACCCAGATGTTGCATATGTGCTAATTTTCATCTTGTCGGTATTATATACCATTCATGTACTAATGTGTAAAGGAGGTTGGACTGGTAAGCCGTGGAAGGCCTCGGTCAAATGACCAAAAACTCCAGCTGCCGGTCATCATATAATCAGACCCGCGTAGGGAAACACTTGTCCTGTTTCCTAACAAATCTTACATAACCTAACCTCTGCGCAGTTTTGGAACCAATTACCTCCGGAAATTTTTTCATGAGCGCAGATGTGGGAAACGTGTTGGCACGTCTCGCCTTATCTGAGTCCGGTCTGGATTCCCTGTTGAAGTGTCAATGTGGTGGTTGCCTGGCAGTCACACTGTGCTGCTATAAGTCCGACATAACCGTCAAACTCATAATAAGCCGAATTTTATCCACCAATGAGCATTCAGAATATACAGCACAAAAACGCAGCATTTCCCCGAAGGGATTCCGATCCTTATCCCTTTCATAATATTAAGTCTAAAACAGACTACCCTGTCAACATAAGACGGTCTCCAGTCTTTCTTATACCTATTTTTAGAGGGATCCGGCCTTATTTACCTCTGTTAGTAAGATCATATTTTTTCTTTATTTCATGAATGCAAAAACAACAGAGCATCTCTCTAGGGGATTCCAATCCTTATCCTAAAACGATTAGAGTCTAGGCACACTATGCCTCAACATTAGAAGGTCTTAAGCCTTCCATACACCCAGGTGGGAGGATCAAAATCTTATTTACGCTGGGTAGAAGGATCAAACTTGCTGGTAGTAGCGTAAACCCCCAGTGATGGGTATCACAAAGCCACTACAACCAGAGCTTCTCATACAGCAGAGTGACACCCCCGGTCCACCCTTAAACCCCCAGCCTTTTTTATTAATTAATTCGAGCTGATGTGAGCACGAATAACCAGCGCTGCGCTGAGAGGCGCCGGGTGCGCATCGCTGCGGATATAAAGAGTTATGATTGCGTGAGGCCTTGATATTGTCCAGACTGCGCACCCGTCTTGTGTTTATGTTTGGAGGAAAGCGGAGCTTCTGATGCGTACCGCTGACGCCAACAGCTTGTACAGTTCTTTACATTACGCATATTGTTAATAATCTGTAGCTCAGTGTAACAATGACCACCACAACACGATGGTTCCAAGCTGAAGGAAATGACCACTTCAATCAACCGTCGACAACCAGTTCACCACAAATAAGAATACTTTAACTCATATAATTTTTTACGCTCTAGTATATATATATATATATATATATTATATATATTTTATATATTTATATATATATATATATTTATATATTATTATAATATATATATATATGTATATAAATATTATATAATATATATATATTATATATATTATATATATATATATATATATATTATATATATATATATATATATATTATATGTATATTTAAGTCGGCCGTCTCCCGCCGAGGCGGGTGACCAAAAAGAAAGAAAATCCCCAAAAAGAAAAAATTTTCATCATTCAACACTTTCACCCACTCACACATAATCACTGTTTTTGCAAAAGGTGCTCAGAACACAACAGTTTAGAAGCATTGGTATAAAGATCACAAAAATATCCTCCAAATGCCAATATCCCAAACCCCTCCATTTAAAGTGCAGGCATTGTACTTCCTATTTCCCGGGCCCCAAGTCTGGCTATATAAAATAACCGGTTTCCTGAATCCCTTCATAAATATTACCCTGCTCCACTCCAACAGCTCGTCAGGTCCAAATTCCATTCGTCTCCCATTCACTCCTATCGACACGCTCACGCATGTTTGCAGGAAGTCCAAGCCCTCGCCACAAAACCTCCTTTACCCCCCCTCCAACCTTTTCGAGGACGACCCCTACCCCGCCTTCCTTCCCTACAGATTTATACGCTCTCCTTGTATTCTACTTTGATCCATTCTCTCTGAATAACCAAACCACCTCAACAAACCCTCTTCAGCCTCTGACTAATACTTTTTTAACTCCCCACCTCTTTCCCAATTTCACACTCCCAATTTTCTGTATAATATTTACACCACACATTGCCCTTTGACAGGACATCTCCCCTGCCCCCAACCGCCTCCTCGCTGCAGCATTTACAACCCAAGCTTCACACCCATATAAGAGTGTTGGTACTATTATTTCTTTTATACATTCCTTCTTTGCCTCCATAGATAACATTTTTTTGCCTCCACATATACCTCAAAGCACCATTCACCTTTTTTCCTTCATCAATTCTATGATTAAAACCCCATCCTTCATAAATCATCCGCTGACACGTCAACTCCCAAATATCTGAAAACATTCACTTCTTCCATAAACCCCCCTCCCAATTTAATATCCAATATTTCTTCAAACTCAACATTTGATACCTCATCACCCTTTCTCTTTTCTATGTTCACTTTCCAACTTTCTATCTTTACACACACTCCCACCACCCCTCCACTAACCTTTGCGTTTTTTCTTTAGAATCTCCCTTAAGCACAGTATCATCAGCAAAAGTAGCTGTGTCAATTCCATTTTGTATTTGATTCCCTTTAAATTTAATCCACACCCTCTCCTGAACATCCTAGCATTTACTTCTTTTACAACCCCATCTAAAATATATTAAACAACCATGGTGACATTTCACATCCCTGTCTAAGACCTATTTTACTGGGAAGTAGTCTCCCCCCTTTTTCTTACGCACCCTAACATTGAGCCTCACTATCCTCATAAAAACTCTTTACAGCATTTAGTAACTTACTAACTTTCCATATACTTGCAACATCTGCCACATTGCTCCTCTGTCCACTCTTCATATGCCTTTTTTTAAATTACATAAATGCAATAAAAACTTCCCTACCCTTTTTCTAATACTGTTCAAAATATATGCTTCAATGTAAACACTGATCTACACATCCCCTTACCCACTCCAAAACCTCCTTGCTCATCCCCAATTCTACATTCTGTTTACCTCTAATTCTTTCAATAATAACCCTACTGTACACAATTTCCCGGTATACTCAGTAAACTTATTCCCCTTAATTTTTACAATCTCTTTTGTCCCCCATCCCTTTATATAAAGGACTATACATTGCTTCTCCGCCAATCCTAAGGTACCTTCCCCTCTTTCATTTCATTTATTAAACAAAAATACCAAACCCCTCTAACACTATATCCCCCTGCTTTTAACATTTCTGTCATGAACCCTTCAGTTCCAGCTGCTTTACCCCTTTCATTTACGTAATGTCTCACGCACCTTCCCCCACACTCACAAACCTGTTCTTCTTCACTTCTAAAGATGGTATACCTCCCTGGCCAGTGCATGAAATTACCGCCTCCTTTCTTCGTCGACATTTAGAAGTTCCTCAAAATATTTCACCATCTACCCAAAAAACCCCCATCTCCCCATCTACTAACTCCCCTACTCTGTTTTAACTGACAAATCCATTCGTTTCCCCAGACTTTCTTAACTTGTTTAACTCACTCCAAATTTGTTTCTTATTTTCATTAAAATTTCTTGACAGTGCCTCCCACTCTATCATCTGCCTTTCCCCCTTTTGGGCTCTCTCACCACTCTCTTCACCTTTCTTTTACTCTCCATATACTCTACTCCTTTTATACACTTTCTGCTTTGTTTAAAAACTCTCATAAGCTACTTGTTCTCATTTATCACACCCTTTACTTCATCATTCCACCAACACTCCTCTTTCCTCCTGCACCCACCTCCTATAACCACAAACTTCTGCCCCACATTCTAATACTGTATTTTTAAAACTGTTCCAACCCTCTTCAACTCCCCCACTGCTCATACTTGCACCAGCCCACCTTTCTGCCAATAGTTGCTTATATCTCACCGAGCTTTCCTCCCCTTAGTTTATTTCACTATCACCTCCCCCTTACTTGTTGTTGCCATTTTCCTCTTTTCCCATCTACATCTTACTCTAATTGTAGCTACAAGTAAATAATGATCCCATATATCAGTTGCCCCTCTATAAACGTGTACATCCTGGAGCCTACCCATCAACCTTTTATCCACCAATACATAATCTAACAAACTACTCTCATTACGTGCTATAATCATACCTTGTATATTTTTTTATCCCCTTTTTCATAAAATATGTATTACTTATTACCAAACATCTTTCTACACACAGCTCAAATTTAAAGACTCCCAATTTTCATTTACCCTTGGCACCCCAAATTTACCAACTACTCCCTCCCCAACATTTTTACCCACTTTAGCATTAAAATCCCCAACAACAAGTACTCTCACACTTGGTTTCCCAAATCCCCCACGCATTCACTCAACATTTCCCAAAATCTCTCTCTCTCCTCTATATTTCTTTTCCCCAGGTGTATACGCTTACTGTAACTCACTTCTCAAAACCAACCTTCAGTTTACTACACATAATACTTGAATTAATACATTTATAGTCCCCCTTTTCCTGCCATAGCTTATCCTTCAACATTATTGCTACTCCTTCTTTAGCTCTAACTCTATTTTGAAACCCTGACCTATCCATTTATTCCTCTCCACTGAAACTCTCCCACCCCTTCAGCTTTGGGTTTTTACTAAAGCCAGGACATCCAGCTTCTCATTCATAACTTCCACAATCATCTCTTCTTTTCATCGGGACAAATCCACGCACATTCAGACTTCCCACTTTGACAATTTTCTTCTTATTCTTTTTAGTAATTATTACAGGAAAAGGGGTTACTTTCCCCATTGTTCCGGCATTTTAGTTTACTTTTACAACACGCATGGCTTACGGAGGAAAGATTCTTATTCTACTTCCCCATGGATATAAAAGGAAAAAGTAATATGAACAAGAACTATTAAAATAAAATAAAAAAAAAACTCAAATGAGAATGTAAAAAAAAGTACAGTATGTTAGTGTGACCTAAGTGTAAGAGAAGTAGCAAGACGTTTCCTGTAATCTTGTATATTTATGAGACAGACAAAGACACCCGCAATCCTACCATCATGTAAAACAATTACAGGCTTTCGTTTTACTCATTGGCAGGACGGTAGTACCTCCCTGGGTGGTTGTGTCTACCAAAACCCACTACCTATATATATTTAATTTTATTATATATATATATAATATATATATATATATATAATATATATTTATATATATATATATATATTTATAAAAATATATATATATATATATATATATTATTGTGAAAACATTGGGTACGTGACTCGTAGTGTCAAGTAACTCAGTACAAGTGAGAGACGCAGCAACACACAACAATCAACCCTCTCATTGTAGTCTGCTATTTCTGTCGCATCTGAATAGACTGTATCTTGCGTGACCAGTTATTGGTCCAAATCGGACCGAAACATCGTCATAAGTTTCATTCTCCTACTACGTGCAGACCGGCCCATTCTTGTCAGACACAAACCCATTGAAAAATATTCGTCTAACCTTCTATGAATGTTAAGCCTTGATAATCATGATGTAAGTTAAGACACATGTGCAACATCTGGGTATCTTTATTGTAGACGTTTCGCCATCCAGTGGCTTTATCAATACAGATTCTAGGACATAATTAGAAGACAGTAGAACTATATACAAAAGATGAGGTAATCAGTCCCTCAGCCTTGGAGTTGGTGTTGAGAGCACCGTGGTGGTAGAGATGCTTGTACATCTGTTATGGAAACGTTTCGTCAGCCAGTGGCTTCTTCAGTCCAATGCAGAGAAAGGTGGATGATGAGGAGTTTGATGTAATCAGTCCATCATGGACTGAATATATCGACTCCAGGCTGAGGGACTGACTGCCTCAAACTCCTCATTTTCCACCTTTCTCTGCATTGGACTGAAGAAGCCACTGGCTGGCGAAACGTTTCCACAATGAAGATACCTAACAGTTGCACAAGTGTCTGATTCATCATCGTGTCAGTATTCTGAACCAGTTCTCTACATGTATTTTACATAACTGTATTCCATCGTTTCTCAAATAATCCACACTTATACCAGGAGATTTCAGACGTTTCGGTCCCCCCCCTCGTCCATTTATCAAGTCACAGTGAAATGACGAATGGTTCGAAACGTCGTCCAAAGTTGTCTCTCCCAACTGTGGGGTGTCAGTCGCTCCATGTACGGTGACTTATTCTTCGGTTAGGTTTATCTGGAGAGAGAGTTTACCTGGAGAGAGTTCCGGGGGTCAACGCCCCCGCGGCCCGGTCTGTGACCAGGCCTCCTTAGGTCAGTGTCCCAGGATGCGACCCACACCAGTCGACTAACACCCAGGTACCCATTTTACTGATGGGGAACATAGACAACAGGTGGAAAGAAACACGTCCAATGTTTCTACTCTGGCTGGGAATCGAACCCAGGCCCTCACCGTGTGAAGCGAGAGCGTTAACCACCAGGCCACCAGTTTGTCAAAAAACAGGACAAGTGTTTCCTGACGCGGATCTTAATCAGATGATGACCCGCCGTTGGAGTTTTTAGTCATCTGACCGAGGCCTTCCGCTGGCTTAGCGGTCCATCGCCTTTAAATAATATGGTCAGTTATAACGAACATACTAATATTTTATTCTTCAGTATCCCACTGTATTCTTAAGGCTTGCCTGGGAGAGTCAGTCTTCCAACGACCCGTAAGTCGAGTCAAACAGCATACTGAGACGAACAGAGCTAGCAGCTTCAGACTCAACCCTCCTTCCCGATACACATATTCTAACTGCAGTGGATAATACACAGCATGGTTTACCTGCATTTAATTACATCTGATTATAGCATAGGAGAGACATTTATATGTACGCACGATCTAATCTCTGGAGTTTACTCCTATGAAGGTGCTCAGTGTATAATACTGACATGAGGAGCCCTCACACCAATGACCCACACGAACCTTGTACGTCTGATTAATGACAGAATTCTGGCTGCTCGCCTGTTCTGAGAGTTTTATGCTAACTTAATGAGCTTGCCTTAATCTCTGCAGCTTCGAGTAAACAGACTGTGTCTCGGTAAATGGCAAATTATCTGCCAATAAACTCCAAACTCTTTCTTGACTGTAAAGCCCCGCCAACAATTTTGTCATTATTGATTTTATAAGCTAGGAGCTGCTATCCTACCTCAGCTGTTATCCTACCCTGCTGTTATCCTGCTTTATCTATTATTCTACCTCAGCTTTCATCCTGCCTCAGCTGCCGTCCCACCTCAGCTCATTTCAAAGTTCAGTTGTAAGACATAATACTGCCTTCCTTTTCCTAGGTTACGACCCACAATAGTCGACTAACATCTGCTTGCCTCTCGTTGATGTCGGGGGTCATCGTTCCCGCGATCCGGTCGCAGACCCGACCTTCGGGTTGGTCTGATCAATCGGTTTTGATTAACAAGAACATGTGTGGCGAAAGGAAATCTTTTACTAGAGCCTCTTGTAGGCTGCACCTACAAGAGGCTGAATCAACTCCTTGATGAAGCCCCTTGAAGGGGCAACTACGTTACAATAAAAGATCTTTTGATATGCATTTTTATTTTAACCACCTGTCGACTCACAGAAATAGTCGAACCATCAATCAGGCTGTTGGTGCTGTCAAAAGGCAGTCAGACGTTGATACAACAGCCCGGCTGATCGAGTTCCGTCTTGAAGATAGTATGTCAGTATAATTTTTCCATATTTCTAGAGGGAGAACGCCGAGAAATCTTGGTCCCCTTACACTCACTGAGTAACATCTCAGTGCTCTTCATTACTGGGATTTCACATCGTCTGCCGCCGAGCTTCCCGCTCTCCTGGGAAGTAATTTCTCTGCACAATTAATTAACAACCCTAATTTGTAAATGATTAAAATTAGACACATGCGCAGCATCTAGGTATCTTTATTGTAGATGTTTCGCCATCCAGTGGCTTTATCAATACAAATTCAAGGATATAATTGGAAGACAGTAGAACTATATACAAAAGATGAGGTAATCAGTCCCTCAGCCTTGGAGTTGGTGTTGAGAGCACCGTGGTGGTGAAGATTCTGGTGCACAGCCAAGAAGGCTGGAACATATAAACAGGAGTATTGTACATGAATGGTATGCAATACCATTCATGTACAACTTGTCAGACACTGCAACGTCATGGAATCTTGGTTCAGAGGACATCTCCACAACCTTCTTCCCGGCTACTACTACTACTACTACTACTACCACTAACCCATACCTTGGGTATGACCTACTTCTACTGGGGAATCCCACCTGCTAGTGACTTTGCCCTCGTCTGCTACCCGTCCTTTTCCACCTGACGCCGGTATATAAGCGCCAGCCTTTTTGCCTCTGCTCCAGAACCTTCAAGACTACGGTGCTCTTCACACCAACTCCAAGGTTGAGGGACTGATTACCTCATCTTCTGTATATAGTTCTTCTGTCTTCCAATTATGTCCATGAATTTCTATTGATAAAGCCACTGGATGGTGAAACGTCTACAATAAAGATACCCAGATGTTGCATATGTGTCTAATTTTCATCTTGTCGGTATTATATACCATTCATGTACTAATGTGTAAAGGAGGTGGACTGGTAAGCCAGTGGAAGGCCTCGGTCAAATGACCAAAAACTCCAGCTGCCGGTCATCATATAACTCAGACCCGCGTAGGGAAACACTTGTCCTGTTTCCTAACAAATCTTACATAACCTAACCTCTGCGCAGTTTTGGAACCATTACCTCCGGAAATTTTTTCATGAGCAGCAGATGCTGGGAAACGTGTTGGCACGTCTCGCCTTATCTGAGCTCCGGTCTGGATTCCCTGTTGAAGTGCTCAATGTGGTGGTTGCCTGGCAGTCACACTGTGCTGCTATAAGTCCGACATAACCGTCAAACTCATAATAAGCCGAATTTTATCCACCAATGAGCATTCAGAATATACAGCACAAACAACGCAGCATCTCTCGAAGGGATTCCGATCCTTATCCTTACATAATATTAAGTCTAAAACAGACTACCCTGTCAACATAAGACGGTCTCCAGTCTTTCTTATACCTATTTTGAGAGGGATCCCGGCCTTATTTACCTCTGTTAGAAGGATCATATTTTTTCTTTATTTCATGAATGCAAAAACAACAGAGCATCTCTCTAGGGGATTCCAATCCTTATCCTAAAACGATATAGAGTCTAGGCACACTATGCCTCAACATTAGAAGGTCTTAAGCCTTCCATACACCCAGGTGGAGAGGATCAAAATCTTATTTACGCTGGGTAGAAGGATCAAACTTGCTGGTAGTAGCGTAACCCCGAGTGATGGGTATCACAAAGCCACTACAACCAGAGCTTCTCATACAGCAGAGTGACACCCGCGGTCCACCCTCTACCTCCAGCCTTTTATATTAATTAATTCGAGCTGATGTGAGCACGAATAACCAGCGCTGCGCTGAGAGGCGCCGAGGTGCGCATCGCTGCGGATATAAAGAGTTATGATTGCGTGAGGCTCTGATATTGTCCAGACCTGCGCACCCGTCTTGTGTTTATGTTATGGAGGAAAGCGGAGCTTCTGATGCGTACCGCTGACGCCAACAGCTTGTACAGTTCTTTACATTACGCATATTGTTAATAATCTGTAGCTCAGTGTAACAATGACCACCACAACACGATGGTTCCAAGCTGAAGGACTGACCACCTTCAATCAACCGTCGACAACCAGTTCACCACAAGTTAAGAATACTTTAACTCATATAATTATTACGCTCTCAGTATATATATATAATATATTATATATATATATTATTATATATATATATTATATATATATATATATATATATATATTATATATATATATATAATGTATATATATATATATATATATATATTATATATATTATATATATATATAATATATATATATATATATATTATATATATATATATATATATATTATATATATATGTATATTTATAGTCGGCCGTCTCCCGCCGAGGCAGGGTGACCCAAAAAGAAAGAAAATCCCCAAAAAGAAAATATTTTCATCATTCAACACTTTCACCACACTCACACATAATCACTGTTTTTGCAGAGGTGCTCAGAACACAACAGTTTAGAAGCATATGCGTATAAAGATACACAACATATCCCTCCAAACTGCCAATATCCCAAACCCCTCCATTAAAGTGCAGGCATTGTACTTCCTATTTCCAGGACTCAAGTCTGGCTATATAAAATAACCGGTTTCCCTGAATCCCTTCATAAATATTACCCTGCTCACACTCCAACAGCTCGTCAGGTCCCAAATTCCATTCGTCTCCATTCACTCCTATCGAACACGCTCACGCATGTTTGCAGGAAGTCCAAGCCCCTCGCCCACAAAACCTCCTTTACCCCCTCCCTCCAACCTTTTCGAGGACGACCCCTACCCCGCCTTCCTTCCCCTACAGATTTATACGCTCTCCATGTTATTCTACTTTGATCCATTCTCTCTGAATAACCAAACCACCTCAACAAACCCTCTTCAGCCCTCTGACTAATACTTTTATTAACTCCACACCTTCTCCTAATTTCCACACTCCGAATTTTCTGTATAATATTTACACCACACATTGCCCTTAGACAGGACATCTCCACTGCCTCCAACCGCCTCCTCGCTGCAGCATTTACAACCCAAGCTTCACACCCATATAAGAGTGTTGGTACTATTATACTTTCATACATTCCCTTCTTTGCCTCCATAGATAACATTTTTTGCCTCCACATATACCTCAAAGCACCATTCACCTTTTTTCCTTCATCAATTCTATGATTAACCTCATCCTTCATAAATCCATCCGCTGACACGTCAACTCCCAAATATCTGAAAACATTCACTTCTTCCATACTCCTCCTCCCCAATTTAATATCCAATATTTCTTCATCTCAATCATTTGATACCCTCATCACCTTACTCTTTTCTATGTTCACTTTCAACTTTCTATCTTTACACACACTCCCACCACCCCTCCACTAACCTTTGCGTTTTTTCTTTAGAATCTCCCATAAGCACAGTATCATCAGCAAAAAGTAGCTGTGTCAATTCCCATTTTGTATTTGATTCCCCATAATTTAATCCCACCCCTCTCCTGAACATCCTAGCATTTACTTCTTTTACAACCCCATCTATAAATATATTAAACAACCATGGTGACATTACACATCCCTGTCTAAGACCTACTTTTACTGGGAAGTAGTCTCCCTCTCTTCTACGCACCCTAACTTGAGCCTCACTATCCTCATAAAAACTCTTTACAGCATTTAGTAACTTACTAACTATTCCATATACTTGCAACATCTGCCACATTGCTCCTCTGTCCACTCTATCATATGCCTTTTCTAAATACATAAATGCAATAAAAACTTCCCTACCTTTATCTAAATACTGTTCACATATATGCTTCAATGTAAACACTTGATCTACACATCCCCTACCCACTCCAAAACCTCCTTGCTCATCCGCAATTCTACATTCTGTCTTACCTCTAATTCTTTCAATAATAACCCTACTGTACACATTTCCTGGTATACTCAGTAAACTTATTCCTCTATAATTTTTACAATCTCTTTTGTCCCCCATCCCTTTATATAAAGGAACTATACATGCTCTCCGCCAATCCCTAGGTACCTTCCCCTCTTTCATACATTTATTAAACAACAATACCAACCACTCTAACACTATATCCCCCCTGCTTTTAACATTTCTGTCATGAACCCTTCAGTTCCAGCTGCTTTACCCCCTTTCATTCTACGTAATGTCTCACGCACCTCCCCTACACTCACATCCTGTTCTTCTTCACTTCTAAAAGATGGTATACCTCCCTGGCCAGTGCATGAAATTACCGCCTCCCTTTCTTCGTCGACATTTAGAAGTTCCTCAAAATATTCTCACCATCTACCCAAAACCTCCATCTCCCCATCTACTAACTCCCCTACTCTGTTTTAACTGACAAATCCATTCGTTTCCCTAGACTTTCTTAACTTGTTTAACTCACTCCAAATTTGTTTCTTATTTTCATTAAAATTTCTTGACAGTGCCTCTCCCACTCTATCATCTGCTCTCCTTTTGGACTCTCTCACCACTCTCTTCACCTTTCTTTTACTCTCCATATACTCTACTCTTCTTATAACACTTCTGCTTTGTAAAAACCTCTCATAAGCTACTTGTTCTCATTTATCACACCCTTTACTTCATCATTCCACCAATCACTCCTCTTTCCTCCTGCACCCACCCTCCTATAACCACAAACTTCTGCCCCACATTCTAATACTGTATTTTTAAAACTGTTCCAACCCTCTTCAACTCCCCCACTGCTCATACTTGCACCAGCCCACCTTTCTGCCAATAGTTGCTTATATCTCACCCGAGCTTCCTCCTCCCTTAGTTTATACACTATCACCTCCCTCTTACTTGTTGTTGCCATTTTCCTCTTTTCCCATCTACATCTTACTCTAATTGTAGCTACAAGTAAATAATGATCCCATATATCAGTTGCCCCTCTATAAACGTGTACATCCTGGAGCCTACCCATCAACCTTTTATCCACCAATACATAATCTAACAAACTACTCTCATTACGTGCTATATCATACCTTGTATATTTATTTATCCTCTTTTTCATAAAATATGTATTACTTATTACCAAACATCTTTCTACACACAGCTCAATTAAAGACTCCCAATTTTCATTTACCCTTGGCACCCCAAATTTACCAACTACTCCCTCCACAACATTTTTACCCACTTTAGCATTAAAATCCCCAACAACAAGTACTCTCACACTTGGTTCCAAACTCCCCACGCATTCACTCAACATTTCCCAAAATCTCTCTCTCTCCTCTATACTTCTCTTTTCCCCAGGTGCATATACGCTTACTGTAACTCACTTCTCAAATCCAACCTTCAGTTTACTACACATAATACTTGAATTAATACATTTATAGTCCCTCTTTTCCTGCCATAGCTTATCCTTCAACATTATTGCTACTCCTTCTTTAGCTCTAACTCTATTTGAAACCCCTGACCTAATCCCATTTATTCCTCTCCACTGAAACTCTCCCACCCCCTTCAGCTTTGTTTCACTTAAAGCCAGGACATCCAGCTTCTCATTCATAACATCCACAATCATCTCTTTCTTATCATCTGCACAACATCCACGCACATTCAGACTTCCCACTTTGACAATTTTCTTCTTATTCTTTTTAGTAATTATTACAGGAAAAGGGGTTACTACCCCATTGTTCCCGGCATTTTAGTTGACTTTTACAACACGCATGGCTTACGGAGGAAAGATTCTTATTCTACTTCCCCATGGATATAAAAGGAAAAGTAATATGAACAAGAACTATTAAGATAAAATAAAAAAAAAACTCAAATGAGAATGTATAAATAAACATGTACATGTATGTGTAGTGTGACCTAAGTGTAAGTAGAAGTAGCAAGACGTACCTGTAATCTTGTATATTTATGAGACAGACAAAAGACACCAGCAATCCTACCATCATGTAAAACAATTACAGGCTTTCGTTTTACTCACTTGGCAGGACGGTAGTACCTCCCTGGGTGGTTGCTGTCTACCAACCTACTACCTATATATATACATATATATATATATATATATATATATATATATATATATATATATATATATATATATATATATATATATATATATATATATATATATATATATATATATATATATATATATACTACCGTCCTGCCAGATGACTGTGAAACAGAAACCTGTAACTGTTTGGCATGATGGTAGGATTGCTGGTGTCTTTTTCTGTCTCATAAACACGCTAGATAACAGGGATATCTTGCTACTCCTACTTACACTTTGGTCACACTTCACAAACACACACATGCATATGTATATATATATACATCTAGGTTTTTCTCTTTTTTTCTAAATAGCTCTTATTCTAATTTTTTTCTTCTATTGTCCATGGGGAAGTGGAAAAGAATCTTTCCTCCGTAAGCCCTGCGTGTCGTATGAGGCGACTAAAATGCCGGGAGCAATGGACTAGTAACCCCTTCTCCTGTAGACACTTACTAAAAAAGAGAAGAAAAACTTTATAAAACTGGGATGCTTGAATGTGCGTGGATGTAGTGCAGATGACAAGAAACAGATGATTGCTGATGTTATGAATGAAAAGAAGTTGGATGTCCTGGCCCTAAGCGAAACAAAGCTGAAGGGGGTAGGGGAGTTTCGCTGGGGGGAAATAAATGGGATTAAATCTGGAGTATCTGAGAGAGTTAGAGCTAAGGAAGGGGTAGCAATAATGTTGAAGGATCAGTTATGGAAGGAGAAAAGAGAATATGAATGTGTAAATTCAAGAATTATGTGGATTAAAGTAAAGGTTGGATGCGAAAAGTGGGTCATAATAAGCGTGTATGCACCTGGAGAAGAGAGGAATGTAGAGGAGAGAGAGAGATTTTGGGAGATGTTAAGTGAATGTATAGGAGCCTTTGAACCAAGTGAGAGAGTAATTGTGGTAGGGGACCTGAACGCTAAAGTAGGAGAAACTTTTAGAGAGGGTGTGGTAGGTAAGTTTGGGGTGCCAGGTGTAAATGATAATGGGAGCCCTTTGACTGAACTTTGTATAGAAAGGGGTTTAGTTATAGGTAATACATGTTTTATGAAAAAGAAGATAAATAAGTATACAAGATATGATGTACGGCGAAATGACAATAGTTTGTTGGATTATGTATTGGTAGATAAAAGACTGTTGAGTAGACTTCAGGATGTACATGTTTATAGAGGGGCCACAGATATATCAGATCACTTTTTAGTTGTAGCTACACTGAGAGTAAAAGGTAGATGGGATACAAGGAGAATAGAAGCATCAGGGAAGAGAGAGGTGAAGGTTTATAAACTAAAAGAGGAGGCAGTTAGGGTAAGATATAAACAGCTATTGGAGGATAGATGGGCTAATGAGAGCATAGGCAATGGGGTTGGAGAGGTATGGGGTAGGTTTAAAAATGTAGTGTTAGAGTGTTCAGCAAAAGTTTGTGGTTACAAGAGAGTGGGTGAGGGAGGGAAGAGGAGCGATTGGTGGAATGATGATGTAAAGAGAGTAGTAAGGTTGAAAAAGTTAGCATATGAGAAGTATTTACAAAGTAGAAGTGATGCAAGGAAGGAAGAGTATATGGAGAAAAAGAGAGAGGTTAAGAGAGTGATGAAGCAATGTAAAAAGAGAGCAAATGAGAGAGTGGGTGAGATGTTATCAACCAATTTTGTTGAAAATAAGAAAAAGTTTTGGAGTGAGATTAACAAGTTAAGGAAGCCTAGAGAACAAATGGATTTGTCAGTTAAAAATAGGAGAGGAGAGTTATTAAATAGAGAGTTAGAGGTATTGGGAAGATGGAAGGAATATTTTGAGGAATTGTTATATGTTGATGAAGATAGGGAAGCTGTGATTTCGTGTATAGGGCAAGGAGGAATAACATCTTGTAGAAGTGAGGAAGAGCCAGTTGTGAGTGTGGGGGAAGTTTGTGAGGCAGTAGGTAAAATGAAAGGGGGTAAAGCAGCCGGGATTGATGGGATAAAGATAGAAATGTTAAAAGCAGGTGGGGATATAGTTTCGGAGTGGTTGGTGCAATTATTTAATAAATGTATGGAAATGGGTAAGGTACCTAGGGATTGACAGAGAGCATGCATAGTTCCTTTGTATAAAGGCAAAGGGGACAAAAGAGAGTGCAAAAATTATAGGGGGATAAGTCTGTTGAGTATACCTGGTAAAGTGAAAGAATTAAGAGTAAGACAGAGAATAGGATAGCAGATGAACAAGGAGGCTTTAGGAAAGGAAGGGGGTGTGTGGACCAGGTGTTTACCGTGAAACATATAATTGAACAGTATTTAGATTAGGCTAAAGAGGTTTTTGTGGCATTTATGGATTTGGAAAAGGCGTATGACAGGGTGGATAGGGGGCAATGTGGCAGATGTTGCAGGTGTATGGTGTAGGAGGTAGGTTACTGAAAGCAGTGAAGAGTTTTT
>NC_069428.1:3276477-3278977 GCF_026875155.1 Cherax quadricarinatus | reverse complement strand
AACATGTTGATAAAAGAGAGAATTGTGCAAATTTTGGGTATCTTTATTTTGGAATCGTTTCGTTAGCCAGTGGCTTCTTCAGTCCAATGCAGAGAAAGGTGGAAGATGAGGAAGAGTTTGAGTAATCAGTCCGTCTCAGCCTGGAGTCGATGTGTTCAGTCTCTCAATCTTGATAAAAGTATTTTTTTTCAAAAGTACTTTTCTCAAGATTGATGGACTGAACGCATATTTCAAAAGGAGCTTTATATTAGTACGTTGTGCCACCTATATGAGGTTCAGTGCCGCAGACAAGCATCAACTGCACTTCCCTCTCATCACATGTCTCGGAGATTGGCATGTCATCTGCAAGGAAGCACTGAACTCGTGCAGCAACTCATAAATACATTATTATTATTATAATCAAGGGGGAAGCGCTAAACCCGGAGGATTATACAGCGCCTGGGGGGGGATATGGAAGGCATTCAGGCTTAATTCGGGGAACTGGAGCACATATCCAATTCCCTAATTCAAGAGCCACTCACCAACATCAAGGAACCTTCCTTGAGGGGAACACATAAATACAGTAAGACTGACCCAATTCCATCTGATTATTCTAATACAGACATGATTGAAAAATTGCACACATAATAACACTTTGATTGAAATCTTATTGCTTATTCTAGTCTTCCCAGTGGAGCATACAACCCTCGTCTGATGCTCCTGAACTATGATGGACCTGCCTGGACGTCTGATGCTCCTGAACTATGATGGACCTGCCTGGACGTCTGATGCTCCTGCACTATGATGGACCTGCCTGGACGTCTGATGCTCCTGCACTGTGATGGACCTGCCTGGACGTCTGATGCTCCTGAACTATGGCGGGCCTGTCTGGACGTCTGATGCTCCTGCACTATGATGCACCAGCCTGGACGTCTGATGCTCCTGAACTATGATGGACCAGCCTGGACGTCTGATGCTCCTGAACTATGATGGACCTGCCTGGACGTCTGATGCTCCTGCACTATGATGGACCTGCCTGGACGTCTGATGCTCCTGCACTGTGATGGACCTGCCTGGACGTCTGATGCTCCTGAACTATGGCGGGCCTGTCTGGACGTCTGATGCTCCTGCACTATGATGCACCAGCCTGGACGTCTGATGCTCCTGAACTATGATGGACCTGCCTGGACGTCTGATGCTGCTACACTATGATTGACCTGTCTGGACGTCTGATGCTCCTGCACTGTGATGGACCTGCCTGGACGTCTGATGCTTATGAACTATGATGGACCTGCCTGGACGTCTGATGCTCCTGAACTATGATGGACCTGCCTGGACGTCTGATGCTCCTGTACTATGATTGACCTGTCTGGACGTCTGATGCTCCTGCGCTATGATGGACCTGCCTGGAAGTCTGATGCTCCAGCACTATGATGGACCTGCCTGGACGTCTGATGCTGCTACACTATGATTGACCTGTCTGGACGTCTGATGCTCCTGCGCTATGATGGACCTGCCTGGAAGTCTGATGCTCCTGCACTATGATGGACCTGCCTGGTCGACTGATGCTCCTGAACTATGATGGGCTTGTCTGGACGTCTGATGCTCCTGCACTATGATGCACCAGCCTGGACGTCTGATGGTCCTGAACTATGATGGACCAGCCTGGACGTCTGATGCTCCTGAACTATGATGGACCTGCCTGGACGTCTGATGCTCCTGCACTGTGATGGACCTGCCTGGACGTCTGATGCTCATGAACTATGATGGACCCGCCTGGACGTCTGATGCTCCTGCACTATGATGGACCTGTCTGGACGTCTGATGCTCATGAACTATGATGGACCAGCCTGGACGTCTGATGATCCTGAACTATGATGGACCTGTCTGGACGTCTGATGCTCCTGCACTATGATGGACCTGTCTGGACGTCTGATGCTCCTGCACTATGATGGACGTGCCTGGAAGTCTGATGCTTCTGCACTATGATGGACCTGTCTGGACATCTGATGCTCCTACACTATGATGGACCTGCCTGGACGTCTTATGCTCCTGCTCTATGATGGACCTGCCTGGTCGACTGATGCTCCTGAACTATGACGGGCTTGTCTGGACGTCTGATGCTCCTGCTCTATGATGCACCAGCCTGGACGTCTGATGCTCCTGATCTATGATGGACCTGCCTGGACGTCTGATGCTCCTGAACTATGATGGATTTACCTGGACGTCTGATGCTCCTGCACTGTGATGGACCTGCCTGGACGTCTGATGCTCCTGAACTATGCTGGACCTGCCTGGACGTATGATGCTCCTGAACTGTGATGGACTTACCTGGACGTCTGATGCTCCTGCTCTGTGATGGACCTGCCTGGACGTCTGATGCTCCTGAACTATGATGGGCCTGCCTGGACGTCTGATGCTCCTGAACTATGATGGATTTACCTGGACGTCTGATGCTCTTGCACTATGATGGACCTGCCTGGACGTCTGATGCTCATGAACTATGATGGATTTACATGGA
>NC_069428.1:3143977-3271477 GCF_026875155.1 Cherax quadricarinatus | reverse complement strand
GATCTGACCAAGACAACCATCATTCAGAAGAAACATGAAGGAAGCAAGACGTTCATTGTGACACTAAACACACTATACACACGCTACTGCCAACACACACTATACACACGCTACTGCCAACACACACTATACACACACTGCTGCCAACACACACTATACACACGCTACTGCCAACACACACTATACACACGCTACTGCCAACACACACTATACACACACTGCTGCCAACACACACTATACACACGCTACTGTCAACACACACTATACACACGCTACTGCCAACACACACTATACACACACTGCTGCCAACACACACTATACACACGCTATTGTCACACACTATACACACGCTACTGCCAACACACACTGTACACACGCTATTGCCAACACACACTATACATACGCTACTGCCAACACACTATACACACGCTACTGCCAACACACACTATACACACGCTACTGTCAACACACACTAATACACACGCTACTGCCAACACACACTATACCATGCTATTTGCCAACACACACTGTACACACCGCTAACTGCCAACACACACATACACAGCTACTGCAAACACACACTGTACACACGTACTACTGCAACACCACTATACACACGCTTACTCCCAACACACACTATACACACGCTACTGCCAACACACACTATACACACGCTACTGCCAACACACACTATACACACGCTACTGCCAACACACACTGTACACGCGCTACTGCTAACACACACTATACACACACTGCTGCCAACACACACTATACACACACTGCTGCCAACACACTGCTGCCAACACACACTATACACACACTGCTGCCAACACTCCCGCCCTGACGCTCCGAAGGGGAAAAAAAGATATATCTTTTTCTTCATTATTTTCTTTGTTCGGTCTCTCACACTCACATTGTCTCTCACTGTCTCTCAAATTCTCTCACATTGTCGCTCACACTATCTCTCGAAGTTGCATCTCACGTTGTTTCTCACAGTCTCTCAGACTCTCACAATGTCTATCGTTGTGTCTTACATTGTCCCTCACACTCTCACACTGTCTCTTACATTGTCCCTCACACTCTCACACTGTCTCTTACATTGTCCCTCACACTCTCACACTGTCTCTTACATTGTCCCCTCACACTCTCACACTGTCTCTTACATGTCCCTCACACTCTCACACTGTCTCTTACATTGTCCCTCACACTCCTCACACTGTCTCTTACATTGTCCCTCACACTCTCAACACTGTCTCTTACATTGTCCCTCACACTCTCACACTGTCTCTTACATTGTCCCTCACACTCTCACACTGCTCTTACATTTTTCCCTCACACTCTCACACTGTCTCTTACATTGTCCCTCACACTCTCACACTGTCTCTTACATTGTCCCTCACACTCTCACACTGTCTCTCACACTGTCTCTTACATTGTCCCTCACACTCTCACACTGTCTCTTACATTGTCCCTCACACTCTCACACTGTCTCTCACACTGTCTCTTACATTGTCCCTCACACTCTCACACTGTCTCTCACACTATCTCTTACATTGTCCCTCACACTCCCCACACTGTCTCTCACACTGTCTCTTACATTGTCCCTCACACTCTCACACTGTCTCTTACATTGTCCCTCACACTCTCACACTGTCTCTTACATTGTCCCTCACACTCCTCACACTGTCTCTCACACTGTCTCTTACATTGTCCCTCACACTCTCACACTGTCTCTCACACTGTCTCTTACATTGTCCCTCACACTCTCACACTGTCTCTCACACTGTCTCTTACATGTCCCTCACACTCTCACACTGTCTCTCACACTGTCTCTTACATTGGTCCCTCACACTCTCACACTGTCTCTCACACTGTCTCTTACATTGTCCCTCAACACTCTCACACTGTCTCTTACATTGTCCCTCACACTCTCACACTTGTCTCTACACTGTCTCTTACATTGTCCCTCACACTCTCCACACTGTCTCTTACATTGTCCCATCACACTCTCACACTGTCTCTCACACTGTCTCTTACATTGTCCCTCACACTCTCACACTGTCTCTTACACTGTCCCTCACACTCTCACACTGTCTCTTACATTGTCCCTCACACTCTCACACTGTCTCTTACATTGTCCCTCACACTCTCACACTGTCTCTTACATTGTCCCTCACACTCTCACACGTCTCTTACATTGTCCCTCACACTCTAAACACTGTCTCTTACATTGTCCCTCACACTCTCAAAACTGTCTCTTACATTGTCCCTCACACTCTCACACTGTCTCTTACATTGTCCCTCACACTCTCACACTGTCTCTTACACTGTCCCCTCACACTCTCACACTGTCCTCTTTTACATTGTCCCTCACACTCTCACACTGTCTCTTACATTGTCCCTCCCCACTCTCACACTGTCTCTTACATTGTCCCCACACTCTCACACTGTCTCTTACATTGTCCCTCACACTCTCACACTGTCTCTTACATTGTCCCTCACACTCTCACACTGTCTCTTACATTGTCCCTCACACTCTCACACTGTCTCTTACATTGTCCCTCACACTCTCACACTGTCTCTTACATTGTCCCTCACACTCTCACACTGTCTCTTACATTGTCCCTCACACTCTCACACTGTCTCTTACATTGTCCCTCACACTCTCACACTGTCTCTTACATTGTCCCTCACACTCTCACACTGTCTCTCACACTGTCTCTTACATTGTCCCTCACACTCTCACACTGTCTCTTACATTGTCCCTCACACTTTCTCTCACACTGTCTCTTACATTGTCCCTCACACTTTCTCTCACACTGTCTCTTACATTGTCCCTCACACTTTCTCTCACACTGTCTCTTACATTGTCCCTCACACTTTCTCTCACACTGTCTCTTACATTGTCCCTCACACTCTCACACTGTCTCTTACATTGTCCCTCACACTCTCACACTGTCTCTTACATTGTCCCTCACACTCTCACACTGTCTCTTACATTGTCCCTCACACTCTCACACTGTCTCTTACATTGTCCCTCACACTCTCACACTGTCTCTTACATTGTCCCTCACACTCTCACACTGTCTCTTACATTGTCCCTCACACTCTAAACACTGTCTCTTACATTGTCCCTCACACTCTCACACTGTCTCTCACACTGTCTCTTACAATTGTCCCTCACCCCTCTCACACTGTCTCTTACATTGTCCCTCACACTTTCTCTCACACTGTCTCTTACATTGTCCCTCACACTTTCTCTCACACTGTCTCTTACATTGTCCCTCAACACTTTCTCTCACACTGTCTCTTACATTGTCCCTCACACTTTCTCTCACACTGTCTCTTACATTGTCCCTCACACTCTCACACTGTCTCTTACATTGTCCCTCACACTCTCACACTGTCTCTTACATTGTCCCTCACACTCTCATCTCACTGTCTCTTACATTGTCCCTCACACTCTCACACTGTCTCTTACATTGTCCCTCACACTCTCACACTGTCTCTTACATTGTCCCTCACACTCTCACACTGTCTCTCACACTGTCTCTTACATTGTCCCTCACACTCTCACACTGTCTCTTACATTGTCCCTCACACTCTCACACTGTCTCTTACATTGTCCCTACACTTTCTCTCACACTTTCTCTCACACTGTCTCTTAAATTGTCCCTCACACTTTCTCTCACACTGTCTCTTACATTGTCCCTCACACTTTCTCTTACACTGTCTCTTGCATTGTCCCTCACACTTTCTCTCACACTGTCTCTTACATTGTCCCTCACACTTTCTCTCACACTGTCTCTTACATTGTCCCTCACACTTTCTCTCACACTGTCTCTCACACTGTCTCCCCCATACAATTTGTTGGTATTCATACACCGTGTATTGCAATACTACAGCCGTATTTAATGTATAACTTTTAACATATAAACACTGTCATGTCTGGATCAGCTGTTATTAATGTTTATCCAATAAGAGTACATACAGTATCTTAATACTGATATAATATAAACATTATATAAATAAACATCTAGAAATTTAATACGTTATAATATTTTGGAAATACAATGTTGTAAACACCTAGTAAACATCAGGGGAAACGTCAGGTAAACTAGTAAACATCTAGTAAACATCAGATAAAAACCAATAAACACAAGAAAACTAGTAAAAACCAGGTAAACACCAGATAAACATTAGGTAAACACAAGATAAACAGGTAAACATCAGGTAAACACAAGATAAACAGGTAAACATCAGGTAAACACTAGGTAAACATCAGTAAACAGGTAATACCTGGTAAACATCAGTAAACATCATGCAAATAAGTAAGACATATGTGCAACAGTCAGGTATCTTTTTCCGAAACGTTTCGCATGCACAGCAGGCGAAACGTTCTCCAGTCAAGCACAGGGGGTTTAGCAGAAACACCATTATTATATTCAAACATCAGGTAAATACCAGGTAAACTAGTAATATCAGATAAACTAGTAAACACCAGGTAAACTAGTAAATACCAGGTAAACTAGTAAACACCAGGTAAACTAGTAAATACCAGGTAAACTAGTAAATACCAGGTAAACTAGTAAATGCCAGGTAAACTAGTAATACCAGGTAAACTAGTAAATACCAGGTAAACTAGTAATACCAGGCAAACTAGTATTACCAGGTAAACTAGTAAATACCAGGTAAACTAGTAAATACCAGTTAAACTAGTAAATACCAGGTAAACTAGTAAATACCAGGTAAACTAGTAAATACCAGATAAACTAGTAAATACCAGGTAAACTAGTAATACCAGGCAAACTAGTATTACCAGGTAAACTAGTAAATACTAAGTAAACTAGTAATACCAGGTAAACTAGTAATGCCAGGTAAATTAGTAAACAACAGGTAAACTAGCAAACACCAGGTAAACTAGTAAATACCAGGTAAACTAGTAATACCAGGTAAACTAGTAATACCAGGAAAACTAGTAAACAGGTAAACTAGTAATACCAGGTAAACTAGTAAATACCAGGTAAACTAGTAATTCCAGGTAAACTTGTAATACCAGGTAAACTAGTAAATACCAGGTAGACTATTAATACCAGGTAAACTAGTAATACCAGGTACACTGGTAAATGCCAGGTAAATTAGTAAACCCCAGGTAAACTAGTAATACCAGGTAAACTAGTAAATACCAGGTAAACTAGTGGTACCAGGTAAACTAGTAAATACCAGGTAAACTAGTAATGCCAGGTAAACTAGTAAATACTAGGTAAACTAGTGATACCAGGTAAACTAGTAAACATCTGGTAAAGTATACCTCTCGTAAACAAGTAAGCACCTGGTAAACATCAGGTAAATATCTCGTGAAAAACTAATTAAACACCTGAGGTTTTTCCCATCCTGTGGGCGACCTGAAGTGACCCAGCGTGGGAACCAGGGTCAAGCCCCACCACCAGGGGGTCAAGGTGAAGGTAAGGGTTGTCAAGGGTGTTCAGGTCTAGTGATGGACAAACAAGGCTAGAGGTCCAGGGCAAACAATATCCTAAATAAATCTACTGAGTGAGTCCTCTTGTCACTCTTGAGGCTGAGTGCTGAAGTGGGAGTGTGGTGAAGTGCGTGCTGCTAGCACCAGTAGCCTGATTGTTCAAGCTGTTAACTAAGATACTTGGCTCAGGATCGAGCAGCGGGGAGCGGCGACCCCCTGACCCACCACCACGTAATTAACATGTAGATAATGAAGTTTGTGATAAATTGTGTATTAATAGTTGTGGAAATCCTCGCCCCCACGCCTCGGTCTCAGACCAAGTCTCCTATAAAAGGACATAACAAAGAGCGAGCACTACAGAAGGCCTACTGACCCATGCTAGGCAGGTCCAACTAACACCCACCCACACCAACTCATGTACTTCTTTAACCTATTTTTGAAGCTACTCAGTATTTTTAAAGAACTTTTAAGAAACTCGAGAAATTAAAGTGTTGGGTAAATGTGGGCGGTAGTTTGTAAGATGTATTTGTCATCTTTCCTGGGCATCAGACAAAAAAAAAGGACCAGCAATTATGTCAGCGTGCAAAGCGTTTAACAGCCTTCCGTTTCACGAAGTGAAGAAATGTATAAAGGAAAAAGAGAGAGACATAGCTAGTGAAATGTTAGGACCAAGACACAACTCTCAACAATGGATGGAATTCTGAATTTTGAAGGTACGCGAGGAAAACTCTGATTTCTGCTCTTCACAAAACTGGGAAGAATTTATTAGATGTCATTGAAGGTCTTCTTTTTTTTTAATTCATACCATACCTTTGAGTTTGAGAAGAATCTGCCAAGTATGGGCCAGTAGGCCTTCTGAAGTGTTCCTCCTTTCCTATATTCTTATGACCCTTTCTGGTTTAACCTTTGGCCATGAGTATAATAATCATCGGAGACCTTGAGAGGTGGGAGCACTCACCAGTACAGTAAACAAGAACTCTGAGAAGCATTCTGAGTGGTGTGACAGCACTTGTTTGTAAGGGTCTCTCTCACCCTCTCATCTTCCTCCCCAGACTCCATCATTCTAGGACCTATTCCTCTCATTGTTGTATTAACTTCCTCATTTTTGTATCGATTACTTCCCTCCCTCAAGCTAGGATCAACTCCCTCCCTTTCATCAACCCCGACTCCTCCTCCTCCCATCCTAACCTGGTTACTTATTTATCCATAAATGCAGAAAAACCTTTTTGTAAACAGAGTAAATTAAAAATATTGTTAAGTGTATTGACTGATCTTTATTTTAAAAATGGGTGGTAATGACCTCATACCCATCCTGTGGGTGGTAATGACCTCATACCCATCCTGTGGGTGGTAATGACCTCATACCCATCCTGTGGGTGGTGTCAGAGGATTACAGAGGCACATAATGGTTCCAGGGGCTGGGTCCCAAACACTAATGTTTGTTTAACAAGTTACAGAGGTCATAAACTATTGAATTCAGAACAAAATGGTGGGTTTTTGAGACGACGATTCAGGCGGAGATGTGGCATTGAGGTCACCCATCCACGTGGTGACCAGAGGTAACGGTGCTTAACGTAGACGCCTCAAGACGTGGAGAGCCACACAGTGTAACTACGACAGGAAGCCTACAGATTATAGGCAATTATAAGGGTTGCCTTGAAGATAATCCCAATAATTATTTTCAAGGCTTGAACAACGAGGTGTTTGTGTCACGTGACCTGGGCCTTTCCCCTCCCCTCTTCCCCTACTAACGTCCCTCCCCCCTCCCCCTCCCTCCACTCCAATTAAAGCAAGCAGGCTAGCTTTATTTGCCTTCAATAAACAGATGTTTGGTAAAGCTGCATCATACTTTTTCTAAAGAGACAAAGGAGTATTGCAGAGGTCAGCGTCTCACAACCGAGAGGACCCGAGTTCCAAGCCCACTACCAGACGTAGGTGCCAAGTTGCCTCTGTAGCTCCTGTTACCTAGCATTAAATAGGTACCAGGGAGTTGGTCTACTATTGTGAGTCGCGTCCTCTTGAGGAAATAAGCCACACTGACTGGCTATGTTGGCTTACCCTGTATTACAACCCAGGAGTCCCAAAGGCCTGTTATCTTGGGTGTAAATGGAGCAAAATAAACACAGCAGAAAAACTTTTGACTTGTATTATCCCTCACCAATTTAGAACAGAAGTATGTACACTATATACACTATGTACAACAATAGGTATTAGTGCACTCCACGGTAAGCAAGGCAGAATAGAAACCACTCGAGAGCAGACAGTGCTTCATCCAGCTTATGAATGGGAATGACAAGGGCAGACAGGTGAGTGGTACCCACATCACCTCTGCGATTGCCAAAACCATCTTCTCATTGGCTGGAACCTGGGTACTGGTTGAACGACGGGGCCCCATCGTCAAACCTTAGTCCCTGGTTCGCTGGTTGGGGGAGATAGCCTGTAAATGAGGGTGTGTACATGCGCAGAATAAAGGTTACGTACTCTTTGCATGCCACACCCTGAGTTACTATCCCCCCGAGTTATTAATAACTCGAATAAAGCTTTCTAGTTACTACTCTCACTTAAAGTTTTCTAGAGCTTTATAAAGTTTCAGTGAGCTTTCCATTCATCCACTCATAACTTATGAGTATTTAACTTAGAATAAGTCATGAGTCAGAGACTATTGAGGAAAATTAAAGCACATGGAATAGGAGGAGAAATTTTTTCCTGGATAGAGGCATGGTTGACAAATAGGCAGCAGAGAGTTTGCATAAATGGGGAGAAATCAGAGTGGGGAAGCGTCACGAGCGGTGTTCCACAGGGGTCAGTGTTGGGCCCCCTGCTGTTCACAATCTACATAAACGACATAGATGAGGGCATAAAGAGCGACATCGGCAAGTTTGCCGATGACACCAAAATAGGCCGTCGAATTCATTCTGACGAGGACATTCGAGCACTCCGGAAGATTTGAATGGGACTGATGCAGTGGTCGGAGAAGTGGCAGATGCAGTTTAATATAGACAAATGCAAAGTTCTAAATGTGGAGAGGACAAAAAACCATGCCACATATAAACTAAAAAAAGTAGATCTTAATTTACGGATTCGAAAAAGATTTTAGGAGTTCTGGTTAGCAGTAATCTGAAACCAAGCAACAGTGCATAAGTGTTCGCAATAAAGCTAATAAATCCTTGGCTTCATATCAAGAAGCATAAAAAATTTAGGGGGTCCTCAGGTTGTTCTTCAACTCTATACACCCTTGGTTAGGCCTCATTTAGATTATGCTGCACAGTTTTGGTCACCGTATTACAGAATGGATATAAATTCCTGGAAAATGTACAAAGGAGGATGACAAAGATGATCCCATGTATCAGAAACCTTCCCTATGAGGATAGACTAAGGGCCCTGAAACTGCACTCTCTAGAAAGACGTAGAATTAGGGGGGATATGATTGAGGTGTATAAGTGGAAGACAGGAATAAAAAAGGGGGTGTAAATAGTGTGCTGAAAATATCTAGCCTAGACAGGACTCGCAGCAATGGTTTTAAGTTTGGGAAAAAAATTTAGATTCAGGAGGGATATGGAAAGTACTGGTTTGGTAATTTGAGTTGTGGATGAGTGGAACAAACTCCCAAGTACCGTTATAGAGGCCAGAACGTTGTGTAGCTTTAAAAATAGGTTGGATAAATACATGAGTAGATGTGGGTGGGTGTGAGTTAGACCTGATAGCTTGTGCTAACAGGTCGGTTGCCGTGTTCCTCCCTTAAGTCAATGTGACCTGACCTGACTAGGTTGGGTGCATTGGCTTAAGCCGGTAGGAGACTTGGACCTGCCTCGCATGGGCCAGTAGGCCTTCTGCAGTGTTCCTTCGTTCTTATGTTCTTATGTTCTTATGAGGATTTACCCCAGGATAACTCGACAAAACCAAACAACAGGATGAGCTACTTCCAGTTGTGGCGTTCCCAAGGTATATTAACCCAAGCTCTTGATCCAATGAATTCGAGATTCTCCTTTATCGGATCAAAACTGATCACTTCCCAGTCTCCAGGCGCTGCATGACCCTTGCGGGATCAGTAGCCCCCGGTGAATATAATAATAATAATAATAAAATAAAATAATAATAATAAAAATTTAAAATATAATTTTTAATTTTTATTTTTATTTTTATTATTATTTTATTTTTTTATTAAAAAATTTTTATTTTCGACACAAGAAACCTTACTCTCCCCCCCCTAAGGGGACCTTAAAAATTTCACCCTCCCCACCCACCCCCTTCCCCCACTCCTTCCCTCTACCCTCGGGCCCACATCCCTACCCGGTCGACCTCTCTCTCTCTCTCTCTTCTCCTCTTCTCTCTCTCTTCTCTCTTCTCTTCTCTCTCTCTCTCTTTTTTTTTCTCCTTCTCTTCTTTTCTCTCCCCCTCCCCCCCCTTTTCCCTCCCTTCCCCCCTCTCTTCTCTCTCTCTCTCTCTCTCTCTCTCTCTTTCTCTCTTCTCTTCTCTCTCTCTCTCTCTCTCTCTCTCCTCTCTCTCCTCTCTTGCAATATCAATATCGATCAAGACCTCATTGCGTCGTATCACTGCGGCGTCTTCCCTTTCATCTCTTGAATGATTTCCCCTTAAAGTGGGTGTTTGTTTTATTTAGCCCTTGTGCTTTTTTTAATTTTTTTGTGTGATTTTTTTTTAAACCCTTGTGTTTTGTTTAATTTTCGGTTTGATTTGTTTAGTTAGCCTGGGTTTGTTTTCCGGTGTAGTCGACCTGGTCTTGGTAGCGGTTGACCTGTGTTTTGGTTTGGAGGGTACCGGGGTTCTTGGTACGATTGACCTTGTCTTGGTAGTATTGACCTGTGTTTGGTAGTGAGTTGACCTTGTCTTGGTAGGGGTTTTTGACCTGGTTTTTGGTAGTGGTTGCCTGTGTTTGGTATAAGTTGCCCTGTGTTTTGGGTTTGTGAGTTGACCTTTTGTCTTGGTAGTGATTGCCTGGTCTTGGTAGTGAGTTGCCCTGTGTTTTGGTAGAAAGTTGCCTGTGTTTTGGGAGTGATTTGTGTGTTTGGTAGTGAGTTGACCTGGTTTTGGTAGTGGTTCCTGTGTCGGGTAGAAAGCTACCTGTGTCTTGGTAGTGTTGACCGGGTTTTGGTAGTGAGTTGCCTGTGTCTTGGTAGTGAGTTGACCTGTGTCTTGGTAGTGAGTTGGCCTGTGTCTTGGTAGTGAGTTGACCTGTGTCTTGGTAGTGAGTTGCCTGTGTCTTGGTAGTGAGTTGACCTGTGTCTTGGTAGTAAGTTGACCTGTGTCTTGGTAGTGAGTTGCCTGTGTCTTGGTAGAGATTTGCCCCCTGTGTTTTGGTAGTAATTTGACGTGTTTGGTGTGAGTTGCCCTGTGCTTGGTAGGAGTGACTTGTCTTGGTGGGAGTTGCCGTGTCGGGGTAGTGAGTTGACCTTTGTCTTGGTAGTAAGTTGCCCCTGGCTTGGTAGTGATTTGACCTGTGTTTGTAGAAAGTTGCCTGGTCTCGGTAGTGATTTGACCTTGTCTTGGTGTGGTTGACCTGTGTCTTGCTGTGATTTGTGTTTTGGGTTTGTGAGTTGACCTGTGTTTGGTTTAATTTTGACCGGGTTCTTGGTAGTGAGTTGACCTGTGTTTGGTATGAGTTCCCTGTGTTTGGAGGGGTTGACCTTTTTTGGGTAGTGATTTGACCTGTGTCTGGTAGTGATTTGCCTGTTTCTTGGTTGGTTTTTGACCTGTGTCGGTAGAATTGACCGTGTTTGGTATGAGTTGCCCGGTTTTGGTAGTGATTGACCTGTGTCTTAGTAGTAAGTTGACCTGGTTTTGGTAGTGATTGACCTTGTCTTGGTTAAAAGTTGACCTGTGCCTTGGGTTAAAAAGTTGCCCGGTCTTTTGGTAAGTTACCGTGTCTTGGTATAATTGACCTTTTCTTGGAGTAATTGACCGTGTTTTGGGTTTGTAAGTTGACCTGTGTTTTTGGTATGATTTTGCCCTGTGCTTGGTGTGAGTTGACCTGTGTCTTGGAGTGATTTTTACCTGTGTTTTTGGGTATAAGTTTACTTTTGTCTTGGTGTAAGTTTGACCGGTGTCTTGGTAGTAAGTTGACCTGTGTCTTGGTAGTAAGTTGACCTGTGTCTTGGTAGTGAGTTGACCTGTGTCTTGGTAGTGAGTTGACCTGTGTCTTGGTAGGGAGTTGACCTGTGTCTTGGTAGTGAGTTGACCTGTGTCTTGGTAGTGAGTTGACCTGTGATCTGTAAGAAAGTGTTTAGTTGATTCTCGGTGGTAATGCAAGAGTCGAGAATGTCTTCTCATACGGGCAACAGACCAACTTTCAGGTGAAGAGGAACCCGGGGGGGAAGCTAGCAGCAGCTAAGAGAAAGATAGGAGGAAGCTAGGAGGAGCTAGGCGGAAGCTAGGCGGAGTTGGGAGGAAACTAGCGTAAGGTAGGAGGAAGTTAGGAGAAAGCTAGGAGGGAGTTAGGAGGAAGGTAGGAGGAAACTAGGAGGGAGTTAGGAGGAAGCTAGGAGGGAGCTAGGAGTAAGCTAGGAGGAAGCTAGGAGGAAGCTAGGAGACAGCTAGGGGAAAACTAACAGGAAGTAACAACCTCTTTGAGAGGAGAAGCAGAAGATTCATCCCTTGTACAAGAAAATATCAACCTCAACTACGAATGGAAGTTGATCTGCAAGACGGAAAAAACTGAAAATGAGGCAAGATGAAGAAAATACATCGACGTTTTCACATCCTTCAGTTTGTTGCTGGACGAATATGACCCAGAGAACCACCCAATCAATGGTAACAATATGACTCAGAGAACCACCCAACCAATGGTAACAATATGACCCAGAGAACCACCCAACCAAAGGTAACAAAGGACCCCGAGAAAACCCCCCAACCAATGGTAACAAAATGACCCCGAGAACCACCCAACCAAAGGGAAAATATACCGAGAACCCCCAACCAATGGTAACAAAAATGCCCCCGAGAACCACCCCCCAAAAGTAACAATATGACCCAGAACCCCCCAACAATGGTAAAAAAATATGACCCAGAGAACCACCCAACCAATGGAACAATTGACCCCGAGAAAACCCCCCCAACAATGTAACAAATGACCCCGAAACCACCAACCAATGTAACAATTGACCCAGAGAACCACCCAAACCCAAGGTAAAAAATATACCAGAGAACCACCCAACCAATGGTAACAATAGACCAGAGAACCACCCAACCAATGGTAAAATATGACCGAGAACCCCCCAACCAATGGTAAAATATGCCGGAAAACCCCCCAACCCAAAGGGAACAATTGACCAGGAAAAAACCCCAAACCCAAAGGGAACAATTGACTCAGGAGAACCACCCAACAATGGGAAAAAAATATGACCCGAGAACCACCCCAACCCAAGGTACAAAATTTACCAGGAACCCCCCAAACCAATGGAAAAATATATCAGAGAACCACCCCAAACCCAAAGGGAACAAAAAGATCGAGAACCACCCAAACCCAAAGGTAAAATATGACTCGAGAACCACCCAACCAATGGTAACAAAAGACCAGAGAACACCCCAAACCCAAAGGGAACAAAATTTACCCCAGAGAACCACCCAACCCTGGTAACAAATGACTCAGAGAACCACCCCAACCAATGGTAAAAAGAATTTAGAGAACCACCCAAAAAAGGTAAAAAAAAATGACTCAGAGAAACCCAACAAAGGTAAAATTACCAGAAACACCCAACCAAGGTAAACAAATGACTCAAGAACCACCCAACCCAAAGGGAACAATATGACCCCAGAGAAAAACCCCCAACCAATGGAAAAAAAAAATTTACTCAGAGAACCACCCAACCAAAGGAAAATATGATAGAGAACCCCCAACCCAAAGGAAATATGACCCAGAAAACCCAACCAAAGGAAAAAATGACCCCTAACCACCCAAAAATGGTAAAATATTTAAAGAACCAAAAATGGTAAAATATTTGGGGAAAAAAAATACCAATATGACTGAAACCAAATAAAGGTAAAATATGGACTAGAGAACCCCCAACCAGAACAAAAGGGCCAAAAGAACCAACCCAACCAAAAACAATTGACCCCAGCCCCCCAACAATTTAAATATGATAGAGAACCACCAACCAAAGCAACCAAGACCAGAGAACACCCAATAAGGTAAAAATGATAGAAACCCCCCAAACCCAAGGAACAAAGACTCGAGCCACCCAAAAAAGGTAAAATATATAGAAGAACCCCCCAACCAAGGAAAAAAAAGCTCAGAGCCACCAACCAAGGTAAAATAGATCTGAGAACCCCCCAAACCCAAGGAAAATAGACGAGAACCACGCAACCAAAGTAAAAATATAAGAACACCAAACCCAAAGGTTTAAACAAAGCTCAGAGAACCCCACCCAACCAAAGGTAACAATGGAACCCGAGAACACCCAACCCAAAAGGTACTAGCTCAGAGAACCCCCCAAAATTTGGGAACAAAGACCAGGAAACCCCCCCAATGGGAACAATATGGATCAGGAAACCCCCCAACAAAGGAACAAAAACCGAAAAACCCCCCAACCAAAGTAAAAAATAGACTAAAAACCCAACCCAAAGGAACCAAAATGACTCAGAGAACCACCCCAACAAAAGGCTTTTCCCCAGAACCCCCCCCCAAAAGAAAAAAAAGCTCAGAGAACACCCAACCCAAAGTTTTAACAAGCCAGAGAACCCCCCAACCAAAGTAACTAGCTAGAGCCACCCAACCAAAGAACAGACCAGAGAAACCCCACCCAAAAGGAACAATAGACCAGAGAAACCCCCCAACCCAAAAGGGAACCCAATAGACCAGAGAACCCCCCAACCCAATGGTAACAATATGATCAGAACCACCCAACCAAGGGAACTATGACCAGAGGAACCACCCAACCAAAGGTAAAAAAAAGACCGAGCCCACCCAACCAAAGGTAACTTTTCCAGGAACCACCCCAAACCAAGGAAAAACGCAACAATTTTTTTATTAAAAAACGAAAAAAATGTTTTATTATTTTTAAAAAAATAAAAATAAAATATTTTTTATAGTTTAATTAGTAAAAATTTTTTTTTGGAAAAGGGGAGTTTTTAAAAATAATTAAAGAATTTTTACATTAATTTCAAAAAAGTAGAGAGAAGAGAGAGAGTAGTAGTGTATAGTAGGGGGTGCAGCAGCAAGCAGCAGGCCAGCAAACGGCAGGCCGCAGCAGCAGCAGCAGCAGTGTATAGTAGTAGTATATATAGTGTAGCGGCAGTAGAGAGTAGTAGAGCAGTAGAGTAGATATAGTATATAGTAGTAGGGGCCCGGGAGTGAGGAGAGTAGAGAGTAAAGAGAGAGAGAGAGAGAAGGGAGGGGTGGTTAAGTAGTGTAATAGCTCTTTGGGACGCGGGGAAAAGAGAGGGACTGGAACCCCAGGTGGCCGTTTAGTTGTGTCTAGGAAGCAGGGGGGAAGCAAGCTCCTGCCCCGCCGTTTCCTGCAACGCCGCCCCAACCCGGGGCCCGCACGCCCCTTGCCCCTGTTTTGTGTTGCCCCTGCCCAACCAACAACACAGGAACCAGCGAGTGACGCCGTTCAAAAAAACCCACACACGCACCGCAAGGGAACACCCAACCCCACGCCCCTAACACACCCCCACCTGCCACAAAACCCCCACACTACCCCCCACCCAAAACCACCTGCACACCAATACAAACCATTCCTTTTGGCCACCACACAGTACACACGGAACGAACGGCCCTTTTTAAAAAGAAAACCGATTTTCCGGGAAATGTGGGTCGAACCCAACAGACAGGCTTTTCCAAAACAAACCCTCCCTAAGGCCCAGTTTTAAAGGTTTAAAATAAAAAAGGGAAAAGGCATGCGAGAGCAGGGAATTGGAGAATCAGAGGCCCAGCAGACACTCCCCCCCTTTCCGCAGCTTGTAAAAAAAATAGGGCCTCAGCCAGACCACCAGTAAAAGGACACCGGGCCCCCCACCCGGAGACCCCCCAAAACCCCCTGGCAAATTTAAAAAAAAAAAAAATAATATTAAAAATTAATTTTTATTTTTTTTATTAATTTTTTTAAAATTAAAAATTTTTAAATTTTTAATAAATAATTTTTATTTAAATTTTAAAGAAAAATTGGTTTATGAGATTTCCCCGGTCCCCGCTCCACACCAAAAAAAAACAAAACCTTAAAAGGGTCCCGGCCCATTTAAACCCCTTAAAATCCCCGGGGAAAAATTATATTTTAAAAACCCCAAATATTTATTTTAAAAAAATTTTAAATATTTTTAAATTTAAATAAATTATTTTAAATTTTAAAAAAAAATTTTTAATTTAATAATTTTTAAATTTTTTTTATTATTTTTTAATTATAAATTAAAAATTTTAATAATAATCAAAAAAACCCCTTTGGGGGTTTTGGAAAATTAAAACGTTTTTTTGGCTACCCGCAAAAGGAAATTTATTTAAAATGAAATCCAAGGAAACTTAAAGTTTCGGAGCTCACCTAAGGTTTCCTTAAAGGTAACACGAGGCCAAACCAACCTGGTCTTTGAAAATTTACCCCCAAAATTTGCAATTTATTTAAAATTTTTTTTTAAATTTTTTAAAAATTTGTTTTAAATTAAATTAAATTTAAATAAAATTTAAAATATTTATTAGCAAATTTTGAAAAATATGAAATTCCCTTTGGATATTAAAATTGAACATATAATTTAAAAAGAAAAATTTGGGCAGAATTTTAATAATACAAAAAAAAAGGGCTTTGGGGGTGGGGTTTTGGGAAAAGGGTTTTTTTGGACCACCAAATTTCTCCCGGCCTTTAAAAGGGGATTAAATAAAAGGTTTCTGGCCCGAAAAACTTCCCTTTGGGGGTCAACTTTAATAGGCCCTTTTAAAAGTAATTTTCCCAAAAACTTGGGAAAACCCATTTTTCAAGGGGTTTTTTATAAAAATACTGAAAAAATTAAAATTTTTTGAAAATAATTTTTTTATAAAATTATTAATAATTTTAAATTTTTTTAAATATTTAAATTTTTAATTTTAAATTAATAAAAAAATTTTTTCTTTAAAACCGTTGGGAAAGAAAGGAAACAAGCGTTTTTATTACCTTTTACAAGGAACAATTTTTTTATTTAAAAAAATTAAAATTTTAATTTTAAAAAATTTTAAAAAAAAATAAAACCACTTTAAAAAAAGAGAAAACTGCAAGCCGTTGCTGGAAAAATAACCATCCTCATGGCAACCCAAAAAAACCAAATTTTTTCCCAAAGGGTCAAAGGGTTTTTTTTTTTCCAATTTAAAATTTTAATTTCTTTCATATCTACTAATACATACTATATATAAAATATATATATATATATATATTTATATATAATATATATATATATATATATATTATATATAAATATATATATATATACATGCAAAACGACCGCTGTGAAAGAATAGTGAAATTCCAAGCGCTTTCGTGACTACTCACATTATCAAGGAACAGTATAAGTAATGCATCAAAGAAAGGCATATAAAGGGTCTAGTCCACACCTCACCATCACATCCCACAACAAAGCAACACCTGATGCGCGACTTATAAGAAAGAGAACACTGCAGCAGGTCTGCTGGCCCAACTAGACAGGTCCTTCATGGCAACCCACAAACAAACTATTCTACCCAAGAATCAAGATTTATTATTTGTCCATATATATTATATATGTCGTGCCGAATAGGCAGAACTTGGCTTAAATAGCAACGCTCATCTTGCCATATAGGACAAGTGAAAATTTGTTTATGCAATAATTTCGCCAAAATCATTCTGAACCTAACGAAAAAAAATATATTTCACTGTGTTTGTTTAGTATTAAATTACTGTAAACAAATCTAAAATATATTTAGTTGGGTTAGGCTAAAATAAATTGTTCTTGTTATAATAAGGTAAGGTAAGTTTTCTAAGATTCTTTTGGTGCAAAATTAAAATTTTTTACATTAACATTGATGAAAAAATATATCTTTAAACGTATAAAAGAAAATTTCAGAAAGGATTTAATTTTAAATGAGTTCTTGCTAATTGACCAGTTTTACATATTCGGCACGACATATATATATATATATATATAATATATATATATATATATATATATATATATATATATATATATATATATATATATATATATATATATACACTTCCTAGAGATGTATCTCAGTTTATACTGCATACTCTGTTCCCTGTCCTGCTAGAGTATACACTGAGAGCTGCACATCAGTGCATACACTTGAAGAGATGCATATCTTTTAAGTGCATATACACCCTGTCTCCTGTGAGGACAAAGTGTATACATCAAGAGGTGTATGTCTGTCATTGTGTGTTTACATGCAATGGGAATTCAAATATTCTTCATGTTAGTGGGCAGAAGGTATAGCCTGAATGATCCACTTTCAATACTTATGAAGAATTCCCGTTGGACGACAAATCGTCGTCCCAGTAAGACGACATAAACCTCACATTATGTCTCATTTACACACACTTAGGCTGTAAATCTAAGACACTGACAAACAAGCGGATGTGGGCCTTGATGCTCCGAGGGCCTCCCGGACGTGCTGCACCGAGGATGAGCCACTGCAATAATTACGTAAGCAGATGCATTGCAACAGGTAACGCAGATGTTGCACTGCAGGGCCCCTGTGCCGGATGCTGCCACGCGAGAAGCATTGAAGTACATCGTGTCAAATGCTAGCACATGACACACAGTATGCTAGCACATGACACACAGTATGCTAGCACATGACACACAGTATGCTAGCACATGACACACTTTACTAGAACACAATAAGCACCCCCACCCCAACTATGCCTGGACACACTAATCTATCAACTATGCTAGGACACGAGATTCCCCCAACTATGCTAGGACACGCCATCCCCCCCAACTATGCTAGGACACGCCATCCCCCCAACTATGCTAGGACACACCATCCCCCCAACTATGCTAGGACACGTCTACTATTCTCATCCATCCTGACAGACACCACTACCTGCCTCACACACCACACAAAACATCCTGCAAGGAGGCAGGGACGGCTGCCCTCGTGCTGCTGGAGCATCTCTTGATATTATTAATTATTCTTCATTTCAATACATAGTGATATAGGAGGACAACAGAAGATGAGGTAATCAGTCCCTCAGCTTGGAAGAACTATAAACAGAAGACAGTCGAAGATGAGATAATGTGTCCCTCAACCTGGAAGCTTCTGACTAAGGCATTTCACACCAGTGTCCAGGTCGAGGGACTCATTACCTCATCTTTTACTTACCGTCTCTGTATTGGCTTTAGATGAAGATATACAGGTGTTGCAGGTGTCTCATCATCAACACGGCTTTAGATGAAGATATACAGGTGTTGTAGGTGTCTCATCATCAACACGGCTTCAGATGAAGATACACAGGTGTTGCAGGTGTCTCATCATCAACACAGCTTTAGATGAAGATATACAGGTGTTGCAGGTGCTCATCATCAACACGGCTTCAGATGAAGATACACAGGTGTTGCAGGTGTCTCATCATCAACACAGCTTTAGATGAAGATATACAGGTGTTGCAGGTGTCTCATCATCAACACGGCTTCAGATGAAGAAACACAGGTGTTGCAGGTGTCTCATCATCAACACGGCTTCAGATGAAGAAACACAGGTGTTGCAGGTGTCTCATCATCAACACGGCTTCAGATGAAGAAACACAGGTGTTGTAGGTGTCTCATCATCAACACGGCTTCAGATGAAGATACACAGGTGTTGCACACAGGTTTTGCAGGTGCCTCATCATCAACACGTGCTTAACATCAACGTAAGTTTAACAGTATCCCAGGTTTCTGGGATCATTTTACAGCCACCCGGTCTCCGACTCAGCCTCTGATCCAGGGAACTGGAGCTACTCGTAACTATAGCTATGGAGAACCTCTAAACCCGTAGGGTAACTAATAGCGCGTGAAGAATGGAAAGTCATTTGTCTGATCCAAGGGAAGAGTAGCTCCAGTTCTCTGGATCAAGAGCCTTTCACCAACATTAAGAATTTCGCTTGAAGCCGGATCCTGGAACGCAGGTGCAAGGTACACGCAACACCTGCAACACTGTATACGCAACACCTGTAACACTGTACACGCAACACCTGCAACACTGTACACACAACACCTGCAACACTGTACACATAACACTGTACACACAACACCTGCAACACTATACACAAAACACCTGCAACACTGTACACACAACACCTGCAATACTGTACACACAACACCTGCAACACTGTACACATAACACTGTACACACAACACCTGCAACACTATACACACAACACCTGCAACACTGTACACGCAACACCTGCAACACTGTACACATAACACTGTACACACAACACCTGCAACACTATACACACAACACCTGCAACACGATATAACACAACACCTGCAACAGGATACACCAGCACCTGCAACACGATACGCACAACATCTGCAACACTATACACACACACACATGCAACACGATATACACAACACCTGCAACACTATACACACAACGCCTGCAACACTATACACACACACCTGCAACACGATACACAACACCTGCAACACTATACACACAACACCTGCAACACTATACACGCAACACTGTACACACAACACCTGCAACACATAACACAACACCTGAAACACTATACACACAACACCTGCAACACTATACACGCAACACTGTACACACAACACCTGCAACACTATACACACAACACCTGAAACACTATACACACAACACCTGCAACACGATATACACAACACCTGCAACACGATACACACAGCACCTGCAACACGATACACACAACACCTGCAACACTACACACAACACCTGAAACACTATACACACAACACCTGCAACACGATATACACAACACCTGCAACACGATACACACAGCACCTGCAACACGATACACACAACACCTGCAACACGATACACACACCACCTGCAACACTATACACACACACCTGCAACACGATACACACAACATCTGAAACACTATACACACAACACCTGCAACACGATATACACAACACCTGCAACACGATACACACAGCACCTGCAACACGATACACACAACACCTGCAACACTATACACACACACCTGCAACACGATACACACAACATCTGCAACACGATACACACAGCACCTGCAACACAATACACACAACACCTGCAACAATAACACACACACCTGCAACACGATACACACAACACCTGGAACACGATACACACAACACCTGCAACACTATACACACAACACCTGCAACACTATACACACAACACCTGCAACACTATACACACAACACCTGCAACACGATACACACAACACCTGTAACACTATACACACAACACCTGCAACACTATACACACATCTCTATATAGATAACACCTGCAACACTATACACATAACACCTGCAACACTATACAGGTAACACCTGCAACACTATACACATGACGCCTGCAACACTATACTCATAACACCTCTACCACTATGCACACAACACTTGCAACACTATACACATAACACATGCAACACTATACACATAACACCTGCAACACTATACACACAACATCTACAACACTATACACCTAGCGTCACACCTATTCGATTCTTGCAGCAGAAATAGTGTCTAGCACTGATGAGGACGTCTACACTTGTCCCGACAATGTTTCTGATATCTTGAGGTCGAGTTCTTAACACTTTCGGACCACGGACGTTGATACAATGTTCTATTATTGTGCCCACGGCAACCCAGCATTTCCCTCTTTTATATATTTTCTCATATCTTAGTCTTGTATGTTGTTATGGCAGTGTGCAGATTTGGCTCTAGACCTTCAAGCACTTTCCAGGTATATATTATCATGTATCTCTCTCCCCTCCGCTCCAGCGAGTACATATTTAGTACTGAGGGGTTCCCAGTAATTTAAATTTTAATTGGCTGTATGAGGGCCGTAAATGATCTCAGTATTTGTTCCAGCTCTGATATATCTCAGTATCTGTTCCAGCTCTGATATATCTCAGTATCTATTCCAGCTCTGATTCTAATATATCTCAGTATCTGTTCGAACTCTGATATATCTCAGTATCTGTTCCAGCTCTGATGTATCTCAGTATCTGTTCCAGCTCTGATATATCTCAGTATCTGTTCCAGCTCTGATGTATCTCAGTATCTGTTCCAGCTCTGATGTATCTCAGTATCTGTTCGAGCTCTGATATATCTCAGTATCTGCTCCATTTCTGATATATCTTAGTATCTGTTCCAGCTCCGATATATCCTGCCCCAAACGGAGCCGTCAACACGGAATAAGCGAGAGAGCACAGCTGACTTGAACAGTCACGAGGTACCAGACCAAACAGATTGTGACGGACATGTGAGTCAGCGGACCACCAGCAACAACAGCCAGGTTGACCAGGCAATCACCAGTCGAGCCTGGCCTATGGCTGGGCTCTACTGGTGATTGCCTGGTGGGCTGCTGGGCTCACCAGTCATAGAACACAGGCTGCTGGGTTCACCAGTCACAGAACACAGGCTGCTGGGCTCACCAGTCACAGAACACAGGCTGCTGGGTTTACCAGTCACAGAACACAGGCTGCTGGGCTCACCAGTCACAGAACACAGGCTGCTGGGTTCACCAGTCACAGAACATAGGCTGCTGGGCTCACCAGTCACAGAACACAGACTGCTGGGCTCACCAGTCAGAGAACACAAGCTGCTGGGCTCACCAGTCACAGAACACAAGCTGCTGGGCTCACCAGTCACAGAACACAAGCTGCTGGGCTCAGCAGTCACAGAACACAGGCTGCTGGGCTCACCAGTCACAGAACACAGGCTGCTGGGCTCACCAGTCACAGAACACAAGCTTCTGGGCTCAGCAGTCACAGAACACAAGCTGCTGGGCCCTCCAGTCACAGAACACAGGCTGCTGGGCTCAGCAGTCACAGAGCACAAGCTTCTGGGCTCAGCAGTCACAGAACACAAACTGCTGGGCCCACCAGTCACAGAACACAGGCTGCTGGGCTCACCAGTCACAGAACACAGGCTGCTGGGCTCACCAGTCACAGAACACAAGCTGCTGGGCTCAGCAGTCACAGAACACAAGCTTCTGGGCTCAGCAGTCACAGAACACAAGCTGCTGGGCCCACCAGTCACAGAACACAGGCTGCTGGGCTCAGCAGTCACAGAACACAAGCTTCTGGGCTCAGCAGTCACAGAACACAAGCTGCTGGGCCCACCAGTCACAGAACACAGGCTGCTGGGCTCAGCAGTCACAGAACACAGACTGCTGGGCTCAGCAGTCACAGAACACAAGCTGCTGGGCTCAGCAGTCACAGAACACAAGCTGCTGGGCTCAGCAGTCACAGAACACAAGCTGCTGGGCTCGCCAGTCACAGAACACAGGCTGCTGGGCTCACCAGTCACAGAACACAGGCTGTTGGGCTCAGCAGTCACAGAACACAGGCTGCTGGGCTCAGTAGTCACAGAACATAGGCTGCTGGGCTCACCAGTCACAGAACACAGGCTGTTGGGCTCAGCAGTCACAGAACAAAAGCTGCTGGGCTCGCCAGTCACATAACACAGGCTGCTGGGCTCAGCAGTCACAGAACACAGGCTGTTGGGCTCAGCAGTCACAGAACACAGGCTGTTGGGCTCAGCACAGAACACAGGCTGTTGGGCTCAGCAGTCACAGAACACAGGCTGTTGGGCTCAGCACAGAACACAGGCTGCTGGGCTCAGCAGTCACAGAACACAGGCTGCTGGGCTCAGCAGTCACAGAACACAGGCTGCTAGGTAATTCCTGGAAGGCAGGAACCCACGTGTTGACTGAGTCAGTCAGCTCCATCACACCAGCGTCAGTTCTGCTACTGATGTCAATCTTGTCTTGGAATTTTTAAGCGGTAACAAGTGCAGTTTAAGTGCTGTTGCTGCTGCATGTACGTGGAAGGTTGCTGTTGCTGCTGCATGTACGTGGAAGGTTGCTGTTGCTGCTGCATGTACGTGGAAGGTTGCTGTTGCTGCTGCATGTACGTGGAAGGTTGCTGTTGCTGCGCATGTACGTGGAGGTTGCTGTTGCTGCTGCATGTACGTGGAAGGTTGCTGTTGCTGCTGCATGTACGTGGAAGGTGCTGTTGCTGCTGCATGTACGTGGAGTTGCTGTTGCGCTGCATGTAGTGGAAGGTTGCTGTTGCTGCTGCATGTACGTGGAAGGTTGCTGTTGCTGCTGCATGTACGTGGAAGGTTGCTGTTGCTGCTGCATGTACGTGGAAGGTTGCTGCTGCTGTATCAACTACTGAAGGAGGGAAGGGAGGCTACTGTAAGCTGTATAACCCACTGTGCAGTGCTCTGAGAGTTACACAGTGGGAACACCAGTAGGCTGCTGTCACACTTTTACATTGTGGTTACACAGTGGGATTAAAATCTAGTTAGGTTACTCCCGCTATATTCCATCACACAGGATGGGCTACGTACACGAGGTAATGAAAAGTGTCAGCCTGAGCTGACACACTCCACAGTGGGTTCAGTAACTTGGGTGGCTTCAAAGATTCCGTCCAGCAGGACAGGAGTTACTATCACGTAGGACTTACCGTCTCTCCAATAGAAGCAAAAAAAGAAGTCAGGAAACTCTCGTATAATTGAAGTCACTTTGACTAACTTTTGGGTTATTATAGATAATTTGCATTATGTATGATAGCTGTACTTATGTGTACCTGTGCCTAAATTAACTTACTTAAGGTAGAAGCCGTTCCATTTCTACTCGCTAATTGTAGTTTTAAGGGGTTGAGTCCCGGCTCGTGGCCCCGGTACTGAGTTGGGTGTGACTGGGCATTTATTAGTGTGTTGCAGTGTTGTGGGTGGGAGATAATGAGTGGGAGAGAGTGGTATTAGGGTGACAACACACTGGATACACTATATGAGAGTGGCAGGTGTTGTGAAAGTGGCAGGTGTTGTGAAAATGGAAGGTGTTGTCAGACAATAACAAAGGGTGAAGCATAAAACACAGGCACAACACTTGGGTATCTTTACTGCCTAAACGTATCGTCCGCTCAGCAGGTTTCTTCAGTCCAATACAGAAATGACTCATACTGGAAGCACAGAAAGAAGCCAAGAGATAATTTTGAAGTGTTCAGTCACCTCAGTCTTGATAGGTGTTCAGTCACCTCTTAGTCTTGACAGGTGGTCAGTCTCTTAGTCTTGACAGGTGGTCAGTCTCTTAGTCTTGACAGGTGGTCAGTCTCTTAGTCTTGACAGGTGGTCAGTCTCTTAGTCTTGACAGGTGGCCCAGTCCCTTAGTCTTGACAGGTGGTCAGTCTCTTATCTTGACAGGTGGCAGTCTCTTAGTCTTGACAGGTGGTCAGTCTCTTAGTCTTGACAGGTGGTCAGTCTCTTAGTCTTGACAGGTGGTCAGTCTCTTAGTCTTGACAGGTGGAGCCTTTACTTTCCCTTTGATACTTTTGATTGGTAAGTTTCGAGAGTTTTCCTAATCTCACACTGGAGTCAGTATACTGGAGCCAGTATACTAGATTCAGCATACAGGAGTCAGTATACTGGAGCCAGTATACTGGAGTCAGTATATTGGAGCCAGTACACTGGAGTCAGTATGCTGGAATCGGTATACTGGAGTCGGTATACTGGAGTAGGTATACTGAAGTCAGTACATTGGAGTCAGTATGCTGGAGTCAGTATACAGGAGCTTCTGCACCCTTTAAAAATACGAGGGTGAAGCAGGCGGTGGCATTTGGGCGGTGTGAGGCAGCGGTTGTGGGTTGAGGTGGGCGGCAGAGGTGGTAGTAGTGGGTTGAGGTGGGCGGCAGAGGTGGTAGTAGTGGGTTGAGGTGGGCGGCAGAGGTGGTAGTAGTGGGTTGAGGTGGGCGGCAGAGGTGGTAGTAGTGGGTTGAGGTGGGCGGCGGAGGTGGTAGTAGTGGGTTGAGGTGGGCGGCGGAGGTAGTGGCGGTCGTGGGAGGTGTTCCGGTCCGTGCCTCTGATGATCGCTCCTTGTCCTTGGATCGTCTCGGACACGGCCACGGATTGACCCCCCTCCCCCTCATAACCACCGGACACTCGCTAATCCGGACACTTTCTAGCTTATCCAGATACAGTATCGCCAATCCGGAAATAATATCGCTAATCCGGAGACTATTTCTGATCCGGACTAAAACCGCAACCAGGACCAATTAACGTACGCAAATATAAAACCGTATTTTTTTCAACTTTTATATTTAAATTATTCATAATTAAAGGGTCACCAGACATAAGAGAAAGGGTCACCAGACATAAGAGAAAGGGTCACCAGACATAAGAGAAAGGGACACCAGACATAAGAGAAAGGGACACCAGACATAAGAGAAAGGGACACCAGACATAAGAGAAAGGGTTACCAGACATAAGAGAAAGGGTCACCAGACATAAGAGAAAGGGTCACCAGACATAAGAGAAAGGGACACCAGACATAAGAGAAAGGACACCAGACATAAGAGAAAGGGGCACCAGACATAAGAGAAGGGTTACAGACATAAGAGAAAGGGACACCAGACATAAGAGAAAGGGTCACCCCGACATAAGAGAAAGGGTCACCAACATAAGAGAAAGGGTCACCAGACATAAGAGAAAGGGACACAAGACATAAGAGAAAAGGGTCACCAGACATAAGGGGAAAGGTCACCAGACATAAGAGAAAGGGTCACCAGACAAAGAGAAGGTCACCAGACATAAGAGAAAGGGTTACCATACATAAGAGAAAGGTCACCAGACATAAGAGAAAGGGTTACCAGACATAAGAGAAAGGGTTACCAACTAAGAGAAAGGGACACCAGACATAAGAGAAAGGGTCACCAGACATAAGAGAAAGGATCACCAACATAAAGAAAGGATCACCAGACATAAGAGAAAAGGGTCACCAGACATAAGAGAAAGGGACACCCGACATAAGGGAAAGGGTCACCCGACATAAGAGAAAGGGCACCAGACATAAGAAAAGGGTCACCAGACATAAGAGAAAGGGTCACCAGACATAAGAGAAAGGGTCCCCAGACATAAGAGAAGGGGCACCAGACATAAGAGAAAGGGTCACCAACATAAGAGAAAGGGGTTTCCAGACATAAGAGAAAGGGTCACCAGACATAAGAGAAAGGGTTACCAGACATAAGAGAAAGGGTTACCAGACATAAGAGAAAGGGTCACCAGACATAAGAGAAAGGGTCACCAGACATAAGAGAAAGGGTCACCAGACATAAGAGAAAGGGTCACCAGACATAAGAGAAAGGGTTACCAGACATAAGAGAAAGGGCACCAGACATAAAAGAGAAAGGGTTACCAGACATAAGAGAAAGGGTCACCAGACATAAAAGAGAAAAGGGGGCACCAAAAAATAAGAAGAAAGGGTCACCAGACATAAGAGAAAGGGTTTCCAGACATAAGAGAAAGGGTTACCCGACATAAGAGAAAGGGTTACCAGACATAAGAGAAAGGGTCACCAGCATAAGAGAAAGGGTTACCAACATAAGAGAAAGGGTACCAGAAATAAGAGAAAGGTTGCCAGAAATAAGAGAAAGGGTCACCAGACATAAAAGGTTCCAGATAAAGAAGAAAAGGGTTGCCAGACATAAAAGAAAGGGTTACCAGACATAAAAAAGGGTCACCAGACAAAGAGAAAGGGGCACCAGACATAAGAAAAAGGGTCACCAGACATAAGAGAAAAGGGGCACCAGACATAAGAGAAAGGTCCCAGACATAAGAGAAAGGACCCAGACATAAGAGAAAGGGTTACCAACAAGAGAAAGGGTTACCAGACATAAGAGAAAGGGTCACCCGACATAAGAAAAGGGTCACCAGACATAAGAGAAAGGGTACCGACATAAGAGAAAGGGCTACCAGACATAAGAAGAGGGTTACCAGACATAAGAGAAAGGGGTTTCCAGACATAAGAAAAGGGTACCAGACATAAAAGAAAGGGTTACCAGACATAAGAGAAAGGGTTACCAGACATAAGAGAAAGGGTTCCAGACATAAGAGAAAGGGTACCAGACATAAGAGAAAGGGTCACCAGACATTTAAAGAAAGGGTCACCAGACATAAGAGAAAGGGTCACCAGACATAAGAAAAGGGTCACCAGACATAAGAGAAAGGGTCCAGACATAAGAGAAAGGGTTACCAGACATAAGAGAAAGGGTCACCAGACATAAGAGAAAGGGTTACCAGACATAAGAGAAAGGGTTACCAGACATAAGAGAAAGGGTCACCAGACATAAGAGAAGGGTTACCAGACATAAGAGAAAGGGTCACCAGACATAAGAGAAAGGGTTACCAGACATAAGAGAAAGGGTTACCAGACATAAGAGAAAGGGTTACCAGACATAAGAGAAAGGGTCACCAGACATAAGAGAAAGGGTCACCAGACATAAGAGAAAGCGTCACCAGACATAAGAGAAGGGACCAGACATAAGAGAAAGGGTTACCAGACATAAGAGAAAGGGTTACCAGACATAAGAGAAAGGTCACCAGACATAGAGAAAGGGTCACCAGACATAAGAGAAAGGTTACCAGACATAAGAGAAGGGTACCAGACATAAGAGGAGAGGTTACCAGACATAAGAGAAAGGTTACCAGACATAAGAGAAAGGGTTACCAGACTAAGAGAAAGGTTCACCAGACATAAGAGAAGGGTTACCAGACATAAGAGAAAGGGTTCCAGACATAAGAGAAAGGGTTACCAGACATAAGAGAAAGGGTACCAGACATAAGAGAAAGGGTACCAGACATAAGAGAAAGGGTCACCAGACATAAGAGAGAAGGTTACCAGACATAAGAGAAAAGGGTCACCAGACATAAGAGAAAGGGTTCACCAGACATAAGAGAAAGGGTCACCAGACATAAGAGAAAGGGTCACCAGACATAAGAGAAAGGGTCACCAGACATAAGAGAAAGGGTCACCAGACATAAGAGAAAGGGTTACCAGACATAAGAGAAAGGGTCACCAGACATAAGAGAAAGGGTTACCAGACATAAGAGAAAGGGTTACCAGACATAAGAGAAAGGGTTACCAGACATAAGAGAAAGGGTCACCAGACATAAGAGAAAGGGTTACCAGACATAAGAGAAAGGGTCACCAGACATAAGAGAAAGGGTTACCAGACATAAGAGAAAGGGTTACCAGACATAAAGAAAGGGTTACCCAGACATAAGAGAAAGGGTCACCAGACATAAGAGAAAGGGTCACCAGACATAAGAGAAAGGTCACCAGACATAAGAGAAAGGGACACCAGACATAAGAGAAAGGGTCACCAGACATAAGAGAAAGGGTTACCAGACATAAGAGAAAGGGTCACCAGACATAAGGAAAGGGTCACCAGACTAAGAGAAGAGGGTACCAGACATAAGAGAAAGGGTCACCAGACATAAGAGAAAGGGTCACCAGACATAAGAGAAAGGGTCACCAGACATAAGAGAAAGGGTCACCAGACATAAGAGAAAGGGTCACCAGACATAAGAGAAAGGGTACCAGACATAAGAGAAAGGGTCACCAGACATAAGAGAAAGGGTCACCAGACATAAGAGAAAGGGTCACCAGACATAAGAGAAAGGTTCACAGACATAAGAGAAAGGGTAACCAGACATAAGAGAAAGGGTCACCAGACATAAGAGAAAGGGTCACCAGACATAAGAGAAAGGGTTACCAGACATAAGAGAAAGGGTCACCAGACATAAGAGAAAGGGTCACCAGACATAAGAGAAAGGGTCACCAGACATAAGAGAAAGGATCACCAGACATAAGAGAAAGGGTTCCAGACATAGAGAAAGGGTACCAGACATAAGAGAAAGGGTCACCAGACATAGAGAAAGGGTCACCAGACATAAGAAAAGGGTCACCAGACATAAGAGAAAGGGTCACCAGACATAAGAGAAAGGTCACCAGACATAAGAGAAAGGGAACAGACATAAGAGAAAGGTTACCAGACATAAGAGAAATGGTTACCAGACATAAGAAAGGGTCACCGACATAAGAGAAAGGGTCCCAGACATAAAAAAGGGTTACCAGACATAAAAAAAGGGCTACCAGGGCATAAGAAGAAGGGTTTACCAGACTAAGAGAAAGGTTCCAGACTAAAGAAAAATTTTCCAGACATAAAGAAAGGGTTCCGACATAAGAGAAAGGGGTTTCCAGACATAAAAAAAAGGGTTGCCAGACATAAGGAAAAAGGGGGCCAGACATAAGAAAAGGGCACCAGACATAAAGAAAGGGTCCCAGACATAAAGAAAGCGCACCCAAAAAAAAGGGAAAAGGGCACCAGACATAAGAGAAAGGGGCACCAGACAAAAAGAAAGGGGCACCAGACATAAAGAAAGGTTACCAACATAAAAAAGGGTTTACCAACATAAAAAAGGGTTTCCAACATAAAAGAAAGGGGCCCCAACATAAAAAAGGTTCCAACATAAAGAAAGGTCACCAGACAAAAGAAAGGGTTACCCGACATAAGAAAAGGGTTTCCAACTAAGAAAAGGGTTACCAGACTAAGAGAAAGGGTCACCAGACTAAGAAAGGGTCCCAACATAAGAGAAAGGCACCAACTAAAGAAAGGGCAACAACATAAGAAAAGGGTTTTTCCCAAAATAAGAGAAAGGGACCAACTAAAGAAAGGGGACCAACAAAGAGAAAGGGGACCAACATAAGAAGAAAGGTTACCAAATAAGAAAAGGCTACAGACATAAAAGAGAGGGTTACCAGACATAAGAAAAGGGGTTTCCCAAAATAAAAAGAAAGGTTACCAACATAAGAGAAAGGTTACCAGACAAAGAGAAAGGGTTACCAACAAAGAAAAGGGGGCCAACCCAAAAAAAGGGTTACCAAACTAAGAGAAAGGGGCACCCAAAATAAGAAAAGGGGCACCAGACATAAAAAAGGTCACCCGACATAAAGAAAGGGACCCAAAATAAGAAAAAGGGGCCCCAAAATAAAAAAGGGACCAAAAAGAAAAGGTTTTCCAACATAAGAGAAAAAGGGGTTTCCAGACAAAGAGAAAGGGTTTACCAAATAAGGAAAAAGGGGGCCCCAAAAAAGAGAAAGGTTTTTCCCAACCTAAGAAAAGGGAAACCCGCATAAGAGAAAGGGTTTTCCAACATAAGAGAAAGGTTCCAACTAAGAGAAAGGGTTACCAGACAAAGAAAGGTCACCAACATAAAAAAGGGGCCCAACATAAGAGAAAGGTACCAACAAAAAAGGGCAACAACTAAAAAAGGGACCAACATAAGAGAAAGGGTACCAACATAAAAAAGGGACCAACTAAAAAAGGGCACCCAAAATAAGAAAAGGGCACCAACAAAAAAGAAAGGGGGACCAACATAAGAAAAGGGCCACCAGACAAAAGAAAGGTACCAACATAAAAAAGGGTACCAGACATAAAAAAAAGGTACAACATAAAGAAAGGGACCAACTAAGAGAAAGGGTCCTACATAAGGGAAAAAGGGTCCAGAATAAGAGAAGGGTTCCCCAAAATAAGAGAAAGGTCACCAGACTAAGAGAAGGCACCAACATAAGAAAAGGGTCACCAACAAAAAAAGGGGCACCAACTAAAGAAAGGGCACCCAAAATAGAAAAGGTCACCAACATAAGAAAAGGGGACCGACAAAGAGAAAGGGTACCAACATAAAGAAAGGGCCCAGACAAGAAAAAGGTCAAGACATAAGGGAAAGGGTACAACAAAGAAAAGGGGCACCAGACATAAGAGAAAGAGTCACCAGACAAAAGGAAAAGGGACACCAGAATAAGAAAAAAGGGTCACAGACAAAAGAAAAGGGTCACCAGACATAAGAGAAGGGAGTTATAAGAGAAAGGGTCACCAGAATAAGAGAAAGGGTTTTTACTGGGAGTTTACTGGAGAGATTTCCCGGGGGGTCAACGCTCCCGCGGCCCAGTCTGTGACCAGGCCTCCTGGTGGATCAGAGCCTGATAAACCAGGTTGTTATGTGGCTGCACCGCAAACCAAGTACGAGCCACAGCGCGGCTGGTCAGGAACCGACTTTAGGTGCTTGTCCAGTGCCAGCTTGAGACTGCCAGGGGTCTTTTTGGTAATCCCCTTATGTATGCTGGGAGGCCCGTTGAACAGTCTCGGGCCCCTGACCCCTTATTGTATGGTTCTTAACGTGCTAGTGACACCCTTTTTTTTCATTGGGGGGATGTTTTCATCGTCTGCCAAGTCTTTTTCTTTCGTAGTGAGTGATTTTCGTGTGCAAGTTCGGTACTAGTCCCCCTAGGATTTTCCCGGTGTATATAATCATGTATCTCTCCCGCCTGCGTTCCCGGGAATAAAAGGTTTAGGAACCTCAAGCGCTCCCCGTAATTGAGGTGTTTTATCTCCGTTATGCGCGCCGTGAAGGTTCTCTGTAAAATTTCTAGGTCAGCAATTTCACCTGCCTTGAAAGGTGCTGTTAGTGTGCAGCAATTATTCCAGCCTAGATAGAACAAGTGACCTGAAGAGTGTCATCATGGGCTTGGCCTCCCTAGTTTTGAAGGTTCTCATTTACCATCCTGTCATTTTTCTAGCAGAGGGCGATTGATACAATGTTATGGTTCCTTGAAGGTGAGATCCTCCGACATGATCACTCCCAGGTCTTTGACGTTGGTTTTTTCGCTCTTTTGTGGCCAGAATTTGTTTTGTACTCTGATGAAGATTTAAATTTTCCCTCGTGTTTACCATATCTGAGTAATTGAAATTTCTCATCGTTGAACTTCATATTGTTTTCTGCCCCCACTGAAAGATTTGGTTGATGTCCGCCTGGAGCCTTGCAGTGTCTGCAATGGAAGACACTGTCATGCAGATTCGGGTGTCATCTGCAAAGGAAGACACGGTGCTGTGGCTGACATCCTTGTCTATGTCGATATGAGGATGGGAAAAAGATGGGAGAAGCGAGTACTGTCCCTTTGTGGAACAGAGCTTTTCACCGTAGCTGCCTCGGACTTTACTCTGTTGACTACTACTTCTGTGTTCTGTTATGAGAAAATTATGGATCCATCGACCGACTTTTCCTGTTATTCCTTTAGCACGCATTTTGTGCGCTATTACGCCATGGTCACACTTGTCGAAGGCTTTTGCAAAGTCTGTATTATTATTACATCTGCATTCTTTTTGTCTTCTAGTGCATCTAGGACCTTGTCGTAGGGGTAAATTTGTTGAGAAGACAGGGCGACCTGTTCTAAACCCATTTTGGGCCCTGGGTTGTGTAACTGATGGGTTTCTAGTTTGGGTGGTGGTCTTGTTTTCTTAGGACCCTTTCAAGATTTTTTAGTTATGGGATGTTAGTGCTATTGGTCTGTAGTTCTTTGCTGTTGCTTTATTTGCCCCCTTTGTGGAGTGGGGCTTGTCTGTTGTTTTTAGTAACTGTGGGACGACCCCCGTGTCCATGCTCCCTCTCCATAGGATGGAAAAGGTCGTGATAGGGGCTTCTTGCAGTTCTTGATAAACCCCGGAGTTCCATGAGTCGGGCCCCTGGGGCAGAGGGGCATGGGCATGTCATTTATCGCCTGTTCGAAGTCATTTGGCGTCGGAAAAACATCGGATAGGCTTGTGTTAACCAATCTGTGGCTCTCCCATAAAAAATTCATTTTGATCTTTGACTCTCAGTCTGGTTAGCGGCTTGCCCAAAAACTGAGTCATATTGGGACTTGAGTAGCTCACTCATTTCCTTGCTGTCGTCTGTGTAGGACCCATCTTGTTTAAGTAGGGGCCCAATATTGGACGTTGTTCTCGACTTTGATTTGGCATAGGAGAAGAAATACTTTGGGTTTCTTTCGATTTCATTTTTGGCTTTTAGTTCTTCCCGCGATTCCTGACTCCTATAAGATTCCTTTAGCTTAAGTTCGATGCTTGCTATTTCTCTGACCAGTGTCTCCCTACGCATTTCAGATATATTGACCTCTTTTTGCCGCTCTGTTATTCTTTTCCGTCGCCTGTAAAGGGGTCACCAGACATAAGAGAAAGGGACACCAGATATAAGAGAAAGGGTCACCAGACATAAAAGAAAGGGTCACCAGACATAAGAGAAAGGGACACCAGACATAAGAGAAAGGGTCACCAGACATAAGAGAAAGGGACACTAGACGTAAGAGAAAGGGTCACTAGACATAAGGGAAAGGGTCACTAGACATAAGAGAAAGGGTCACCAGACATAAGAGAAAGGGACACCAGACATAAGAGAAAGGGTCACCAGACATAAGAGAAAGGATCACCAGACATAAGAGAAAGGGTCACCAGACATAAGAGAAAAGGCCACCAGACATAAGAGAAAGGATCACCAGACATAAGAGAAAGGGTCACCAGACATAAGAGAAAGGGACACCAGACATAAGAGAAAGGGTCACCAGACATAAGAGAAAGGGTCACCAGACATAAGAGAAAGGGACACCAGACATAAGAAAAGTCATTAAAAAAATAAAGAATGGGTAAATTCTAAGAGGGAGTAAAGATACATAAAAAATGGTACATACATTAAGAATGATGACACCGACAATATAGGGCAGACCAACATAGATAATGGTGGTCACGTAACGAAGATGTAATGGACCCCAGATTAATAAATCTTTTATTAATAATAAATTATTAATTGGCATTAAATTTCTAACCGTGAGGTAAGTATAAAAGTTTGTATTTACTAATACTGATGCCGACAATTGAGGATCACGTAATGGTGGTCAACAGGATTACATACACGATGGACTGATCTCATGTATATATCTGGATTTTAATCTTAATCACCCTAATTTTGGTCAGTATAAATATCCCCTTTGATATAGCCTTTGAAGAGTTTCGAGGTTTCACTATCCGGACCGGCATAGTTTTCTCGTATGTGGTGAATAGGTGACCAGCCTGTATTGACCTCGTATCCATATGGTTTTAACCCATGTCAACAAACTAATGGGCCGTCAGAAAACTCCCTTTAAGATAGCATTATGACACGTTTCGGTCAGTAGCTGGACATTGTCAGTCACAGTTGTCCAGTCATGGTATGTGACCTTTATTCTTCGCCGTCGTGACCTCCAGACTGTAACATGGCGTAACCTTGTAGGAGTTGTTTCACAAGTGAGGTCGTAGTCAGCGCAGGTAGATAGTGTGTAGGGGCTTGGCACGCCCAAGGGTGCAATGGGGGTAATACCCATGATGGAGTTGGTGTACAGGGTCACCCATGATGAAGCTGGTATACAGGATCGCCCATGATGAAACGAAGCTGGTATACAGGGTCACTCATAAAAGAGATGGTATAGAAAACCACTCATGGTATTTGTTGTAGGTTTTGACCACTTCCTAAGGAAGCGACCCACAACACTCGACTAAGACCCAGGTACCTACTTACTGGTAGGTGAACAGGGGCAACGAGTGTAAGGGAACTTGACCATACGTCTCGTCCTGCCCGAGGTAACAGAACTGTTCCTTCCTAACCCTCACACCTGGTTGCCCGAGAACAAACAAGTGAGTTACTGTAAGAAATGGGTAGCTTGGTATACAAATAATGCCTGGAGGATCTAAAGAAATGGGTGACATCAGGTTACTTTAAAATAAACAAAAGTGCAATCATTGCTTGGTAACCACAAATATTTTCAGTCAGAAGAAGTCACGTATTAAAGATGAAATCTGGCCACCACTGCCGACTTCAGGTCGTCCGCAAAAACAGTCAATACTGAGATTTTGCTGGAATGCGGACGTGGCTGTGAACACCGCGGGCGAACACTGAACCCTATGGACGAATACTGAACACCGTGAGCGAACACTGAACATCATGAGCGAACACTGAACACCATGGGCGAACACTGAGCACCGTTGGAGAACAATGAAAACCATAGAACACCGAACACTGTGGACGAACACTGGACGTCACTAACGATCACTAAAAACCACTAACAATGAACATAACTAACGAATATTGAGCACAACTAACAGATAATGAACATCGGTAATGAACAATGAACATTAATGAACAGTGATCATCACTACGAGCAATGAACGCCACTAACGAACTTTAAATATATTGAGCAAACATTAAACCCTACTAATGAACACTAAACACAGCTGATGAACACAGACCATCCCTAACGGACACCAAACATCACGAACCAACGAACTACACACACACCTCATAGTGAAAAATATCACAAACTAATGAACTACGAACACTGCAAAATGACGAATGGCTTTGAAAAAACCGACAAGTTGAAGATTGAGACACTTATGCAACATATGGGAATCTTTATTCAGGAAACGTTTCGCCACACAGTGGCTTCATCAGTCCAATACAAAGAAGGTGTGAAGAGAGGAGGAGTTTGAGGTAATCAGTCTCTCAGCCTGGAGTCGATGTGTTCAGTCCATCAATCTTGTACATTCTACAAGATTGATGGACTGAACACATCGACTCTAGGCTGAGGGACTGATTACCTCAAACTCCTCCTCTCTTCACACCTTCTTTGTATTGGACTGATGAAGCCACTGTGTGGCGAAACGTTTCCTGAATAAAGATTTCCATATGTTGCATAAGTGTCTCAATCTTCAACTACAAAATGAGAAACATCACGAACGAATGAACCACAAACACGACAGACTGAGAAAAATCACGGACGAACGAGCTACAAATATGACAGACTGAGAAACATCACGGACGAACGAACTACAAACACGACAGACTGAGAAACATCACGGACCACCTAACTGACGTTCAGTGTTGCTCAGCACTTAAAAAAAAGTAATAAATAACGTGAGACTACTAAGAGTAATTAACAAAGTTTACAGAGCGTCAGTCAACGTAGCTGAGCGTCAAAACGACGTCTCTGACAGCCTCCACTAATACCTCAGAGCCTACAAGGTTAACGAAAAGGAAAATGAGTTTACTTCGTACTGAAGAATATTTACTCCTGAGGTACGATGCTTGTTACAGACCTACCTGAAGATTGGGCACACGTGCAACAGTTGGGTATCTTTATTGATGAAAAGTTTCGCCTACACAGGAGGCTTCTTCAGTTAAATACAAAGGGAGCAGTAGAAATGAAATAAAGGTGATGTAATCAGTCCATCAACCTTGGAGAAAAAGTATTTGAAGTGGTCAGTCCTTCAGCCTGGAGAAGAGTTCAGCTTCATGGTCTGGAACGACATCGTTCCAGACTATGCACTAAAAGAGGTGTCCTTACTGGCGTCTTCTTGAGAGCTCTTTGCATCTCGAGCCCTTGTGTCCTTGAAGAATAATGTATCTACATAACACAGGCCTTTACACGTCTTCAGTTTCTATCTTTCTTCACCCGGCATTGCAGACTCAAGGCACAACCAATCCTCAACAAATCGCCCATGAGACAGCACTTTACGCAGTTCATAGTGTTCTTATGTGGTGATGTTGCCACGAATACTTGCCAGGTACTCGCTAAGAGCAATATAAATGTTTCCACCATAAACACATCATCTATCAAAGACCTCACTACAAAACGTAGTTCCACACCTTTGACTTCCACAGCGGGCGTCTACATCATCCCCTGTGGATACTGTCCCAAGAAATATGTAGGGGAAACAGGCAGAGATCTTTCGGACCGCCTGAACGAGCATCGAAATGCCAGCAACAAAGACTACTTAAGGTAAGCCTGTGTCCTCCGCAGGGACTCTACGGAGCATTTGATGAATTGGGATCAGGCACAGCTCGTCCTCACTAAACAAGGCCTTAGACCCGACAATGTCTGGAAGCCTCGCTAATCGCCGTCACCGACACCACACAACGTAATACTGGAAACCATAAGAATTCTAAAACATTAGCATACATGATACTCAGCCAGGCAAAGCACCACCTACCCAGCAACACAAGAGTCACGTGATCCCATTGTCTACCCGTCTTCATTCCAATATGTCATTCTTCAGGTCACAATGCGTCACTCACACCTCACTCCCCTCCTATATATAGTGTCTTTTTAACCTTCGTATGTTAGCAGAACCCTTTCTCCTTCGGGAGCCAGAGACGGGTCATCGCAAGATTAAGACCCAGCTACCCAAGCTTACTTAACTGAATGTGCCGAAGAACTTTCTAACATCGCTAAGGAAACCTTTAAAACTGCAAGGAATATGAGGGCCGATCTTCAAATTTACCCCCACACTGCTGAGCATATTCTCAGCACAGTAACCACAGCCAACCTCCAACAGATCAAACTCAATCGCAAACTTCAGTACCTCTGCACTAACAGTCGATGGAAGGAAATGGGATGGGAATCCCTGATAAACAACCTATCGTCCCGCACCTAAACTGACTACAAGAAACAAGCACTGAGTCTGGGACTCAAATTTACCACTAATATACACAAACCTAACTATCAACTCAACCTAGTTAACAGAAACCACAGACACAGTGACAGTGACTTCCAGACTGGTTATATACAGGGCACTCTCACTGCAGCTTTATGTGAACCTTCTTCTACTAATCTTCCTAGACGATATATCACTGGCCTGAAGGACCTCGCCAACGACCTAAACATTATCGTCACCACCGCCGACAAAGGAGGTGGAGTCGTTATACCCCTCACCAGTGACTACAACACCAAAATGAATGATAAGTCTACATACGAACCCATCAGCACTCAACAGTGGGAGACACTCACCAAAGATTTTCTATGCAAAACCAGACAAATACTCAAACGCACTAGAGAAGGGAAGAAACTTCTGTACTTGTTACCCTGCAACCCTAAACCAGCACACATGTATGGTTTACCCATGACCCATAAACATAATATTTCTCTTAGACCTATCACATCAGGTATAGACAATGCACACAAACTAGCCGCAGTTCTTGCCAAACATCTTTCCTGCCTTCTGGGGACCATCAGCCCCGCTCATCTTAAGCATTCAGGCGACCTTCTCAACCGCATCCGAAACCTCTCCATCCGTAACAAGAAACTAAGCAGTTTGGACGTGACTTCCCTCTTCACTAAAGTACCTACCACAAAAGCCATCGAGGTTCTACGACGAAAAGTCAATCAGGACCTTAATCTTCCTCTACCTCCCGGGGATTTTGTTGACCTGATTGAACTCTGCGTTAATTTCAACTTTTTTTTTTTCAGTAACAGGCTCTACGAACCTACGGCATGGGAACGGGGTCCCCCATCAGTGCCGTCTTAGCCAACTTGTACATGGAACACCTAGAGGCTGAACACTTCGCCAACATCATCCCTTCAAGCGTCACTTGGTTACGTTACGTGGACAACGTCCTCGTAATAACTCCCAAACATTTTGATGTACGGAATCTTCAGGCAAGGCTCAACGCAGTTGAACCGGCGATCCAGTTTACACTAGAAGAAGAGTCCAATGACAAGCCCTTTCCTAGACGTCCTCATTCACAAAGCAGATAGCAACCTAAGATTTCAAATTTACCGGAAACCTACAAATAAAAATGATCTCGCACACTTCTATTCCAGTCAAGATACTAAGACCAAAAGAGGCATCATCATCGGATTCTTCCTAAGAGCATACAGAATTTGTAGTCGTGAGTTTCTTGACGAGGAATGTAATACATTCACCAAACCTTCATTGATTTACGTTTTCCTTCCTTTTTCATCAAAGACTGCAAGAAAAGAGCCCTTCAGATCATTAATTCTCCACGCACCAACACCACTCCCAACAAAGTTATAATTCTTCCCAACAGCCAGGTTGCACTGAACGTTTCTAAAGCACTTTCACAAGCTAACACCAGAGTCGCCATCGCTTCCAGCACTTCAATAAAGGATCTAACCAAGACAAAATCCAAGCACCACGAACCAGTCAATGAAGGGGTTTACACTATACCCTGTGGAGGCTGCGACAAGATTTATGTAGGTGAAACAGCAAGAAACCTCGACACCCGCCTCAATGAACACTTTACGCATGTAGGAACGATAATTTGAACAACGCCTGCGTACAACACCGAAATTCCACCAATCATCACATGAAATTTAGGGACGTCCGATTAGTAATCAAAGAAACTAATTTCCACAGAAGCAAGTGCCTTGAATTAGCACTAATCGCTGTTTCTAATACAATTAAACAAAACAAAGGCAGCTTCACCATCTCTGAAGTCTTAGCAAGAATCCTCCTGAAAACAGTAAACCCTGCCATCACACAGTCTCTCCTGCTAATACTACACAGCACATTGGGTTAGAGAAGGACCTATTAATATCACGTTACAGCGGTCTCCAGAATGGGTAATATCCTGTTCATTAGCAATTTTGGGATACTATCTATCAAAGAAGTCCGGTAGTTACAGTATCTCAAAACTGCTAATCAACAGGATATTACCCATTCTGGAGACCGACCTAACAGAATGTCACTAGGTCCTCTAACCCAACCCGTCTCACTACATTAGTTCCACTACTACTACTACTATTACCACTACTACCTCTGTAGATAAATGATTCAGAGAACCGACAAATAGATAAATTAGACACATGTGCAACACTTGGGTATCAGTCGATGTAATCAGCCCATCAATCTTGAAGAAAGTACAGCATATGGTCGGAGAAGTGGCTTATATACTGTAGTCAGGTGAGTGGAAGCAGGAGGAGGCGGGATCACAGTGGAACCATCCACTAGTGTAAGTAGGTCTTCGTCCAAAGGTTAGACAAGTGTTGAAGAATTCCTTGTATCAAGATCCCATGATGTTGCAGTGTCTGACAGATGTGATAAATGGTTTTGAAAACCGACATATATCAATAAAGATTCCCATATGTTACACTTGTCGATTTTCTAAACCATTTTATCACATTACTTTAATTGTTTATGGTATTTAAATAAAATGTGACTTTTTTTCTAACCAAAGTTATGACATATTTTCTGTGACATTTTTTTTCCGAACACCAGGAATGGTTGGTTTTGAAAAGGTCTTGCCTTGGAAGGGCCAGTAGGCCTGCTGCAGTGCTCCTTCACTAGTGAGTTCTTATGAATCATTACTAGGGATACACGAGATAGGGGCCACTACCCTTGTTTGTCCAGGTAACCAGTCTACTGGTCCAGCCAGTACCCAGGTTATCTTATGAACACTTGAAGTTCGTGTTTCCTCTAATCTAAGTTCTCATTCCCGCGAGAGATAAGATAGATAACACATTCTTCCCTTCCCCAGACAAGAGAGCGCTAAAATATCACCATCTGAGAATCTCATGAGTGCAGCCAGCTGAAATAACCCCTAAATATTACACGTCGACAACGTTTCGCTCATCAGGAGCTTTTTCAATCTAATACAAAGTGAGGAAAATAGCTGTAAATGTAGTCGACGGTTTGATAAGTAAGACACATATGTAAGCTAGGTATCTTTATTCCGAAACGACAGCTTGACGTATATTGGCAGAACGGTGGGCTGGTGCATGTATGAGTAGTGGGGGGAAGGGGTTGAAGAGGGTTGGAATAGTTTTAAAAACGCAGTATTAGAATGTGTGACAGAAGTTTGTGGTTATAGGAGGGTGGGTGCAGGAGGAAAGAAGAGTGATTGGTGGAATGATGAAGTAAAGGTTGTGATAAGAGAAAAAGTTAGCTTATGAGAGGTTTATACAAAGCAGAAGTGTTATAAAAAGAGTAGAGTATATGGAGAGTAAAAGAAAGGCAAAGAGAGTGGTGAGAGAGTGCAAAAGGAGAGCAGATGATAGAGTGGGAGAGGTACTGTCAAGAAATTTTAATGAAAATAAGAAAAAATTTTGGAGTGAGTTAAACAAGTTAAGAAAGCCTAGAGAACGAATGGATTTGTCAGTTAAAAACAGAGTAGAGGAGTTAGTAGATGGGGAGATGGTGAGAATATTTTGAGGAACTTTTAAATGTGAACTTTTAAAAGTGAAAGTTTCCAGATACTTGAGAGTTGACGTGTCGGCGGATGGATTTATGAAGGATGAGGTTAATCATAGAATTGATGAGGGAAAAAAGATGAGTGGTGCGTTGAGGTATATGTGGAGACAAAAAACGTAATCTATTGAGGCAAAGAAGGGAATGTATGAAAGTATAATAGTACCAACACTCTTATATGGGTGTGAAGCTTGGGTTGTGAATGCAGCAGCGAGGAGGCGGTTGGAGGCAGTGGAGATGTCCTGTCTAAGGGCAATGTGTGGTGTAAATATTATACAGAAAATTCGAAGTGTGGAAATTACGAGAAGGTGTGGAGTTAATAAAAGTATTAGTCAGATGGCTGAAGAGGGGTTGTTGAGGTGGTTTGGTTATTTAGAGAGAATGGATCAAAGTAGAATGACATGGAGAGCGTATAAATCTGTAGGGGAAGGAAGGCGGGGTAGGGGTCGTCCTCGAAAAGGTTGGAAGGAAGGGGTAAGGGAGGTTTTGTGGGCGAGGGGTTTGGACTTCCAGCACGCGTGCATGAGCGTGTTCGATAGGAGTGAATGGAGACGAATGGTATTTGGGACCTGACGATCCGTTGGAGTGTGAGCAGGGTAATATTTAGTGAAGGGATTCTTTATACGTATATACTTCTAAACTGTTGCGTTCTGAGCACCTCTGCAAAAACAGTGATTATGTGCGAGTGAGGTGAAAGTGTTGAATGATGATGAAAGTAATTTCTTTTGGGGATTTTCTTTCTTTTTGGGTCACCCTGCCTCGGTGGGAGACGGCCGACTTGGTATATATATATATATATATATATATATATATATATATATATATATATATATATATATATATATATATATATATATTATATATATATATATATATATATATATATATATATATATATATATATATATATATATATGTCGTGCCGAATAGGCAGAACTTGCTATCTTGGCTTAAATAGCAACGCTCATCTTGCCATATAGGACAAATGAAAATTTGTGTATGCAATAATTTCGCCAAAATCATTCTGAACCTAACGAAAAAAATGTATTTCACTGTGTTTGTTTAGTATTAAATTACTGTAAGCAAACATAAAATATATTTAGTTGGGTTAGGCTAAAATAAATTGTTCTTGTTATAATAAGGTTAGGTAAGTTTTCTAAGATTCTTTTGGTGCAAAATTAAAAAAATTTACATTAACATTAATGAAAAAATATATCTTTAAACGTACAAGAGAAAATTTCAGAAAGGACTTAATTTTAAATGAGTTCTTGCTAACTGACCAGTTTTACATATTCGGCACGACATATATATATATATATATATATATATATATATATATATATATATATATATATATATATATATATATATATGTGTGTGTGTGTGTGTGTGTGTGTGTGTGTGTGTGTGTGTGTAAATAAGAACGGGCCTATAACTGATCCCTGTGGAATACCACTTGTTACAGATCCCCACCCAGATTTAACCCCATTTATGCACACTCTCTGACTCTCTGCTTTCTGTTCGTGAGCCATGACTCGATCCATGACAGCACTTTTCCCCCAATACCATGAGCTGCCACTTTAACAGTCTCTGGTACGGAACTCTATCAAAAGCCTTACTAAAATCCAAATAAACAACATTGAATTCTTTATCATGATCAACAGCCTCAAAAGCTTTACTGAAGAAAGTTAGTAAATTAGTTAGACAGGAACGGCCCATCGTGAATTCATGATAAGTATCATAGATCATATTATCAAATTATGCTCATCAAGATGGTTTCTTATAATATCAGCTCTAATTGACTCTAGTAATTTGCCTACGATTGAGGTCAGGCTTATTGACCAGCAATTTGACGGTAATTTGTTCCAGACTATGGAACAAAACTCTTCTCCAGGCTGAGGGACTGACCACCTGAAAACCACGTCTTCAAGGGTGATGGACTGATGACATCATCTTTATCTCTACTACTTCTGCTCACTCTTCTGTACTCGACTGAAGAAGCCTACTACATAGGCGAAACGTTTCGGAATAAAGATACCTATTTTCCTTACGCTGTACTAGATTAAAAAAGCTGCGAGCCAAAAGTCTCCAAAAAGACAGCCGTAGATGTTACATAAAAGTGGATTCTAGCGAGGGTGGGACAGGTTGTTAGCTTAGTTTTGTTGCAAACTTAAAAAAAAAAATCCATTCCTTAACCTGAATTAAACTTTTCATATAAAAGAGAACAGAGAATTATCGTCCAGTAGTAGCACGTTCGGCTCACAGTGGAAGGACCCAGACTGAGTCCCCGCGGAGCTGGCACGTCCTGACACCTGCTGTCCTGGCTCGCCTAGCAGTAAGTACGTATTGACTACTTATCTACTGATTCCTGAGAAAGAATAGTAAAAGGAGATAAAGGATGAAACGTTTGGCCTACACGTTAGGCTTCTTCAGTCAAATACGGAGGTAGTAGAAGTAGTAGTGAAATGAAGATGATGTAATTAGTCCATCAACCTTGGAGAAATAGTATTTAAGGTGGTCAGTCCCTCGGTGTGGAGAAGAGTTCAGCTTTATGGAGCGGAAACTATAAAAGATAAAGACACCCAAGTGTTGAACATGTGTTTTAATGAACTTGTTGGTAATTTATACCATTTTTCAACAATGATACAAATGATATAAGACACACTACCTGTCTGGCTGATGACTCACGTAATCGTAATGACACGATAGTAAAGAAATCAGGGAACTGATAGGGAGGGGGGATATCTGAACCCATGGCAAGTGAGTCACTTGCCATGGGTTTAGATCCCCCAAAACCGGTTCCGTGATTTCTCTGATTTATCTTTGGTTATGAACGGCCACTTGTTACTGGTCTAAGTAAGACCGAAACGTCGTTATTACTTTTCCCTCTCTTACGTGGAGGAATATTTGTGTAAAGTTTCAGCCACAGTACAGTAACTGTTTCATTTTATTAAGCTCCCACAGCAAGTCTTCTCCAAGTGTCGGCTTCTAAACTTCAAACAAAATAGAATAAAGTACAAGTAAACAAGTAATAAATGTACGTAGCAGTGTGTAAAGGACATGAAACTGACGTAATCTTGATTAATATCTCAGAGATAACCTAACTTTTGATGAGCTCCACTACCCATGCTTTTATAAACAATTACATGCATATATATATATATATATATATATATATATATATATATATATATATATATATATATATTTTATATTGTGTGTGTGTGTGTGTGTGTGTGTGTGTGTGTGTGTGTGTGTGTGTGTGTGTGTGTGTGTGTGTGTGTGTGTGTGTGTGTGTGTGTGTGTGTGTGTTGTGTGTGTATAGGGAGGTACCACTCTGGAACTGTCCTGGGGACCCTCATCCTCAGACAAAAGAATAAACTTAGTTTCAGGAATAACTCAAGGTTCTCCCTGAAGCTGTCTTAAAATTTTCTCCTACCACCCCCTATATTTAATACATATTTTATTTAAAGACAAAATACATTGACAAAAATACAATAGAGAGTAAAACAGCATAGATAACTCAGAGCTAGATCTCGAATACTCTGTCCAGCTCCCCGGCGGTGGGCCGCGTGCCCAGAATGCTGCAGACATTTCCCCTCTGGATCGCAACATTGAGCCTCTGAAAAAGGAAGCTGGTAGCCCTGTGGTCCTTGGTTTCTATGATGAGTTTTGCACCCAGCTCTTTGAGGAACTCTAGAGCACACTTGTCCCATGCTCCAAGGGTCTCCGACCCTATTTGGATGAAGTTATAGCAAGGGGGAAGGTCTTCGTATTTGCGGGTCTTCTGGGTCTCCCTGTGGCTGGCAGCTCCACCTCCTTCAGTTACGGAGTATGGCAAGTAGGTGTCTGCCAATATGGCGTCACAGGTGTAGTCCCAGGAAATCTGCTTTCCATCCTTCCAAGTTTGTGACACAGGATTTCCCATCCCTGAACGCATGCTGACTGTCGCTCCACCACTCTTTTGATAATCTTCTCTATGACGTTGCATACCATACACGTCAGTGACACTGGTCTGTAGTTTAGTGCTTCGTGTCTGGCTCCTTTTTTAAAAAGTAGGACTACATTTGCTGTCTTCCATACTTCCAGTAGTTGTCCTGTTTCGATAGATGTGTTGAAGATTGTTGTTAGTGGTACACCGAGCGCCTCTGCTCTCAGTTAGTGTGTGTGTGTGTGTGTGTGTGTGTGTGTGTGTGTGTGTGTGTGTGTGTGTGTGTGTGTGTGTGTGTGTGTGTGTGTGTGTGTGTGTGTGTGTGTGTAGTGTGGATTTAATACGTGGAAAATTATTATATACTTATGCAACATATGGGAATCTTTGTTGAAGAAATATATCATCATACAGTGGCTTCATCAGTCTTATACAAAGCAGGAAGGTATAAGGAGAGGAGGAGTTTGAGGTAATCAATCCAATCTTTGGACGAAGACCTACTTAGACTAGTGGATGGTACCACTATGGCCCCGCCTCCTCCTGCTTCGCCTCACCTGACTACAGTATATAAGCCACTTCTACGGCCCTGTGTGGTACTTTCTACAAAACTGATGGAGTGAACTCATCGACTACAGGCTGAGGGACTGATTACCTCAAACTCCTCCTCTCCTTACACCTTCCTACTTTGCATAAGACTAATGAAGCCACTGTGTGGGGAAACGTTTCTTAAATAAAGATTCCCATATGTTGCATAAGTGTCTCAATTCTTCAAGCTGTCGGTTTTCAAAACCATTTATCACACAATTATTATACAGACATACGATGTTGACAAATTCTTTATAGAGTTAACCTACGATGACCTCCTCTCCCTCCCCTCCCTCCCCCCTCCCTTCCCCCCCAAAAAGGACAGGGTGATCTTTTTTTAGTTATGTTTCTCGGTAATAGAACTTAATGCAACACTGTGTGGTGGTGCTACAACCCTGTGGTGGTGCTACAACACTGTTGTGGTGCTACAACACTGTGGTGGTGCTACAACACTGTGGTGGTGCTACAACACTGTGGTGGTGCTACAACACTGTGTGGTGCTGCTACAACACTGTGGTGGTGCTACAACACTGTGGTGGTGCTACAACACTGTGGTGGTGCTACAACGCTGTGGTGGTGCTATAACACTGTGGTGATGCTACAACACTATGGTGGTGCTACAACACTGTGGTGGTGCTACAACACTGTGGTGGTGCTACAACACTGTGGAGGTGCTACAACGCTGTGTGGTGCTGCTACAACACTGTGGTGGTGCTACAACACTGTGGTGGTGCTACAACACTGTGGTGGTGCTACAACGCTGTGGTGGTGCTACAACACTGGTGATGCTACAACACTGTGGTGGTGCTACAACACTGTGGTGGTGCTACAACACTGTGGTGGAGCTACAACACTGTGGTGGTGCTACAACACTGTGGTGATGCTACAACACTGTGTGGTGGTGCTACAACACTGTGTGGTGGTGCTACAACACTGTGTGGTGGTGCTACAACACTGTGGTGGTGCTACAACACTGTGGTGGTGCTACAACACTGTGGTGGTGCTACAACACTGTGGTGGTGCTACAACACTGGTGGTGCTACAACACTGTGGAGGTGCTACAACACTGTGTGGTGCTACAACACTGTGGTGGTTCTACAACACTGTGGTGGTGCTACAACACTGTGGTGGTGCTACAACTCTGTGTTGGTGCTACAACAGTGGTGGTGCTACAACACTGTGTGGTGATGCTACAACACTGTGGTGGTGCTACAACACTGTGTGGTGGTGCTACAACACTGTGTGGTGGTGCTACAACACTGTAGTGGTGCTACAACACTGTGGTGGTGCTACAACACTGTGGTGTGCTACAACACTGTGGTGGTGCTACAACACTGTGGAGGTGCTATAACACTGTGTGGTGCTGCTACAACACTGTGGTGGTGCTACAACACTGTGGTGGTGCTACAACACTGGTGGTGCTACAACACTGTGGTGGTGCTACACCAACACTATGTGATGGTGCTACAACACTGTGGTGGTGCTACAACACTGTGTGGTGGTGCTACAACACTGTGTGGTGGTGCTACAACACTGTGTGGTGGTGCTACAACACTGTGGTGGTGCTACAACACTGTGGTGGTGCTACAACTGTGTTGGTGCTACAACAGTGGTGGTGCTACAACACTGTAGTGGTGCTACAACACTGTGGTGGTGCTACAACACTGTGTGGTGGTGCTACAACACTGTGTGGTGGTGCTACAACACTGTAGTGGTGCTACAACACTGTGGTGGTGCTACAACACTGTGGTGGTGCTACAACACTGTGGAGGTGCTATAACACTGTGTGGTGCTGCTACAACACTGTGGTGGTGCTACAACACTGTGGTGGTGCTACAACACTGGTGGTGCTACAACACTGTGGTGGTGCTACACCAACACTATGTGATGGTGCTACAACACTGTGGTGGTGCTACAACACTGTGTGGTGGAGCACAACACTGTGTGGTGATGCTACAACACTGTGGTGATGCTATACCAACACTATGTTGCGGTGCTACAATAACTGTGTGGTGGTGCTACAACACTGTGGTGGTGCTACACCAACAATGTGTTGCGGTGCTACAACAACACTGTGTGGTGGTGTTACAACACTACTGTGTGGTGGTGCTACAACACTGTGTGGTGATGCTACAACACTGTGGTGGTGCTACACCAACACTATGTTGCGGTGCTACAACAACACTGTGTGGTGGTGTTACAACACTACTGTGTGGTGGTGCTACAACACTGTGTGGTGATGTTACAACACTGTGTGGTGGTGCTACACCACCACTGTATGGTGGTGCTACAACACTGTGTGGTGGTGCTACAATACTGTGTGGTGGTGCTACAACACTACTGTGTGGTGGTGCTACAACACTGTGTGGTGGTGCTACAACACTGTGTGGTGGTGCTACAACATTGTGTGGTGCTGCTACACCAACACTGTGTGGTGCTGCTACAACACTGTGTGGTGGTGCTACACCAACACTGTGTGGTGGTGCTACAACACTGTGTGGTGGCGCTACACAACTACTGTGTGGTGGTGCTACAACACTGTGTGGTTGTGCTACACCACTACTGTGTGGTGGTGCTACAACATTGTGTGGTGCTGCTACACCAACACTGTGTGGTGGTACTACAACACTGTGTGGTGGTGCTACACCAACACTGTGTGGTGGTGCTACAACACTGTGTGGTGGTGCTATACCGCTACTGTGTGGTGGTGCTACAACACTGTGGTGGTGCAACACCAACACTGTGTGGTGGTGCTACAACACTATGTGGTGGTGCTACACCACTACTGTGTGGTGGTGCTACAACACTGTGTGGTGGTGCTACACCACTACTGTGTGGTGGTGCTACAACACTGTGTGGTGGTGCTACACCAACAGTGTGGTGGTGCTACACCAACATGTGTGTGTCTGTGTGTGGTGCTACACCAACAGTGTGGTGGTGCTACACCACTACTGTGTGGTGGTGCTACAACACTGTGTGGTGGTACTACAACATTGTGTGGTCGTGCTACAACACTGTGGTGGTGCTACACCAACAGTGTGGTGCTGCTACAACACTACTGTGTGGTTATACTTGGTTGTTTCTCTACACGGTGCGGAAGACCCATTATCTACACGGTGCGGAAGACCCATTATCTACACGGTGCGGAAGACCCATTATCTACACGGTGCGGAAGACCCATTATCTACACGGTGCGGAAGACCTATCACCCAGCTTATCTACACGGTGCGGAAGACCCATTATCTACACGGTGCGGAAGACCCATTATCTACACGGTGCGGAAGACCCATTATCTACACGGTGCGGAAGACCCATTATCTACAAGGTGCGGAAGACCCATTATCTACACGGTGCGGAAGACCCATTATCTACACGGTGCGGAAGACCCATTATCTACACGGTGTGGAAGACCCATTATCTACACGGTGCGGAAGACCCATTATCTACACGGTGCGGAAGACCCATTATCACATGTTTACATTTTATTTTTTCACTTTATGGAGCGGTAAGCCAGGGAAAGGCCTCTGCCACATGACCAAAACCTTCGCTGAATAGCTCACCAAACAACCAACACCAGTGCTAGGAAAAATGTCCACATGTGTCCTGATAACTGCAGCACCATTTAACCTGCCTGCACTAGAGCTCAATTGTGCTACTCCAGAGCTCACTTGCATTACGCAATAAAATGCTAGAGCTCACCTGCATTATGCACAACAATGCCAGAGCTCACTTGCATTACGCACAAAAATGCCAGAGCTCACTTGCATTACGCAATAAAATGCTAGAGCTCACCTGCATTACGCACAATACCAGAGCTCACTTGCATTGCGCACAAAAATGCCAGAGCTCACTTGCATTATGCACAAAAATACCAGAGCTCACTTGCATTACGCACAATGCCAGAGCTCACTTGCATTACGCACAACAGTGCCAGAACTCACCTGCATTACGCACAACGTCAGAGCTCACCTGCATTACGCACAACAGTGCCAGAGCTCATCTGCATTACGCACTACAGTGTCAGAGCTCACCTGCATTACGCACTACAGTGCCAGAGCTCACCTGCATTACGCACTACAGTGCCAGAGCTCACCTGCATTACGCACAATGCCAGAGCTCACTTGCATTACGCACAATGCCAGAGCTCACTTGCATTACGCACTACAGTTGACCAGAGCTCACCTGCATTACGCACAATGCCAGAGCTCACTTGCATTACGCACAATGCCAGAGCTCACTTGCATTACGCACAACAGTGCCAGAACTCACCTGCATTTCGCACAACGTCAGAGCTCACCTGCATTCGCACAACGTCCCGAGCTCACTGCATTACGCACAATGCCAGAGCTCACCTGCATTACGCACAACGTCAGAGCTCACCTGCATTACGCACAACAGTGCCAGAGCTCATCTGCATTACGCACAACAGTGCCAGAACTCACCTGCATTACGCACAGTCAGAGCTCACCTGCATTACGCACAACAGTGCCAAGCTCATTTGCATTACGCAGGTTCTTTATATATATGCTGCTATGTATGATAATTATCATACACAGATTACAATTTATGTAACTGTATCTGTGTATAGCTGAATAAACTTACTAGAACAATCAAGAATGGGGAATGGTAGAGGGTGATGGGGTGAGTGTGCGAGTTGATGAAAGGGTCGATCAAATGGTACATCAATATCAGTTTCTGAACTTCAGTGCAAAATACAACACGAGGTAATGGAATGAGCTTACTTCTTTACGTCAGTATATAACTACTCTACAGTACACATACTTAATGATAGTAAGTAAATAGTGAGCTTGTTTATCTTAAATTACACAATTTTTAGGGTGGCTTAGATTGCTATGAGGGTGTACTGGAGACAGTGCAGGGACGGTTGGGTGTGAGTACTGGGTAGCACCTGCACGGTTTGAGATAATAGGTTTGTTGCAGAGGTCCTCTTTCCTTATGTTCTTACGTATGAGTAGGTCCTCCGTAGCGTGGGTCATCAGCAGACCTACTGCTGAGTCCCTGCTTGACGGAAGCACCACAGACAGGAATGAAGACAAAGATGCATGTAGCAGAAGACATTATTGTCCCGGTAAAGATTTTGTTTTGACGGATGTGTTTTAGTCTTCACTGCATTACTACTCGCTGTTTATAGAAGAAAAAGTGACGTGCAGTAGTAGGGAGTACTTACCTCTTTCCTCGATGACAGCCAATGTTCCCTGGTGCAGCAGTGGCAACAGCAACAGCAGCAGCAAACCCCTCTTCACCTGCCTGCAGGGGGAGGATGCTGTGCCTCCCGGCCCCATGGTAGATCCTAGATAGTATTCCTAGACTCCTAGAGACACAGCTTAGAGGCTCCACGCTAGGTACACTCACATCATCTCACCCACCACGCCTAGAGATCACTTCAAAATGCACTCGAGGAATGGAAACACTGCAGAAACGAGCAGGGTCTTACACACGCTGTTTATCGGATATAATAGATTATGTTAGTACAGCAAGATCACCCACGATTAACACTCTTAAAAACCTTAAACAATCTTCAAACACTGATACGAGAACCTGACGCACCAACTTACTACAGCATACACATAACTCAAATATTCATTGTTTTACCCATGTAATAAATAAAGTACTCCACACTGTACACTTCCAGACACCCTAATATCCCATATCTAAAATCTTGTGAGGGTTAAGTCACGGGAAAACCTCTCGAAAAGGGATTCGTGCGAGAAGTGAAACACATGTGAGTGGGGACCCACAGAGCGTGAGGACCACTGCGCGCGCCGGACACACAACTACTGATCCATTTTGTGTTTCTCCTCATATTATGGGAAGCTGCCGGCGTTCACCACACCGTCTTTAAGACGCATCAAGATAAGATAAACACAAGATGAGTGTATATATATATATATATATATATATATATATATATATATATATATATATATATATATATATAATATATATATATATATATATATATATGCAATAAGATCACAGTAAACAGGTGATTTCAAAATATGCAAAACAACCACTCTGAAAGAATAGAGAAATTCCAAGCGCTTTCGTGACTACTCACATTATCAAGGAATTATGAAAGTGAAGCATCCAAGGAAGCTATATAAGGGGTCTGGCCAGCACCTCACTATCAGATCCCACAACGGTTAAACACGTGACGCGCGGCGAGCCAACTTGGATAGGTCCTTTGCACAACTCACCCCCAAGCTATTCTACCCAAGAAAATTTAAAAATTATTTGTCCAGTGTATTATTAAATTCTTCCCAAATTCTATTAATTATGAATGGATCTAATTTATATAAACCAAAGGAAATATTCATATTATTTTCAAAACTGCTTTTTATGAAACAAGATTCAATTATATTCCTGTCGACCATGGACTTGCTTGATACTACTTTCTCAACTTTTTGAAAATCAATTGGATGGTTAAAATCTCTTACATGAATAAATAGAGCATTGGAATCTTGTCCAGTTCTAATGCTATATTTATGTTGTTTTAATCTTAGTTCGAGATTTTTACCAGTTCGCAAAATTTCTAACTTTAATGTTAAAAACAACATAGACTTGGTTGATAAATTAAGCTCCTTGACTGACTTAAATGATTTTAACATGGTTAGTTTTGATAAATTAGACACATGTGCAACTCTTGGGTATCTTTATTGAGGAAACGTTTCGCCACACAGTGGCTTCATCAGTCCATACAAAGGAGAATCTTGAAGAACAGGAGGAGAATGAGGTAATCAGTCCCTCAACCTTGAGTCGATGTGGTCAGTCCATCAATCTTGATGGACTGATGAAGCCACTGTGTGGCGAAACGTTTCCTCAATAAAGATACCCAAGAGTTGCACATGTGTCTAATTTATCAACATGTCGGTTCTCTGAACCATTCATCTACAAAATGGTTAGTTTTGATGTTACTTCCTTGTTTACGAAAGTTGATGTTGATGATTTATTAAGTTTCTTATCTGAAGAACTCGTTAACTATGATTTACCATTGCCAGTTCCTACTATCATTAAACTTATTAAACTTTGCATTGTTGATGCAAAATTTGTATTTAATGATAAGTTTTACACTCAGAAGTTTGGTATGGCAATGGGAAATCCTCTTTCACCTGTTCTTAGTAACCTATACATGGAATTTTTTGAAACAAGGTTGCTTAACACAATCCTCCCTAATAGAGCTAAATGGTTCAGATATGTTGATGATATTTTGTGTCTTATGCCCAAAAATGTAGATATACACCATTTTCTTGAAAATTAAATAGCTTAGCCCATTCTATAAACTTTACTGTTGAGTTTGAAGAAAATAACTCATTGCCTTTTCTAGATGTTTTAATTATTAAGGGTAATAATGAATTCAAATTTAAAATTTACAGAAAACCTACAAATAACTGTTCCTATGTCCACTATTATTCCTCGCATCAAGATAGAGTCAAACTGTCTGTTTTCTCATCAATGTTTTTGAGAGCTTTACGAATTTGTAGTCCTGAGTTCATAGATGAGGAAATATCCAAAATTTATGAAATAGGTAATGATTTAAAATACCCAAGAAATGTAATTGATAAATCCTTTAAAGTTGCTAGAAACACTTTTTATAATCCAAAAAGGGGCAACCAGCCTTATTCAACTAAAAATATGTTGGTTCTCCCTTACCATGAAAACTTGGTTGATATGCCTTCTCTTCTTAAGACTTTTAATATTAAAGTTGTATTCAAAAATCTTGATAAGAAAAAAACTTTTGAAAAGAATTCCCCCCCAAAAGCTGATGGATGTGTCTATAAAATTTTTTAAAAATTTACCCCCTCCATTTTTAATTTTTAAAACGTCTCGCCTTTCTTTCCCACAAAATGGTTTTTTTGTGTTAATTTTTGTTTCGAAGTTTTTAATTAAACCACCCCAACAACCCCTTACCCTTAACATGTTTTTAATCCCACATACTTTTAACTTTACAATTTTTATTTAAAATTTTCCCTCAGAATGATTTGCAATGGGTCCCTTTCCCTGCTAGAACCTATACATGTTTTTAAAAAGGGTTGGTTAAAACAATCCCCCCTAATAACAATTTTTTTTTGAAGAAAATTTTTGTCTTGCCAAAAAGGGTCCCTATTTTTAAAATTAATGCTTACCCTTCATAAATTTCTTGATCAAATACTTTGAACATTCCGCTGACTACTCCACTCCAAAATTATCTGAAATTCAACCTCCCTCCATATTCTCTCCCTCCAATCTGATATCCAATCTTGCATCACCTAAGTCTATTGTTGTTCCTCATAACTTGCTCTTTCCTGTATTCACTTTTAATTTCTTCTTTACATAACCCTACCAAATTCATCCACCAACCTCTGTAACTTACTATTCAGAATCTCCAAAACAGAGTGTCATCACGAAGAGCAACTGTGACAACCCCACTTTATGTGTGATCTTTTCTTTTAACTCCACGCCTCGCCAAGACCATCGCTTTACTTCTCTTACAACCCATCTATAAATATATTAAAAACCACGGTGACATCACAACATCTTTCTAAGGCTACTTTTACTGGGAAATAATCTCCCTCTTCCTACATACTCTAACTTGAGCCTCACTAACTCGTAAAAACTTTCACTGCTTCAGTAACCTACCTCATATACCAAAACACCTGCAACATCTGCACATTGTCAAGGGATTTTCGATACTGGATGGGTAAAAATTCACGTAGGCTGGTTGTCGTATAATTAAATATCAGGAAGTATGGGAAGCGCCAACAGCAACCTGCCTCTCCCTGCGCCTATCTTCGACTGACCCACAAGTGCCTACGGGTGAGGGTTGTTTGAAATTCCTGCTATGTCAGCAAGCAATTTGAAATAACAGTGATTTTACACAGACGGTTGGTGTGAGTCATCTACTGGTACCGGTGACTGGGACGTTACTGAACTGGTACGCTACTAAACCTGGCATACAGGCTCGCCACATGCCCCCCATCCCCCGCCTAACCCTTTCCAAATCCATAAATGGCCACAAAAACTCTTTAGTCTTTTATATAGTTTATATTATATTATATGATTATATATTTATATATATATATATATATATATATATAAACATATATATATATTATATATATATATATATATATATATATAATTTTATATATATATAATAATTATATAATATAATATATATATATTATATACATAATAATATTATATAATATATATATAAATATATATATATATATATATATATATATAATATATATATATTTATATATATATATATTATATAGTATATATATATATATATAATATATATATATATATATATATATATAATATATATGCAATAAGAATCACAGTAAACAGGTGATTTTAAAATATGCAAAACAACCACTGTGAAAGAGTAGTGAAATTCCAAGCGCTTTCGTGACTACTCACATTGTCAAGGAACTTGCATATATATATAATAATAATAATATATATATATATATATATATATATATATATATATATATATATATAATATATATATATATATATTATATATATATTTATGGTAATGTGGGTTTTCCGTGACGTGCTCGATGGTGTTATACTCACCCTAGATCTTTCTCCTTGAATGAGGTTGCAGTCTCTGACCCCCTAGCCTATACTCTATCTGTGGTCTTCTTTGCCCTTCCCCGATCTTCATGACTTTGCATTTGACAGGGTTAAATTCTAGGAGTCAGTTGCTCGACCACGCGTCCAGCCTGTCCAGGTCTCTTTGTAGACCTGTCTGGTCCTCATCTGATTTAATTCTCCTCATTAACTTCACATCATCTGCAAATAAGGACACTTCTGAGTCTATCCCTTCCGTTATGTCATTTACATATACTAAGAATAGCACTGGTCCTAGGACTGAACCTGTGGGACCCCGCTCGTCACAGGCGCCCACCGTGATACCTCATCACGTACCACGACTCGCTGTTGCCTCCCTGTCAGGTATTCTTTGATCCACTGCAGTGCCCTTCCTGTTACATGCCTGATCCTCTACCTTCTCCACTAATCTCTTGTGAGGAACTGTGTCGAAGGCCTTCTTGAAGTCCAAGAAAATGCAATCGACCCACCATTCCCTCTCATGTCTTACTTCAGTTACCTTGTCATAAAACTCCAGTAGGTTTGTGACACAGGATTTGCCTTCCATGAATCTATGCTGGCTATTCGTTCATAACCATGTTCCGTTCCAGGTGCTCCACCACTCTCCTCCTGATAATCTTCTCCATGACTTTGCATACTATGCACGTTAGTGATACTGGTCTATAGTTTAGTGTTTCGTTTCTGTCCCCTTTCTTAAAGATGGGGATCACATTTACCGTCCTCCATTCCTCAGGTAGTTGCCAAATTTCAAGGGATGTGTTGAAGATTGTGGTTAGTGGCACACATAGTGTCTCTGCTCCCTCTCTAAGGACCCACAGAGATGTCTGGTCCACTGCTTTTGAGGTATTAAGGCCACTTAGAAGCTTCTTCACCTCTTCCTCGGTTGTGTGTATTTCATCCAACACTTGTTGGTATATCCTTTGTTGGAGTACCCCTCTGTTTTGTTTTTCCAGTGTCCCTTCTGCCTCCACTGTAAATACTTCCTGAAATCTCGTGTTGAGCTCCTTACATATTTCTTGGTCGTTTCTTGTGAGTTCCCCACCTTCTTTCCTCAGCCTGATTACCTGGTCCTCGACTGTTGTCTTCCTACTGATGTGGCAGTAAAGTAGTTTCGGGTCAGACTTGACTTTCGATGCTATGTCGTTTTCGTACTGCCGCTGGGTGTGTGTGTCGTGCCGAATAGGTAAGAACTGATTTAAAATTAAGTCCTTTCTAAAATTTTCTCTTATTTATTTAAAGATATATTTTTTTTTCATTTATGCTAATATAAAAATTAATGATTTTGAACCAAAAGAACCTTAGGAACTTACCTATCCTTATTATAACATGCCTAATCCAACTAAATATATTTTATTTAAGTTTATAATAATAATTTAATAATGTTATTAATATTATTATTATAGCAAGCCTAATTCAAGTAATGTTGGTCTTCATGATAAGGGAAGGTTGGCAATATAAACACACAAGCAGTATAATGTGATTCTTTATTGAGAACGTTTCACCCATACAGTGAGCTTTATCAGGTCACAAACAGATCTACCTGGGTAAAAGGTACGTGAGTATTTATAGGATGAAGAAGAGTGTGCCGATGACTTAAACAATGCTACAAAGAAAGCTTTTCTTCAAACCAGGACACTAGGCACGGCACTCCCAGGCAACATGAACAGACGCACCGTCGAAATTATTCGCAGCAGAGTTACCACAGCGGATGTTCAACAGAAAATCAAACTTACTAGGAAACTCCACTCTCTGCGATAATAGTCAGTGGAAAAATTTAGGAAGACCTGAAATTATTCAAAATCTTTCATCTCGTCTACTGTCAGCCACAGAAACTGAAGCCCTCAGCTTAGGCCTCAAATTTGCAACAGGAATTACGAAACCGAAACAAGACCTCAATTTCATCCCTAAAAACTACAGACACAATGACTCTGTTTTCAAAAAAGGCTGTCTTCAAGGCATCATCTCAGCGGCCATCTCAACACACAGTCCCCCAGTCATACCTAGACGTTACATCATTGCACTAAACCTTTAGCAGACGACATGACCATCAGGGTTACCACCGCTGATAAAGGAGGTGGTGTCGTAATCTTAAACACTGACGATTACAGGAACAAAATGCTCAATCTACTTAATGAACCAAATGCCTACAAACCTCTCGCAACAAACCAAGTGGACAACCTTACCAAAACATTTCTTCACAGGACTCGCCGCATTCTGAGGGCTCAGAAGAATGGAAGAAACTTCTGCACACCATACCCAGCAACCCCAGACCTGCCAGAATGTACGGCCTGCTGAAAAATCACAGGCCAGGTATCCCATTGAGGCCTATATCCTCCCGAATAGGCAGTGTCCCCACCAAATAAATCTGGGGGTTCTGTTGAAGAGCTTGGCGAAATGATCACAAATCCACCCTTTAGCTAATTTGGGGAAATGCAAGAATAATGATAATACAAAAAAATCCCCGATTTTCTTTTTGCCGATTATAATGGACTTAGGGAACATCTGTCTAATCTTGATTGGGTATCTACAAATGATTTTTAGACGAAATCTACTTATGAATATAAGGGTCTGCTTTTATGTTTGTTTTCTTAAATAAGTACACGTGCCCAGAGTTTACTTTCCCCCAGAGAAAATTTAGGTCTAATAATAACGACCCCAAAAGGGGTTAACGGGAGGTTAAAAGCACTTTTGGGGGAGAAAAGGGGAATTTCTGGCGCATTAGAAGAGGAGAGGTTAACCTTACGCCAATATGTTCGTTAAAAAGAAAAAAAAAAGGCGATTAGAAAGGAAAACGTGACTATAAATTGAGCCAATGAATCAAAGACTAATCCAAAAGGGGTCTTTCAAGTGTATAGGACAAGGTGAAGGGAAAAAAGTAGGACCTCAAAACTGGAATGGACAGCTAGGGGATAATAAACTGGAAATGGTTCCTTTTTATATTATTTTTTGTCAGTTTTAACGGGAAAGATGTAAAGAGTTTCCCAAATAATTAAAAATTTATTTAGTTCCTGATGAATTTAATTTAAAATAATATTACTGTCACGGGGGACATGGTTTTTAAACAGTAGACAAACTGAAACAAAATAACCCCCGGGCCCCGATAGTTGTTTTCAAGGGTATTTTAAGGAATGCAAGATGGCTTATCAGCCTTAACAGTGTATCAATCGTCCTCCTTACCATGTTGTCCAGAGGGGAAAAGTGGCTAAGGGTTCCAAATTTTCCAAAACGGGGTAAGTCCCTCCTTCAAAATTACCGTCCAAAAACCCTGACATCTATTGGGAAAGTTTTAGAAAAATTATAGCTGCATTTCAGAAGTCACCTTAAGACAAACTTGATAAATAATTCACATGGATTCAAAAGGGTCGTTCCTGCCTGACAACTTACTGACGTTTTTCAATAGAACATTGAGGCAGTTGACAGTAAAAGGGAAATATTTTTGTTTATTTGGTTTTTATAAAGCCTTCGACAGAAAAACCTACAAGAGACTTTTAAGAAAAGGGGCGCTCAGGGTATGGGGGTAAGTTCTAGCATGGTTTGAGGCATGGCTTACCAATAGAAAGCAGAGAGTTACCATTAATGGAGTGAAATCTGAATGGGGATTAGTCACTAGTGGCGTTCCACAAGGATCAGTTTTAGGCCCTCTCTTGTTCATAATTTACATTAATGACCTGATGAAGGGATTACTAGTGGCATGAGTAAGTTTGCTGATGATACAAAGATAGGCCGTATAATTCACTCTGAGGAGGATATCAATGAACTCCAGGACGATTTGAACAAATTAATGTCTTGGTCTGAGAAATGGCAGATGAAGTTTAATGTGGATAAGTGTAAGGTACTTGCCCTTGGTAATGAAAATAACCCTCGAAGCTATAATCTAGGTGAAGTAGAGCTTGGTCATGCAGAATGTGAAAAGGACTTGGGAGTCATGGTAAGCAGAAATCTAAAGCCAAGACAGCAGTGCCTCAGTGTGCGCAACAAGGCCAACAGATTACTTGGATTTATCTCAAGAAGTATAAGTAACAGAAGTCCAAAAGTTATTTTACAGCTCTATACATCACTAGTGAGGCCTCATTTAGATTATGCTGCTCAGTTTTGGTCCCCTTACTACAGGATGGACATAGACTCATTAGAGAACATACAGAGAAGAATGACTAAAATGATTTACTGTGTAAGGAACCTCCCGTATGAAGATAGACTTAAAGCCTTAAATCTCCACTCTCTGGAGAGGCGTAGAATGAGGGGAGATATCATTGAAGTGTATAAGTGGATGACAGGCATAAACAAGGGAGACATTAATAAAGTACTGAGGGTGTCGAACCAGGTAAGAACCAGGAATAATGGATTTAAGTTGGATAAATTTAGATTTAGAAAGGACATAGGTAAGTACTGGTTTTCTAACAGAGTTGTAGATGCGTGGAACAGTCTTCCCAGTGGGGTGATAGAGGCTAGGACCTTGGGTAGCTTTAAGAAGAGACTGGACAAATATATGAGTGGGAGGGGCTGGGTTTGATTGGTGTTGGGGGGTGCGGGAGTTGTTTCTTGAGTAGCTTTAGGTAGATGTCGTTTTGATAAGGACCTGCCTCGTATGGGCCAGTAGGCCTTCTGCAGTGTTCCTACATTCTTATGTTCTTATGTTCTTAAAATATGCAAAACAACCACTGTGAAAAAGTAGTGAAATTCCAAGCGCTTTCGTGACTACTCACTTTGTCAAGGAACTTTGCATATTATTATATATATATATATATATATATATATATATATATATATATATATATATATATATATATATATATATATATATATATATATATATATATTATTATTGGTTAATGTGGGTTTCCGGTGACGTGCTCGATGGTGTTATACTCACCCCTAGATCTTTCTCCTTGAATGAGGTTTGCAATCTCTGACCCCCTAGCCTATACTCTATCTGTGGTCTTCTTTGCCCTTCCCCGATCTTCATGACTTTGCATTTGACAGGGTTAAATTCTAGGAGTCAGTTGCTCGACCACGCGTCCAGCCTGTCCAGGTCTCTTTGTAGACCTGTCTGGTCCTCATCTGATTTAATTCTCCTCATTAACTTCACATCATCTGCAAATAAGGACACTTCTGAGTCTTACCCTTCCGTTATGTCATTTACATATACTAAGAATAGCACTGGTCCTAGGACTGAACCTGTGGGACCCCGCTCGTCACAGGCGCCCACCGTTGATACCTCATCACGTACCACGACTCGCTGTTGCCTCCCTGTCAGGTATTCTTTGATCCACTGCAGTGCCCTTCCTGTTACATGCCTGATCCTCTACCTTCTCCACTAATCTCTTGTGAGGAACTGTGTCGAAGGCCTTCTTGAAGTCCAAGAAAATGCAATCGACCCACCATTCCCTCTCATTGTCTTACTTCAGTTACCTTGTCATAAAACTCCAGTAGGTTTGTGACACAGGATTTGCCTTCCATGAATCTATGCTGGCTATTCGTTCATAACCATGTTCGTTCCAGGTGCTCCACCACTCTCCTCCTGATAATCTTCTCCATGACTTTGCATACTATGCACGTTAGTGATACTGGTCTATAGTTTAGTGTTTCGTTTCTGTCCCCTTTATTAAAAATGGGGATCACATTTACCGCCCTCCATTCCTCAGGTAGTTGCCAAATTTCAAGGGATGTGTTGAAGATTGTGGTTAGTGGCACACATAGTGTTCTCTGCCCTCTCTAAGGACCCACAGAGATGTCTGGTCCACTGCTTTTGAGGTATCAAGGCACTTAGAAGCTTCTTCACCTCTTCCTCGGTTGTGTGTATTTCATCCAACACTTGTTGGTATATCCTTTGTTGGAGTACCCCTCTGTTTTGTTTTTCCAGTGTCCCTTCTGCCTCCACTGTAAATACTTCCTGAAATCTCGTGTTGAGCTCCTTACATATTTCTTGGTCGTTTCTGTGAGTTCCCCACCTTCTTTCTCAGCCTGATTTACCTGGTCCTTGACTGTTGTCTTCCTACTGATGTGGCAGTAAAGTAGTTTCGGGTCAGACTTGACTTTCGATGCTATGTCGTTTTCGTACTGCCGCTGGGTGTGTGTGTCGTGCCGAATAGGTAGAACTGATTTAAAATTAAATCCTTTCTAAAATTTTCTCTTATTTATTTAAAGATATATTTTTTTCATTTATGCTAATATAAAAATTAATGATTTTGAACCAAAAGAACCTTAGGAACTTACCTATCCTTATTATAACATGCCTAATCCAACTAAATATATTTTATTTAAGTTTATAATAATAATTTAATAATGTTATTAATAATATTATTATAGCAAGCCTAATTCAAGTAATGTTGGTCTTCATGATAAGGGAGGGTTGGCAATATAAACACATACGCAGTATAATGTGATCCTTTATTGAGAACGTTTCACCCATACAGTGAGCTTTATGAGGTCACAAACAGATCTACCTGGGTAAAAGGTACGTGAGTATTTATAGGATGAAGAAGAGTGTGCCGATGACTTAAACAATGCTACAAAGAAAGCTTTTCTTCAAACCAGGACACTAGGCACGGCACTCCGGGGCAACATGAACAGACGCACCGTCGAAATTATTCGCAGCAGAGTTACCACAGCGGATGTTCAACAGAAAATCAAACTTACTAGGAAACTCCACTCTCTGCGATAATAGTCAGTGGAAAAATTTAGGAAGACCTGATATTATTCAAAATCTTTCATCTCGTCTACTGTCAGCCACAGAAACTGAAGCCCTCAGCTTAGGCCTCAAATTTGAAACAGGAATTACGAAACCGAAACAAGACCTCAATTTCATCCCTAAAAACTACAGACACAATGACTCTGTTTTCAAAAAAGGCTGTCTTCAAGGCATCATCTCAGCGGCCATCTCAACACACAGTCCCCCAGTCATACCTAGACGTTACATCATTGCACTAAACCTTTAGCAGACGACATGACCATCAGGGTTACCACCGCTGATAAAGGAGGTGGTGTCGTAATCTTGAACACTGACGATTACAGGAACAAAATGCTCAATCTACTTAATGAACCAAATGCCTACAAACCTCTCGCAACAAACCAAGTGGACAACCTTACCAAAACATTTCTTCACAGGACTCGCCGCATTCTGAGGGGCTCAGAAGAATGGAAGAAACTTCTGCACACCATACCCAGCAACCCCAGACCTGCCAGAATGTACGGCCTGCTGAAAACTCACAGGCCAGGTATCCCATTGAGGCCTATATCCTCCCGAATAGGCAGTGCTCCCCACCAACTAACTCTCGGGGATTCTCGTTAAAAACCTCTCTGAACTCTTGGGCACAATCAGTCCAACACATCTCAAGCACTCAGGTGATCGCCTCACTCGTATTCGCAACATCAACATCAGGAACAAGAAACTCTTTAGCCTTGACTTAACTTCTCTATTCACCAAAGTACCTACTACACAAGCCATCGATCTCTTGCGCAGGAAAATTGACGATTCTCTTGATATTCCTATTCCAGCCAGCGATTTCATCGACCTTGTTGAACTATGTGTTGGCTTTATGTGTTTCTCTTTCGAAAATCACCTCTTTCAGCAGACTTTCGGACTACCCATGGGTTCGCCACTCATTGCCGTCCTGGCGAACCTATACATGGAACATCTGGAAGCCGAACGATTTTCCACTATTATTCCCTCTTCTGTCACCTGGCTCCGTTATGTTGACGACATTCTCATCATAACTCCCAGGTGCTTCTACGTTCAAGCTCTCCAAAACAAGCTCAACCAGGTCGAGCCCTCCATCCAGTTCACACTAGAAGAAGTCGATAACACTCTTCATTTCCAGGATAAATAACAAAAAAAGGCACAATACCGTGATTGGAACGATACACAAATAACCTGCACATAAAAGAGAGAAGCTTACGACGACGTTTCGGTCCGACTTGGACCATTTACAAAGTCACACTAACCAGAAGTGGAGCAGGACGGCTATATATAGGCAGGAAGAGGTGGTGATAGTAGTAGTAGTAGTAGTACAAGAATGGTATATAATACCGACAAGATGAATTAAGACACATGCGCAACACCCGGGCACCCCCACCATAGACGTTTCGGCATCCAGCCAGCTACTGGATGGCGAAACGTCCACAAAAAAAGACACCCAGACGCCGCACATGTGTCTTAATTTCATCAGTAGTAGTATTAGTAGTAGCAGAAGAGGTAGTAGTAGTGGTAGTGGTAGAAGTGGGGAATAAGGAGGACGAGCCAGTCAAATACAAAGGAAAGGGAGCACTGCAAGGGAGCTAGGTGCCCACAGAGGGAGAGCAAGCGCACAGAGGTGCGTGAAAGGAGAAGTGGTGAAATAAATGAAGAAGGAACAGAAACACGAGACAGAAGAGAGAAAGACAACCCAGAGGAGAAAAAGGAAAGAGGAAAGGGGAAGAGGGAGAAGAAGAAAAAGAAAAAGAAAAAATGAGGAGTCAGGTTAAGTCACGGGTGTTCTGAAGTTTGGAGCATTTTACAATGTAGTGGGAGAGGAAGGCATCTACAGAGACGAAGCCAGGGCTAAGATTCATACAAGGAAAGTTGTGTATTAGAGAGGATTCAACTAGACGGCGACTGTTCGAGTTGGAAGTAGGGAAGACAGTTTTAGCAGAAGACCAGTCAATAGGATGGCTATGATCTCTGACGTGACAGAAAAGAGCATTGTTAGTGTCGGCAAGCCTAACATTATTTTTGTGCTCCCTAAGTCTGTCAGAAAGAGATCGACCAGTTTCTCCGAAGTATTGAGAGGACAGGAGGAGCAAGGAATAGAGTAGACACCAGGAACATCTGTAGAGGGAGGAGAGGTATGAACGAAATTAGTGCGAAGAGTGTTAGTCTGGCGGAAGGTAAGCTTAATGTCTAAGGGACGGAGAGAATTGTTGAGATTAGAAAGACCGGAAATGTAGGGAAGGCAAAGGATAGAAGAGTTCCCAGGAGTAGAGAGTTTGTGAGAGAAGAAATTACGTTTAGCACGTGAGCGGGCAGAGTCTATGAAATGGGAAGGGTAGCCAAGACGGGAAAACGAATTATGAAGAGTGGAAATTTCTGCTGGAAGGAACTTAGGATCACAGATGCGGAGGGCACAGAGAAAGGGGGAGATAAGAACACTTTTCTTGACAGGGGAAGCATGATAGGAAAAGTAGTGAATGTACATGCCACTGTGCATAGGTTTTCGGTAAACGGAAAAAGAAAAACCTGTATTTGAGCAGTGGACATGGACATCAAGGAAAGGAAGCAAGGAATTAGATTCCCATTCAGCTGTAAACTTAATGGAAGGGGCAAGATTATTAAGAGCTTCAAGAAAAGGTTGGAAGAGACTGGAGTTATGAGGCCACAGAGCAAAGATGTCATCCACATAACGGAGCCAGAGTGAAGGTTGCACATCGACGGTAGGAAGAAGAACAGTCTCGAAGTATTCCATGTAAAGATTAGCAAGGACAGGAGAGAGAGGAGAGCCCATAGCGACACCGAAGGTTTGAGAATAATATTTCCCTTGGAAGGAAAATGAGTTAGAGTCCAAGAAACTTCTTCATTGCTATCCGACATAAGAACATAAGAATGGAGGAACACTGCAGAAGGTCTACTCATATACTCGTCTAATCTCTTTTTTAAAGCTACTTTATCACCCTACTCGGAAGACTGCCACATGCAGCATTCTCCACCTGACCCCATCCTATAAATACTTACGTACCTTTCACCGGAGTAGATCTGTTTGTCAGTAGTGTGTCACTTATTACTTGTATTACTTGTGTAGTATACGTAGTTAATCCCAGCTATGTTATAGATAGGCTCCCTGGCTAGCCATGACGTCACGACTCACGCTCATGTGAGCGGTTGGCCGCAGACCTCCTTCTCACTTTCACCCTAGGCATAGACTTGACAAGCAGGCCTGGGCTTTTCCCCTCAAGACTCTCATAATATACGACTCCTAAACCATCCAAAGAGTGTATTCCTTACTCCAGTATCTCCTTAAATACCCACACGACATGTTTGTGACTTGATAAAACCCACTGTGTGGGTGAAACGTTGTCAATAAAGGATCACATTATGCTGCTTATATGTTTATATTTCCACACTTTCTGGTTTCTGTTCGTGAATCATGAGTCAATCCATGACAGCACTTTTTCCCCTGTGCCATGAGCTGCCACTTTCTTTAAGAGTCTCTGGTGTGGAACTCTATCAGAAGCCTTACTAAAATCCAAACAAACAATATCGAATTCTTTATCATGATCAACGGCGTCTAAAGCTTTACTGAAGAAAGTTAGTAAATTACTTAGGCAGGAACGGCCACTCGTGAATCCATGTTGAGTATCATAGATCAAATTATGCTTATCAAGATGGTTTCTTATAATATCAGCCATAATTGACTCTAGTAACTTGCCTACAATTGAGGTCAGGCTTCTTGGGCAGTAATTTGATGGTAATGACTTGTCCCCTGCTTTAAAAGTAGGAATTACATTGGCCATCTTTCACATATCAGACATTACACCTGTTTGAAGAGATATATTAAAAATATTAGTCATTGGTTCACAAAGTTCCATTTTACACTCCTTAAGAACCCTTGAAAAAAGTTCATCAGAGCCAGGGGATTTATTTTGCTTCAGTCGGTCTACATTTTTGATAGCCATTTTAGAATTTAGAAATAAGATGGACGAACTGTGATTAGTTGCAAGTGAGGGTAACATTAATGTTTTTGCCATAACTGAGACGTGGTTTAATACGAAAAATCAGGACATGCCTGCTGAATGTCACAGTCAGGGTCTTAAATTGTTCCAAGTAGACGGAAGTATCGGAAAGAACATAATAACATAAGAACGTAAGAAAGAAGGTACACTGCAACAGGCCTACTTGTCAGCATAGTTGCTGATCCCCTTACATATGTTGTATAGCTTATCTGAGTATCATAGTTAGTACCATCCATATGTTTTACATAGACGACCCTTTGCTAGACATAGCGGCTAGCATGTGTGACGTCACGTGATGCGGCATTTGAGAGTTAGACACGCTGTCCCTTTCTCAGTCCACGGATAGACCTACAGTCGGTTAAGGTGTTGTGGTAGTGATGGTGTTGTGGTAGTGATGGTGTTGTGGTAGTGATGGTGTTGTGGTAGTGATGGTGTTGTGGTAGTGATGGTGTTGTGGTTGTAGTGGTGTTGTGGTAGTGTTGATGTTGTGGTAGTGATGGTGTTGCGGTAGTGATAATGTAGTGGTAATGGTGGTGTTGTGATAGTGAAAGGAAAGAAAGGGACAGAGCGTCTGACGCTCACATGCGGCATCACGTGACGTCTTACATGTTAGCCACTAAGTCTAGCTATGTAAACCATATGGATGGTACTATGATACTCAGATAAGCTATACAACATATGTAAGGGGATTAGTAACTATGCTGACAGCTCAGTCATGTTACGTATGTCATCTTGACATACCATACGCAACATGCTGAACAGGCAGGTGGCTCTGGGCTGATTCTATACAATAGCAAGGACATACGTAACTTAAAACTAATCACAGAAATGGTTATAGGATATACTCAGTTGAATTGAATAACATTGGAATGAATGTTATATTAACAGATGGTGATTTAAATAATGGATGGTATCATAATGCATTACAAATTAAAGGAACAATCATAGTATAATAAAAGATAGAATTGATCGATTGGTCTGTATTCATGCACTCTACAGATTCTGAGGAAGAATATATATTTACAAAGGTGAAAGTAATTAGCAGCAAAGGCAGACCTGGTGCACACAGATCATTACTGCTAAATCTCAGAATTCGGAGGGAACGTGAACACACAATTTTTTTTTTTTGAACTAATCAGCTAAACAGTTGACAACTTCATTCATCTTGAACATCTAATTATACAGGCTATGTACATTTAAACCCAACTCTACGAGGGTAAGATTTACATATGCAGAATGGTTATCATCTCTGGGAGGATCGAATTCTTTTGCAATGGCTAACACATGCCTTGACTGAGGGAGATTTGAACAAGTATCTACAAAAGATACTTGGGGGTTTCTCATTACTTGTCATGTACACAAAGAATAATGACATTCAGTTCGATCATCCGGCTGAGTGTTAGAGGTAGAGGGTACAGAGTCAGTAGGAGTGTCAGCATCTGTCACATGAGTCTGGGAAGAAATATCATCCTCAACATCGCATATTAACTTCATATGATCTAAATGTGATTCCTTATACTGACCAGTACTAATTTCTCTAACCTTATACTTATTGCCATTGATATGTTCAACTACTCGATAAGGACCAACAAACTTTTGATCGAGCTTAGGCATTGCGGATGTTTTGTTAAAGTTAGTCAACATTACTCTCAAACCCACTTTAACTTTGGTCGGCTTAGCACGGCTATTAGTTACTCTTGTAAATTCTGCTGTTGATTTATGAAGTGTTTCACGGTTTCTTCTAAAAACACTTTGAGCTAAGCTGGTACGAGTTGCTATGAAATCATCAGGGTTGTAATTAGGTTTCAGTGTGGAATACAACAATTCATAAGGCAAACGGTTGTCTACACCCCACAATGCATAATGTGGAGTGTCACCTATTGAAGCATTGTAAGCAGAATTTATGAACATCGGGTATATCTTCATCCCAGGTTTCACTGTTGGGATTGATAGTGGCTCTCAAGACATCAAGTACTTTCTTATTGGTTCATTCTGCTAACCCATTGCTGGCAGGATGATGAGGAACAATGGTGGATTTAGAGATCTTGTACAAGGTACACAAATTTTCAAGAATCTCATTACAGAATTCACCTCCATTATCTGTTACTAGGGACTCAGGGGTGGTATGCCTGCAGATTATACTCTCCTTGAAAGCTTTAGCTACAGTCTCGGCAGTCTTATCTGCAATAGGACCTAACTCACAATATCTGGTGAAATGATCTACCATAGCACACAGATGTTTGTTACCTTGGAGGGAACATTGGAAATTGGTTATCAGATCCATGGCAACTCTTTCCCATGGTTCACTCGTGGTGGGACACACCTGGATAGGATTTGGACCATTGGCATTTCCTTTATGTTGCATACAGACACTACGTTTCTTAACATACTTGGAAATATCAGTTGCCATACGTGGCCAAAAGTATTTCATTCTGGCTTGTTTCACAGAACGATCCATACCAGGGTGTGCAACACCTGGTGCATCGTGAACTAGTTGTACAGCTACATTCACTAGTGACTGTGGAATTACTAGAATTCTGCTTGGAGTACCCAACTCGGCTGTTCGATACAGTAATTCTTGGCTCATGACAAAGTCACTAATGGGTGCTGGTGGTTTTACAGTCAGAATAAGATCTTCCTGGAGCAGGAATCGAATCACACCAGACCACAAGGGATCTGTTCTTTGCGCATTCTTTACGTCCTCAGCAGTAAATGGAGGGTCTGCAGTTACTATACTAACATGTCGCGATAAAGCATCTGCGACTACATTTGACTTTCCAGGTAAGTGTTCAAAGGTAGGATTGAACTCTTGGATAGTCAAGGTCCATCTGGCTAACCTTCCAGTAGGTTGTTTGTTCTGGAATAAAGGTTTCAGTGGAGCATGGTCTGTCAAGACATGAACAGAGTACTGATAAATAATGTCTCAGAAGTGCTTTAAAGACCATACTATTGCTAAAGCTTTTTGCTCAGTTGCTGTACAATTACGTTCAGCCTTCCTAAGGACTCGGCTAGAAGTCCTCAGGTTGTTCTTCAACTCTATATATCCTTGGTTAGGCCTCATTTAGACTATGTTGCTCAGTTCTGGTCACCGTATTACAGAATGGATATAAATGCTCTGGAAAACGTACAGAGGAGAATGACAAAGATAATCCCATGTATCAGAAATCTTCCCTATGAGGATAGACTGAGGGCTCTGAATTTGCACTCTCTCGAAAGGCGTAGAATTAGGGGGGATATGATCGAGGTGTATAAATGGAAAACAGGAATAAATAAAGGGGATGTAAATAGCGTACTGAAAATTTCCAGCCAAGACAGGACTCGCAGCAATGGTTTCAAGTTGGAAAAATTCAGATTCAGGAAGGATATACGAAAGCACTGGTTTGGTAATAGAGTTGTGGATGAGTGGAACAAACTCCCGAGTACTGTTATTCAGGCTAAAAAGTTGTGTAGTTTTAAAAATAGGTTAAATAAATACATGAGTGGGTGTGGGTGGGTGTGAGTTGGGCCTGACTAGCTTGTACTGCTGGGTCTGGTGCCGTGCTCCTTCCTTAAGTGGAGGTGACCAGACTGGGTGGGTCATTGGGCTAATCCGGGGGAGGGACATGGACCTGCTCCGCATGGGTCAGTAGGCCTGTTGCAGTGTTCATTCTTTCTTATGTTCTTAAACCAAGTACTATATGATATGAACTGGGAAGACAGATTAAGCAACACGGATCCTAACCTATGTCTTGAACAAATTAACTCTGTGGCACTTGAGGTATGCTCAAGGTATATTCCCTTAAGGAAAAGGAGGAGGAGATGTAAACTAGAAAGAGAAAGTCGCTCCCTATACAGGCGAAGGTAAAGAATAATAGAGCGGCTACAAGAGGCTAATATATCTGCAATACGTAGGAAAACACTGGTCAGAGAAATAGCAAACATCGAACTAAAGTTAAAGGAATCTTACAGTGATCAAGAAACGAGGGGAGAAACTAAAAGCCATAAATGAAATTGAAAGAAACCCAAAATATTTCTTTTCTTATGCCAAATCAATGTCGAGAACAACATCCAGTATTTGGCCTCTACTTAAACGGGATGGGTCCTACACAGATGACAGCAAGGAAATGAGTGAGCTACTCAAGTCCCACTATGACTCGGTTTTTAGCAAGCCGCTAACCAGTCTGAGAGTGGAAGACATAAATGAATTTTTTATGAGACACAAAATTTGGTAGACAGTCACCTATCTGATATTATCCTGACGCCGAATGACTTCGTAAAGGCGATAAATGACATGCCCATGCGCTCTGCCCCAGGCCCAGAATCATGGAACTCCGTGTTTATCAAAAACTGCAAGAAGCTTCTATCATGTGCTTTTAACATCCTATGGAGAGGGAGCATGGATACTGAGGTCGTTCCACAGTTATTAAAAACAACAGACATAGCCCCACTCCACAAAGGAGGCGGTAAAGCAATAGCAAAGAACTACAGACCGATAGCGCTAACGTCCCATATAAAAAATATTTGAAAGGGTTCTAAGAAGCAAGATCGTCACCCATCTAGATACCCATCAGTTACACAACCCAGGGCAACATGGGTTTAGAGCAGGTCGCTCCTGTCTGTCCAAACTACTGGACCACTACGACAAAGTCCTGAATGCTCTAGAAGACAAACAGAATGCAGATGTAATATACACAGACTTTGCAAAAGCCTTTGACAATTGCGACCATGGTGTAATAGCGCACAAAATGCGTGATAAAGGAATAATAGGAAAAGTTGGTAGATGGATCTATAATTTCCTAACAAATAGAACACAAAGAATAGTCAACAGAGTAAAGTCTGAGGCGGCTACGGAGAAAAGGTCTTTGTCAAGAGGCACGGTATTTGCTCCCATCTTGTTCCTCATCCTCATATCGGACATAGACAGGGATTTAAGCCACAGCACCGTGTCTTCCTTTGCAAATGACACCCGAATTTGCATGACAGTGTCCTCCACTGAAGACACCGCAAGACTCCAGGCGGACATCAACCAAATCTTTAAATGGGCTGCAGAAAACAATGTGAAGTTCAGTGATGAGAAATTTTAATTACTCCGATATTGAAAACGTGAATAAATTAAAACTTCATCCAAGTATAAAACAAATTCCAACCACACAATAGAGCGAAAAACTAATGTCAAAGACCTGGGAGCGATCATGTCGGAGGATCTCACCTTCAAGGACTATAACATTGTATCAATCGCATCTTCTAGAAAAATGACAAGATTGATAATGAGAACCTTCAAAACTAGGGATGCCAAGCCCATGATGACACTCTTCAGGTCGCTTGTTCTATCTAGGCTGGAATATTGCTGCACACTAACAGCACTTTACAAGGAATGTGAAATTGCTGACCTAGAAAATGTACAGAGAACCTTCACGACAAACATAACTGCGATAAACACCTCAGTTACTGGGAACGCTTGAAGTTCCTAACCCTGTACTCCCTAGAATGCAGACGGGAGAGATACATGATACACTTGGAAAATCCTAGAGGGATTAGTACCAAATTTGCACATGAAAATCACTCCCTACGAAAGCAAAAAACTCGGCAGACGATGCAACATCTCCCCAATGAAAAGCAGGGGTGTCATTAGCACGGTAAGAGACAACACAGCAAGTGTGAGGGGCCAAAGACTGTTCAACTGCCTTCCAGCATACAAAAGAGGGATTACCAATAGACCCCTGACTGTCTTCAAGCAGGCATTGGACATGCACCTAAAGTCAGTACCTGACCAGCCGGGCTGTGGTTCATACGTTGGATTGCGTGCGGCCAGCAGTAGCAGCCTGGTTGATCAGGTCCTGATCCTTCATGAGGCCTGGTCACAGACCGGGCCGCTGGGGCGTTGACCTCCGGAACTCTCTCCAGGTATACTCCAGGTATGTTAATTTAACTTAGAATAATTCAACATTATGCTTCACAGAGTTTGAATCTGATTCAGACATCAGATATCTTTCATTTCTTTTATTCATAATACAGGAACATATTTTGCTTACAAACCGTAAAAAGGTCATAAAAACTGTAGAGCACTGCAGTAGGCCTACTGGCCTATTGTACATCCTCCTCCTCTTTACTCTCAGTATTTTATGATGAATTCATGATTTACCTGCGTTCAGCAGTTCGAGCCCCGAGGGACCACTTTGACTTAACAATGTAATTATTATTATTATAAATATTGCAGTAGCAATAGTAGTGGTACTAATACTACTAGTAATAGTAGCACCAGTAGTAATAGTTGTAGTAGAAGTCGTAGTGGTAGTAGTAGTAATAGTAGTAGCAGTAATAGTCGTAGCACCAGCAGTAGTAGTTCTAGTAGAAGTCGTAGTGGTAGTAGTAGTAATAGTAGCAGCAGTAATAGTCGTAGCACCAGTAGTGGTAGTTCTAGTAGAAGTCGTAGTGGTAGTAGTAGTAATAGTAGTAGCAGTAATAGTCGTAGCACCAGTAGTAGTAGTTTTAGTAGTAGTCGTAGTGGTAGTAGTAGTAATAGTAGTAGCAGTAATAGTCGTAGCACCAGTAGTCGTAGTTTTAGTAGTAGTCGTAGTGGTAGTAGTAGTAATAGTAGTAGCAGTAATAGTCGTAGCACCAGTAGTAGTAGTTCTAGTAGTAGTCGTAGTGGTAGTAGTAGTAATGGCAGCAGTAATAGTCGTAGCACCAGTAGTAGTAGTTCTAGTAGTAGTCGTAGTGGTAGTAGTAGTAGTAATAGTAGTAGCAGTAATAGTCGTAGCACCAGCAGTAGTAGTTCTAGTAGTAGTCGTAGTGGTAGTAGTAGTAGTAGTAATAGTAAGTAAAAGGACACAAGTGCAACTAATGTGATAAAGCTCCTGGAGAGCGAAACGTTGCCACAATAAATGTCACATTAGTTGCACTTGTGTCCTTTTACTTTACATATTGTCGGTAATTCTACCAACTTTATTACAGTAGTAATAGTAGTAACAGTAACAGTCGTAGCAGAATATAAGTAAACACTACAAATGGTTGCTCTTCCTAATGATCACAGTCGAAGTTCTTGCCAACAACTGACAAAAAAATTGCTGCAAGTTTGACCTTATCCAACAAAGTCTACGGGATCCCCAAGCCTGAGTTGCTATGTATATTGTATCCCAGCAGTTCTGAGCACTAGGATTATATACAGCAGTTATTCTATTTTATAAATGTGGATTATCCTGTCTCCTGACTGTAAACTTATTTGCGCATGTAAAAAAAATCGACAGATGAATATATTTAACACAAGTTCTCCCTAAATTTTAGAAAGCTATCTCACTTTCTTTTTCAATAGAAAGAGAGATTAATTTATATTTTATTCAACGCCCGTCAAAAACTGGGATTTATATATGAATGAGTCACTTCGTTTAAAACAACGTGATGTTCAGAAAATGTTCATTAATATCGTACCATGTACAAGAATACGTACACTTGGAAGTGTACACTCTCAGTGTAGGTATACACGCTACACTGACTACAATCATGAACAAAAAGGCACAATACCGTGACTGGAATAATACACAAGTAACCAGCATATAGGAGAATAGAACTTATAGCGACGTTTCGGTCCGACTTGGACCATTAACTAGTCATTAGTTAATGGTGGAAGTTGAACCGAAAAGCCGAAACGTGAGGGTATTTGTGTATTGCTCTAAATTCCCTGTTTTGGGAATAAAGTATTTTTGACTGGTGGTGAGTATGTTGCGTGATGCTTTAATGACCCTCATGTAGTAGATGGGCTTGAAACCCAATTAGCTAGCTACCCATGTACATATTCTTTCAACTGACAGAGCCACTAGACTGCAGACACTCCATCCATCTATAACTGTCTGTGTGAGGAGAAAGAGTTAACATGGAACACAACATAAGAAATAAGGAACACTGCAACAGGCCTACTGGCCCATGCGAGGCAGGTCCAATTCTCCCACCGGTTTAAGCCAATGCCTTAACCTAGTCAGGTCAGTCACATTCACCTAAGGAAGGAGCACGGCATTTGACCTAGTAGCACAAGCTAGTCAGGTTCAACTCACACCCACCCACACCCACTCATATATTTATCTAACCTATTTTTAGAACTACACATCGTTTTAGCCTCAGTAACTGTACTCGGGAGTTTGTTCCACTCATCTACAACTGTATCACCAAACCAATGCTTTCCTATGTCCTTCCTGAATCTGAATTTTTCCAGCTTGAAACCATTGCTGCGAGTCCTGTCTTGGCTGAAAATTTTCAGCACGCTATTTACATCCCCTTTATTTATTCCTGTTTTCCATTGATACACCTCAATCATATCTCCTCTAATTCTACGCCTTTCTAGAGAGTGCAGATTCAGAGCCCTCAGTCTGTCCTCATATGGAAGATTTCTGATACATGGGATCATCTTTGTCATCCTCCTCTGTACGTTTTCCAGAGCATTTATATCCATTCTGTAATACGGTGACCAGAATTGAGCAGCATAGTCTAAATGAGGCCTAACCAAGGATATATAGAGTTGAAGAACAACCTCAGGACTTCTATTATTTATACTTCTAGATATGAAGCCAAGAATTCTGTTAGCTTTATTGCGAACACTAATGCACTGTTGTCTTGGTTTTAGATTACTGCTAACCAGAACTCCTAAATCCTTTTCGCAATTAAGATCTACATTATTTAGTTTATATGTCACATGGTTATTCTCCTGTCCAACATTTAGAACTTTGCATTTGTCTATATTAAAATGCATCTGCCACTTCTCCTACCATTGCATCAGTCTATTCAAATCATCCTGGAGTGCTCTAGTGTCCTCATTAGAATGAATTGGACGGCCTATTTTGGTGTCATCAGCAAATGACACCAAAATATCACCTTATCACTGTCAGTGATCTGACCTGAGTTACTCTTAAGTGGGCCTATCTTATCCCTAATCTTACTTCTGTATACCTGAAAGAATCCTTGATTGCAATTATCTGGGTAATTCCATGATATATTGAAACTAAGTGATTTGTGATCACTTTCCCCAAGCTCATCATTAACCTCAAGATTATTAATTAGTGAATCTTTGTTGGCAAGAACCAAGTCAACCAGATTGTTTCCTCTAGTTGGTTCTGTCACAAACTGTTTTAAAAAACAATCCTGAACCGTATCAAGAAAGTCACTAGACTCAAGATTTCCTGTCATATTGTTCCAATCAATTTGTCTAAAGTTAAAATCTCCCATTAACACAACATTTTCATATCTAGACGCCTTATGAATTTCGTCCCATAGCAGCCTACTGCACTCTCTGTCAAGGTTTGGGGGCCTATAAATCACACCCAAAATTAATTTTTCATGACCTTCGAGAAACTGTAGCCAATCAGATGGTGTCCGATGTTTCTAATCTTATATCTTGTCTAACACAAGAATTTAAATTATCTTTGACATATATCGCCACTCCACTACCCTTCCTGTTGACCTTATCAGTGTGGAATAGTTTATAACCCTGTATGTTGCATTCAGAAGACATTTCTCTCTCTGCCAAGTTGAACCAGGTCTCTGTTATAGCAATAATAACTATATTTCCTGCACTTGCAAGTAATCTTAACTCATCTATCTTATTTCTTAGACTCCTACTATTTGTATAGTAAACCTTAAGGGGGGAGTGAGGGACTATATTTTTGTTTTCAACCGATTTATTTTATTTTTGGTGTACTTTTAGAGGTGCATATATAGTTTAATGTGACAAAGTTTCAGTATGATTGGCCAACAAACAACATAGAAAAAAAATATTAACATAATTTTGATATATGGCAGCATCCCGACAAATTGGCACTACGAGTGGCACTTCCGACATTCCCAACTGTTAGAATACAACTAGCACGAATTTTTTACATTGCCATTTCATCTAATATATCTTATTATCATGGTAAAAAAAAAATACATTTGACAGAATTCTTGGCATTCACCAAAACATCTGCCTTTTACCCCCCACAAAATCAAAAATATTTGAGATATTCCAAAAAATCTATCATTAAAATTTAAAACACACTTTGTTTTATATTGTCTGTGAAAATCATTTCAATACAATCATTAATAATGGTGCTGGTTAGCGAAATAAGTGAATAAGTTACTTCCGATATATAGGCCTAGAACGCCGGCAGGCCTACCGTCAAAATTTTTTTTTTATTTTTTCGCGAAAATCGCGTTTGTTTCGGTGTATTTCTTAGTAAACTGATGTTCTAGTGCAGTTACCCTCCTCAAAACATCGTTTTCTCTCACTCACAGACCAAACAATACAACATGGAGACGAGGAGTAACTTTTTTATATCGAGATATTGCTGGTGGACTCTCGCTATATTATTGCCTATTTTATTCAATCTAGAGTATATAACATGTTTGTTTGTTATTTACAGTGATTATTATATCATATTAGATCAATTCTGATAGATAAATAAGCCGTATAGTTAATATATAAGCTGATATAAGCGTAATAATGAAGTGATTTCACCTGGCACTCTCTGGAGAGGGAGCACTGCCGAGTGTACCTAGGTGCTTCCCGATAGGCTAGACGTCTATTGATAAGCTCCACCTACTCTTATATGATGCCAAATAATCAATTATTATATTAGAAAGAATAATGCAAAGAAAAAGCGATAAAAAACAAGGAAAAAATTCCAAAAAATACATGGGTTGAGAACAGACGCGCTACCTTCATCGCCGCCACCATACCTGATATAAATGACTATAATTTCATGTAGAAACGTTGTAGAACATTGATTCTTGTACCATTGTGTTGCTATTTTTCTATATGAATAACTCATTTTCATAAATTTTCGAATTTTTCTTGAGAGCGCTGAAAATTTTTTTCACACCTCCCCCCTAGTCACTCGTTGCCCTTTACTATCTTTCTTTCTTTGTTGAGCAGTTGCTTTGCCTTTACTAGCAACTTTATTTTGAATATTGTCTTTTAAACTTATTCCTGGGGTATCCTGTTAATATCTGCTGTTATCAACCCTTATACTGTAGCCTGATTGTTTCCCACAAACACTCATACCTCTGTAATCTATTTGTGTAAATTCCCAGACAAGTCATCAATGATCCTCTCAATCGAATTGGCTAATGCAACCACTCCAGCCCCAGAGAGATGAACCCCTTCCCTTGCATACATATCATGCTTGCCAAAAAGTTTGTCCCAGTTATCAATGAATTGCATGGGATTGTAAGTTCCTTGCAGTGCATGTCTAGCCAGCAATTTATACCACCAGAACAAACTTTTATTACGACGACATTTCCCTCTCTTTAGAGCCTATCAAGTCATGAAGCTCTATATAGTGAAACGTTGTCACGAATCTTGTTCTGTAATTTGTGTGGCTCTTTTATCATACGTGTGAGCAAAACGTCGCACTGTCCCCAATTATTTTAAGCTCAGTACGAGTAAATATTCATCCTTGTCTCTCCAGTGTGGCAATAATACAACAACATCCCATTCATGTTCTCTCTCTCTCCTCCTCTTCCTCCCCATTCTTTCTTTATTCCCGTAGCTCGATTACTAGCGTACTCAGCTCACACGCTGAGGACCGGGGATCGATCCTCGGTATGGCTGGAAAACATTAGGACGTGTTTCCTTAAGACACCTGCTGACCATATTCACCCATCAGTAAAATAGGTACCTGGGTGTTAGTCGACTGACGTGGGTCGCATCCTGGGACAAAATTGACCTAATTTGCGACTTTCTGTATAGTAGTATGTACATATACTTGTAGAAATAAAGATATTATTATATTATCGTTCGTATCCTCTCGTCACGTTACACAATAAACACCAGTGCAGTTGAAACTACAAGTAATGTACTAATAACACTACGCTTAAGGAAACAGTGATAAGTAATCACAAGGTAACAATTATGTATCTGAGCTCAACATGTCGAAATTTATGCATGAAAAAAATTAACTGGCGACTCACAGAATTTAAACATTAAATTATTAATTATTTCATGAGTCATATATAATATATATATATATATATATATATATATATATATATATATATATATATATATATATATATATATAAAGAGAGAGAGAGAAGAGAGAGAGAGAGAGAGTTAAGAGTACACGCGCGCGCGCGCTACCATGGTATCACAAACATGTATATCTTTCCATTGTTAGAGCAGATACTGCTGGCTGATGTATCACTATCTTATCTGAGCGTAACCTGCCGCTGGGAGGTGACACCGTCCTTGTTAGGCCAGGAAAAGTCATTGGATAATTTTATGCTAATTTAGGATATATTTCATTGCCGTCAACTAAAATTTCTTTTAAAGTAATGAATGTGTTCTAGGTCATCTCTAACACTACATAAATCCGAAATTAAATTTGGCATGGGAGAACCAGAAACTGTATATATATAGTATAATACTGGAATGATTGAGCTAGTGGCACCTCTTCGATAATCAACAAAGCTCACTGACTGTTCGTTGTTCATCATTTCTGAACTTCCGAGAGGGAGTATAAGAGGGTGTTACTTTGTAGGCAATGTACAAACTCCGCGCTGTTTATTGTGTGTTCCTGGTGACGCTGGTCGACTGTCTACATCTCAGAGATGATCCATTCTGTACACCCTTCACTTATACCTGCGGTAAGTTACACTTAATGATCAACTGTTTTGTAATCTTTTCAACTCTAAATACGGTGAGTTGATCTCAAACGTGAGCTATTGTTTACATTTTGCACGTATACCCGATGTGAGGTTAAAAGTTATGTTAGTGGAAGCTGCTGTAATAACCACAAGACTTGTAGACTGTACGAGGGTCATTAAGGTTCCACTTCACCTGTACACTAATATTAAAAATAGTTTAATATCTGAAAGAGGACCTACAGTAAACTCAGAGTGTAAATACACTGAGATATATACACCAACTTACGTAACTACCGTATTTTTTTATGCACAGTCGGTCAAACAACAACTTTTTTGAAAATAGATTTTTTCCAGAAGATGATCCTATTCATTGGTAGATGTGGATGGAAAGGAAGTTTATTATGAGTAATAACAATGCATGGAACTTTTTTTTATTATTTTCGTTCCAAAACTAACTTATCAGCTTAACTTGATCTGACTAAAATTACCGAAATGTAATTAGTGTACCATAAACCTTGACCCTTTACCTCACAAACTTTCTCTTCCTATTCTGTCCTATCCAGTTTCACTCTTCACGTACAAGTGACTCCAGCCCTGCTGGAGTACAACGTGTAACGCTGCCGCAGCTACTGAACTCAGTGTGGAACACTGACGACATTTTCATCATCAACCTCTGGATGATATATTTTATTACTGCTTGTTTGAAACTCATCCTGTGTGGTAGATTACGACAGTAAAATACTGTTAACGTTTTGCCCCAAAACGTAACCCTGATGTAGAGTAATGTATCAGAAAGCTGCTTGTTTCCTCAACACGTAACTCTGGAACAGAATACTGCAGTCTGCCAGCACAGTGTGGGTGTTCCCTCCATGGAACTCTCATAGCAGAATAATGTAGCAACTCAGGAGCACACTGTGAATGTTATGCTTGTGGTAGTTAGTAATCAAACCAAAGTATCTAAAACACATCCCGCATAGGCCTTTTGTGTATTATTATATTATTATAGTCAAGGGGAAGCGCTAAACCCGTAGGATTATACAGCGCCTGGGGGGGATGTTGAAGGCATTCAGGCTTAATTCGGGGAACTGGAGCACAGATCCAATTCCCTAAATCAAGAGCCCCTCACCAACATCAAGGAACCTTCCCTGAGGGGAGGCCTTTTGTGTATTCATTCATATTTTTGGTTGGGCCATTTTTACATGGGACAATGAATGCTTTGAGTGACTCTAGTGAGTGTTCTGAGTGAGTTTAATGAGTGTTTTGAGTGAATGTTATGACTGTACTCACCGGCGTTGCCTCTTATATGTATAATATCTTGTTAAAATCACTCTTAGTAAGATACAAATCAGGTTAATGACTATACCAGTTGTAATTGTATAAACAGTACCTTGTGACTAAACAGGAATAGTTTTGAGCTACTCAATAAGTGGTTCTAGTGAAGCGGACCCCATCCCCTGAGTTTACTCCCTGGTTGCTGGTAGAGTTGTGGCAGTGTGATCTACTGAGTGATTGACGACGTTTATTGTATGTGTATTTGATGCTGACACATACTTAAACGTGATCACTTTTTCGAATTTTACTTCTGGTACCAGAGTTGTTGGATGGGCTGAAAGCCTATCGACTACTCAAAGGGTTATTAAATGACCTACCATGTAATTCGCTTACACTGTGGGCGTCCCACCATGTTTATTAGCGCACACTATGGGCGTCCCACCATGTAACTCACGTACACTGTGGGCGTCCCACCATGTAACTCACGCACACTGTGGGCGTCCCACCATGTTACTCACTTACACTGTGGGCGTCCCACCATGTAACTCACGCACACTAAGGGCGTCCCACCATGTAACTCACGCACAATCTGGGCGTCCCACCATGTAACTCACGCACACTTTGGGCGCCCCACCATGTTTACTCACGCACACTGTAGGCGTCCCACCATGTAACTCACGCACACTGTGGGCGTCCCATCATGTAACTCACGCACACTGTTTGCGTCCCACCATGTTTCCGCACACTGTGGGCGTCCCATCATGTAACTCACGCACACTGTGGGCGTCCCACCATGTAACTTTTGCACACTGTGGGCGTCCCACTATGTACCTCACGCACACTGTGGGCGTCCCACCATGTAACTCACGCACACTAAGGGCGTCCCACCATGTAACTCACGCACAATCTGGGCGTCCCACCATGTAACTCACGCACACTGTGGGCATCCCACCATGTAACTATCATACAGAAGAGGGTAACCTCAAACTGTGGGTAATTTCAGAGTAATTTTGACGAGACCTTCACGATTTTCTCTCCTTAAAAATTTGTTTTCTGTGTTTGTGGTATCGACAGGTCCGATCACACCGTCTCCTCCAGGCAGCTACGTGGCTCACGTAGAAGCAGTAGACGAACTCTGGAACCAAACACACTACATGGAAGAGTTCTTCTTGTACGAAGAGCAAGTGTTGGCCTATACTGACACCGCCTCAGACAGCTACACTCACGTCCTCTACTACTACTCCATTAACACAGTCGTCATCATCATGGCTTATAAGGGTCAGTACGTGTGTCTGTAGTACATGTAGTTCATGCTGTTTCCACGTCAAAACGACTCTCTACACGTCCATCCTTCAAGGAGGGACCTTGATGCAAGTGAAGGGTTGTTTATTCAAGGGAATGAAGCTACCCTTCTCTTCTGGATCACACCTGATTACCTCTCATTCCCCAGGTTCTGCCTGACCTTGATTTAACAGGGGAAATTTGAGATAAAACAATAGCACCATCAATTTAACACAAGAAAACGTGTATGTGATATAAGTGAGAGACGGTGATGGTACTGTTTGTTAGCAGGAATATGAACATAGTCATGTGACAGACTGCTTACTGATAGCTTTTGATCGTTTGACAGACGCCAGGTAGAGACAACTTACTCAGAAATGTTAAAGTATGTATATAAAGTTATATTTTTGTAATATTTTTTGTGACCTAATTCATATCTGCAAGATAACTCAGAACGATCGTAACCAAATATTAACATGTAAATAGTTAATTACCACTGTGACTTATTCATTTCTCAAAACTTTGCGGTCCAGTCTCTGAACCCATTATGTACCTCGGTAATCTTTTGACCACCACCCACAGGGTGGGTAGGGTGTGACTACTACCCACAGGGTGGGTAGGATGTGACTACCACCCACAAGGTGGGTAGGGTGTGAATACCACCCGCAAGGTGGGTAGGGTGTGAATACCACCCACAAGGTGGGTAGGGTGTGAATACCACCCACAAGGTGGGTAGGGTGTGACTACCTCCCAAAGGGTGGGTATGGGGTGCTTAATAAAGATATTAAACTAACAGGTAGATAGATAAACTTTACTTAAGCCAGCTTGACCCAGTTTGACCTAGCTTGACCTAGCTTGATCTAGCTTGACCTAGCTTGACCCAGCTTGACCTAGCTTGACCCAGCTTGACCTAGCTTGACCCAGTTTGATCCAGCTTGACCTAGCTTGACCCAGCTTGACCTAGCTTGACCCAGCTTGACCTAGCTTGACCCAGCTTGACCCAGCTTGACCTAGCTTGACCTAGCTTGACCTAGCTTGACCCAGCTTGACCCAGCTTGACCTAGCTTGACCCAGCTTGACCCAGCTTGACCCAGCTTGACCCAACTTGACCCAGTTTGACCCAGCTTGACCCAGCTTGACCCAGCTTGACCCAGCTTGACCCAGCTTGACCTAGCTTGACCCAGCTTGACCCAGCTTGACCCAGCTTGACCTAGGCTCTCGCTGTCTAACTGGTTCACTCTATAAAAAATCAAGTAAGATATAACATTAAAAGCCTTGAATCACACATAAAAAAGGAACCACATTTTTATGTGAATTTTTAATGAGATAAAAAAAATTATTATTTTTTACCCAAGGACACTATGTGACGATCCATTATTTTAACAGAGCGAAGATCGTGCCATCACATAATGTGATGGTTAATATTTTAACATTGTGAGCCAGTAAGCCAGAGGAAGAGCTCGTTCACGTCACTAAGACCTCCATGAGAAACATATTCAGCAGTCAGGTAACTATATTCTGAGATGTCTCGCCTCCACAGTAGGCTTCTTCAGTCGAGTACAGAGGAGTTAGCGGAAACAGTAGAGGTGTGAAGATGATGTAATCAGTGTATCATCCTTGAAGACGGAGTTTTGAGGTGGTCAGTCAATAAGGATTAAGAAGAGTTGCTCTATAATCTATAACAATTTTCCAGACTATGGAGCAACTCTATTCCAGGCTGAGGGACTGACCACCTCAAAACTATGTCTTCTAGGGTGATGGACTGTTTACATCGTCTTCACATCTCTACTGTTTCCGCTAACTCCTCTGTTCTCGACTGAAGAAGCCTACTGTGGAGGCGAGAAATCTTAGAATATAGTTACCTGACTGCTGAACTATGTTTTTTTTTCAATCTGTCGGTATTGTATACCATCATCGTATTCACCAGAACCTCCGCTGGACGGTCGTATTCACCAGAACCTCCGCTGGACGGTCGTATTCACCAGAACCTCCGCTGGACGGTCGTATTCACCAGAACCTCCGCTGGACGGTCGTATTCACCAGAACCTCCGCTGGACGGTCGTATTCACCAGAACCTCCGCTGGACGGTCGTATTCACCAGAACCTCCGCTGGACGGTCGTATTCACCAGAACCTCCGCTGGACGGTCGTATTCACCAGAACCTCCGCTGGACGGTCGTATTCACCAGAACCTCCGCTGGACGGTTCATCCTGTGACAAACATTTGCCTCACGAGAATTATCATTTCTTCATACAAACAAAGTACCGGTTATGATTGGAGGAGACCGAAGCTGGAATAGTGATAATTGGGGACACTTTGAACCATGAATTAATACAAGTTAGAGGGCTGGAGGGCTGTTATATTGCAAGGGAAGTTATAAAACTTATATATAAACTCAGATGTAATACCATGATGTGATACAATGATTCTCTTCAAATAGCTTGTTCTCTCTAGGCTGGAATACCGCTGTACAATAACGGCCCCCTTCAAGGCAGGCGAAATTGCAGATCTGGAGAATGTACAGAGAACTTTCACGACACACATAAGTGCGATAAAGCACATGCAGTTCTATATTACCCATAACACTAATCGATGAAAAAGTGAGAAATCATTTGGATATAAAAAAAATAAACTGGTCAAAGAGATGTGAATATCTGGGCGTCAGAGGTCGTCTTCAGCAGATGATGAAGAGTCTCTCACACCATGTAAATAAATTTTTAGCTGTGTGTTTACATTTATCCGTCCAAGTGGTTGCTCACTGCTCACATACATTTAAATTTAATGTGTTGTACAAGCTTTATTGATAATTACCAGATTATGTAGTAACAGGAAATGTTTTTAACTACGATGTTTCTGCTCTGGACGATCTTCTGATACTAAAGTTCTTGACTCTCGGTATTTTTTCAAAGAACATTTTTATTCCTTGTTGGTATTACTATATTAGTGTGACACATGAGCGAGACATATGTGTAACAGTTGGTAATCTCTATGACGAGACGTTTCGCTTTTTCTGCAGGCATCTTTAGTCGAAATACAAAGCCAACAGCAGAAATAGCGATGAAGGTATAAGGTGGTCAGTCCCTGAGGCTTGGTGTATGTGTTCTAACTTTATAGCTAGCTGAGGGACTGATCACCTCAAACTTCACTTCTTCAAGGCTGTGGGACTAATCACTTCCTATCTACATCGCCATTACTTCTGCTGTAGCCTCTAGATATCGACTGAAGAAGCCTGCTGAGCAGGCAAAAATAAAATACGTAAAAATATCAGACTGCGGAGCTTGTAGTGTTGAAACTGTTGGTCTCCTTCCTCAGACATTGTAGACGGGCAGTTGAGTGTGGAATGTGTGACGACAGAGATACTAGAAAATACTCCGTGGATGGCAAGCGTAACCTCACCTTCCTCGAAGACTGTCGTGGCTATCTCCCCTACTAGGGCGCTCCTCTTTGGTGGAGATTACAAGTATGACCTGTGTTGCAGCACACCCTACCTGTGTTGCAGCACACCCTACTTGTGTTGCAGCACACCCTGCCTGTGTTGCAGCACACCCTACCTGTGTTGCAGCACACCCTACCTGTGTTGCAGCACACCCTACCTGTGTTGCAGCACACCCTACCTGTGTTGCAGCACACCCTACCTGTGTTGCGGCACACCCTGCCTGTGTTGCAGCACACCCTACCTGTGTTGCAGCACACCCTACCTGTGTTGCAGCACACCCTACCTGTGTTGCAGCACACCCTACCTGTGTTGCGGCACACCCTACCTGTGTTGTGCCACATCTTACCTGTGTTGTAATATATTCTGAATGTGTTAGAGCACATCCTGTGTTAAATTACAGCCTACAAGTGTAACAAAGCCTTTCTATGTACCTCCCCGTACTCGTGTTGTACCACACTATTAAATACCAAGTCACCAGGTGCTCAGACAGGTTCACATCTTTCATTCCCACCTGACACTATGTTACCTTCCAAACGAGGATGACAGATTCTAGTACAGTCTGAAATCAATCCTGTATAATATAGCATGATAGGGGAACATAATTAGTGTAATTATAATACAGAATAGTGTTGCTGCACCCTGCAGGCGTTCCCTCCTTGTAACTATCATACGAAATAGTGTAGACGCACACAGCTGTGCTTGCTATTTTTGCTTCCCCACTCCATGGGGGTAGGGGGAGCCTCATCTCCAGGTGGTGGCCCTCTCTCCTCATTCAGATGCAGTTTTCGGCATACTTGGTTGGGATGTTTTCCATTTCTTCAAAATTTTATGCAGGACGATTTATCTACATGGTTTGTAGAACGGGAATAATGAACTAAGAACTGTGATTGCCGTGAGATGGTGATTTATATAATGTAACAGTAAATTAGTCACTATAGCAGCAAGTTTGAAGTTATAGCAGAAAGTTGTTACTGTCAGTACGTGTTTATGCTGAAAGATCTGAATATATAATCAGTTGTAGTGAATTTAACGTCATACATATTAGCTATATATGTCAGTCATACACTTTAATTAAACGTGTCAGTCATACACGTCAGTTAATCATGTCGGTCATACACGTCAGTTAATCATGTCAGTCATACACGTCAGTTAATCATGTCGGTCATACACGTCAGTTAATCATGTCAGTCATACACGTCAGTTAATCATGTCGGTCATACGCGTCAGTTAATCATGTCAGTCATACACGTCAGTTAATCATGTCGGTCATACACGTCAGTTAATCATGTCAGTCATACACGTCAATCCCATATCAATTATACCCATTAGTTATACACATCAATGATTTACATCAGTTGATGAACATCCCGCCTTGGCTGGCCCTCTGAGTGACACTGGTGTCAGTAATGTAGATCTATGTAAGTGACACTGGTGTCAGTAATGTAGATCTATGTAAGTGACACTGGTGTCAGTAATGTAGATCTATGTAAGTGACACTGGTGTCAGTAGTGTAGATCTATGTAAGTGACACTGATGTCAGTAGTGTAGATCTATGTAAGTGACACTGGTGTCAGTAGTGTAGATCTATGTAAGTGACACTGGTGTCAGTAGTGTAGATCTATGTAAGTGACACTGGTGTCAGTAGTGTAGATCTATGTAAGTGACACTGGTGTCAGTAGTGTAGATCTATGTAAGTGACACTGGTGTCAGTAGTGTAGATCTATGTAAGTGACACTGGTGTCAGTAGTGTAGATCTATGTAAGTGACACTGGTGTCAGTAGTGTAGATCTATGTAAGTGACACTGGTGTCAGTAGTCTAGATCTATGTAAGTGACACTGATGTCAGTAGTGTAGATCTATGTAAGTGACACTGGTGTCAGTAGTGTAGATCTATGTAAGTGACACTGGTGTCAGTAGTGTAGATCTATGTAAGTGACACTGGTGTCAGTAGTGTAGATCTATGTAAGTGACACTGGTGTCAGTAGTCTAGATCTATGTAAGTGACACTGATGTCAGTAGTGTAGATCTATGTAAGTGACACTGATGTCAGTAGTGTAGATCTATGTAAGTGACACTGATGTCAGTAGTGTAGATCTATGTAAGTGACACTGATGTCAGTAGTGTAGATCTATGTAAGTGACACTGATGTCAGTAGTGTAGATCTATGTAAGTGACACTGATGTCAGTAGTGTAGATCTATGTAAGTGACACTGGTGTCAGTAGTCTAGATCTATGTAAGTGACACTGATGTCAGTAGTGTAGATCTATGTAAGTGACACTGATGTCAGTAGTGTAGATCTATGTAAGTGACACTGATGTCAGTAGTGTAGATCTATGTAAGTGACACTGGTGTCAGTAACGTAGATCTACGCAGAAAGTGTCTTATTTGTTATTTCACAAAATAGTCTCAGTCAGTGTTTAGGTTTAAATTGTTCCTAGTGTCAGAGAAACAGGTGACGACCTCTTTAAATCTCTTCCATGGTTGATGTTCAGGTACTCTTGGATGGACAACGGGACGGAGAGAGAGATCCCTTGCAACCGCTGGGACGCCTGCATCGATACCAGGGATAATGGTTCCTTATATGTGGAGTACCATTGGTCAGGTGAGTGGTGCAGTGGTGAGTCAACAGTGTTGCCCTTCTACCTGGGGTACCAGTGCTTAGGTGAGAGGTGGTGGTATCTGTCATGTCAGAAGACACGAGAAAAATATCTCTTGACGTTGGTCTAAGTCTTACGTTAACTCACTTCATGGAGAATTTGGTCATTTGATAGAGGCCTTCCGCTGGCTCACAAGTCCACCAATAAAAATAATGCAAAATAATAAGACGTTATACCCAGTCATCCACACCACTAAAAAACAGAACAATTTCCCTAAGATAGACGCTGGTACTGGTGATGGTTGATATGTCACTGTCTTATGATGTTATTTTTCCAGTGTTGCAGAGGTGATTCCTTTCCATAATTAATCAGCTGACTTCTAAAGCAGTATGAGACAAAGTATGTTCCGATGGAACCTCTGAGTCTGACACACGACACCAGTGTCACGTGGATAGGTAATGGCATGAGAAACTGATGCCATGGTGTTGAGACGCATGCATCGTCAATATTTTATCAACGATGTTTTGCCCATCCAGTGAACACTATTAAGTCACACCCATATGCCTGTGGCTTGAGACCCACTGTGTGGGCGAAACATTGCAAATGAAGGTTCCAAATAACTCTCGCTACCACCATTATGTGTTGCAGGTGATGTTCGGCGGATGTTTATATTATTACTTCCGCCTCTTTGGCTTGTTAACAATATTATCTTTTATTACTAATGTACATAATACATACAGACTAAAGCCTGACCAGTTACGGAGTGCAGTGAACCCGCCGCCACCCACCTACATACACACCCAAGAATTAGTTCGTTTAGCAAATCACATTTTCTAATTGAAGCTCAATGTTGTAACTAGAGGTGGGTGAAGGTACGGTAATTACATAAGGAATTTTTATGAACCACTACATTTACATTTCAAGCAAACAGGCGCAATTATTTACAAACATTATGTCCACAGCAGGACTCGAACCTGCAAACGCTGTACCAAAGTAGTCAGTGCTTTACCACGGAGCGAGTGCTCTGATACAGAGTTTGCAGGTTCGAGTCCTGCTTTGGAAGTAGAGATAATGTTTGTAAATAATTTCGCCTGTTTGCGAATTGTTATATATATATATATATATATATATATATATATAATATATATATATATATATATATATATATATATATATATATATATATATTGTGTGTGTGTGTGTGTGTGTGCCATACCACAGAGATAAGAGTCTCATTGTGTTGTGTCTAAGAATGATGATCAGTGTATATATGCTTAGAGGTATGAAACTGTCAGTGAATACACAATACATTGAAAGGTTACCTTAATTATCATTACCACTGCTACTACCACCCGAGAACCTTGACTACCTACTACTCTGCTCTTACCTCCAGACCCTAGCCTGGTCCTGGACCTCTACGGGTACACGAGTGAGCGCCCCATCTCCATGAAGCTTACTGGCCAAGTCTTCCTTAATGACGGCGACCCGTACCCTATTCCCCTGAGCACTACCTACAACTTCGCTCTCTTCGACGACTCCCCAAACTGGGAGAACCTCCGGTGGGCGTTTGAGATCCCCAGTAATGTATACTGTCCAGGTCTCCCTGACCTGAAGGCGCCTCCCTCTCGTCTCGCTGATGCTTACTCTATGAGAGTGGAGGTTACTGCCCAGATATCTTTGGAGGAGAAACAAGAGTGGGTCTCCATCGTTAAGGTAAGACTACATTATAATAATGAATTGTTATTAGTATTATTAATCATTCACTGAAAGCGCTAAGCCTATCCCGTTCATTCAGTGCTGTTGTATTCACGTACTTACGCTTCCTGGAGTTAAGTCAAGGCTCCGAGCTCTCACACTGATCGCAGCATCAGCAAACACTCGAAGCCATCAGCTGACCTCTAACGACCTGCTGTCTCCCTCAGAACTGGTACGACTATGATCGTCAGCTGACTCGAGCCGACTACATCCCTAGTGTGGACTCACAAGAGTATGCCGTGGCTGGACTCGTTGAGGTTGCTGTCATCCAGGCGAGTCCCTCGGTGTTTCGCGGGACGTCAGATGTTTCGCGCACAAGGGAAGGCACTCCCGACTGTGACGTGACAGTGGTCCAGGACGGACCGAAACGTCCTCATAAATTTCCTTCCCTAAGTGTGGGATATTTATGAATTTTTCCAGCCATATTATTGTTGTTAATTGTTCCAGCCATGGTACTGTGGGTCAGTTGTTAATTGTTCCAGCCATGGTACTGTGGGTCAGTTGTTAATTGTTCCAGCCATGGTAATGTGGGTCAGTTGTTAATTGTTCCAGCCATGGTACTGTGGGTCAGTTGTTAATTGTTCCAGCCAGGGTACTGTGGGTCAGTTGTTAATTGTTCCAGCCATGGTAATGTGGGTCAGTTGTTAATTGTTCCAGCCATGGTACTGTGGGTCAGTTGTTAATTGTTCCAGCCAGGGTACTGTGGGTCAGTTGTTAATTGTTCCAGCCATGGTAATGTGGGTCAGTTGTTAATTGTTCCAGCCATGGTACTGTGGGTCAGTTGTTAATTGTTCCAGCCATGGTACTGTGGGTCAGTTGTTAATTGTTCCAGCCAGGGTACTGTGGGTCAGTTGTTAATTGTTCCAGCCATGGTAATGTGGGTCAGTTGTTAATTGTTCCAGCCATGGTACTGTGGGTCAGTTGTTAATTGTTCCAGCCATGGTATTGTGGGTCAGTTGTTAATTGTTCCAGCCATGGCATTGTGGGTCAGTTGTTAATTGTTCCAGCCATGGTATTGTGGGTCAGTTGTTAATTGTTCCAGCCATGGTATTGTGGGTCAGTTGTTAATTGTTCCAGCCATGGCATTGTGGGTCAGTTGTTAATTGTTCCAGCCATGGTATTGTGGGTCAGTTGTTAATTGTTCCAGCCAGGGTATTGCTAGTTGTTGATTGTTCCAGCCATGGCATTGTGGGTCAGTTGTTAATTGTTCCAGCCATGGTATTGTGGGTCAGTTGTTAATTGTTCCAGTCATGGTATTGTGGGTTAGCTGTGAATTGTTCCAGTCATGGTATTGTGGGTCAGTTGTTAACTGTTCCAGCCATGGTAATGTGGGTCAGTTGTTAATTGTTCCAGCCATGGTATTGTGGGTCAGTTGTTAACTGTTCCAGCCATGGTATTGTTAGTTCTTAATTGTTTCAGCCATGGTATTGTGTGTCAGTTATTAATTGTTCCTGCCATGGTATTGTGGGTCAGTTGTTAATTGTACCAGCCATGGTATTGTGGGTCAGTTGTTAATTGTGCCAGCCATGGTATTGTGGGTCAGTTGTTAATTGTTCCAGCCATGGTATTCTGGGTCAGTTGTTAATTGTTGCAGCCATGGTATTGTGGGTCAGTTGTTAATTGCTGCAGCCATGGTATTGTTAGTTCTTAATTGTTCCAGCCATGGTATTGTGTGTCAGTTGTTAATTGTTCCTGCCATGGTATTGTGCGTCAGTTGTTAATTGTTCCAGCCATGGTATTGTGGGTCAGTTGTTAATTGTTCCAATCATTGTATTATGGGTCAGTTTCGAATTATTCCAGCCATGGTATTGTTGGTCATTTGTTAATTGTTCCAGCCAGGGTATTGTGGGTCGGTTGTTAATTGTTCCAGCCATGGTATTGTTAGTTGTTAATTGTTCCAGCCATGGTATTATGGGTCAGTTGTTAATTGTTCCAGCCATGGTATTGTGGGTCAGTTGTTAATTGTTCCAGCCATGGTATTGTAGGTCAGTTATTAATTGTTCCAGTCATGGTAATGTGGTTCAGTTATGAATTATTCCATCCAGGGTATTGTGGGTCAATTGTTAATTGTTACAGCATTGGTATTGTGGGTGAGTTGTTAATTCAAAGTTTATTCTCTATAAGGATTACAATGCTGAGTTTACAGAAATTTGGTTATTGTTTGGTTTACATGTAGTAAAATTGTGATTACAGAGTGTACCACTAGAACGCTTAGCATGGCTAGGCATTTCGGGCATACTTAGTTTTATTCTTAATTGTAAAATATTACAAATTATGAGGTAAGTTGGTATTATGGCTAAGTGACTAAATACTAGTTTATGAGTTTAGCAATGTGAATGCTTTTGTTTTGGCACAGTATATAGTTTCAGTATTGGAGTATCACAGGATTCATTATTTTAAGACTGAGATTAATATTTCTGTTTATGGTCAAATGAGTGAGCCAGTGTAAGTGTGAACCACCAGGTGGTAGTCGTGTAGTTAGTTGACGGGGTGTATCAGGGAGATAAGATGTTTTCTAATGGTAGTTTTGAAGGTGATGAATGTGTCTGCAGTTCTAGAGTTCTCAGGTAGGGTATTCCAGATTTTAGGGCCTTTGACATACATTGAATTTTTGTAAAGGTTTAGTCGGACACGGGGAATGTCGTAGAGATGTTTGTGTCTGGTGTTATGCCTGTGGGTTCTGTCACAACTATCAAGAAAGCGTTTTAGGTCAAGGTTGATATTAGAGTTTAAGGCCCTGTAGATATAGATTGCACAGTAGTAAGTGTGGATGTACTGAACTGGGAGTAAGTTTAGATCTTTGAAGAGTGGGGGGGGGGTGTGCTGCCAGGGATGGGATTTAGTGATTATTCTTACTGCAGCTTTTTGTTGGGTTATTATTGGCTTTAGGTGTGTTGCTGCAGTTGATCCCCAAGCACAAATAGCATAGGTGAGGTATGGATAAATAAGTGAGTGGTATAGTGTGAGAAGGGCATTTTGCGGCACGTAGTATCGTATCTTGGAGAGGATCCCAACCGTTTTGGATACTTTTTTGGCTATATGCTGGATATGGGTGCTGAAATTCAGGTTGTTGTCAAGGTATAAGCCTAGGAATTTTCCCCCATTATTTCTGGTAATTAGAGTGTTGTCAATCTTAATGTTAATTTGTGCATCTCCTGCTCTGCTACCAAACATAATATAGTAAGTTTTGTCAGTGTTAAGCGTAAGTTTATTGGCTGTCATCCAAGTCGATATTTTAATCAGCTCCTCATTCACAATGGTGTTGAGGGTGGCAAGATTAGGGTGAGAGATGACATAAGTCGTGTCATCAGCAAAGAGAATGGGTTTCAGGTGTTGGGATACGTTTGGAAGGTCATTGATGTATATGAGGAAGAGCAGGGGACCAAGGACACTTCCCTGCGGAACTCCAGTATCAAGTGGCCGTGTTGCTGATGCTGTGTCTTTAACGGTGACGTACTGATACCTATTAGTAATGTAAGATTTGAAATAAGCAAGCGCATGGCCTCTTATACCGTAGTGGTCAAGTTTGTGGAGTAGGATTTGGTGGTTTACTGTGTCAAAAGCTTTTCTTAGGTCAATAAAAATTCCTAGTGGGTATTCCTTATTTTCCAATGCTGTGTAAAGCAGATCTAGCATTTTTATGATTGCATCATTAGTGCTTTTATTTTTCCTGAATCCAAACTGGCAGGGGTTGAGTATGTTTTGAGCCGTTATAAATGAATACAGTCTCTTGTACACGAGTTTCTCGAAGATTTTGGATAGCAATGGTAAGTTAGATATTGGCCTATAGTTGTTTAAGTCTGTAGGGTCACCACCTTTATGTATTGGTGTAACCCTTGCCATCTTGAGTAGTTTCGGGAAGGTGCTAGTCTCTATTGACTTGTTAAAAAGTAATGAAATAGCATGCGAAAGGACATGGGCCGCTCGCTTGTACAGTAATGGTGGGACATGAGACAGATTCCCCGAGTTATTTTTAAGTGACTTTATGATCCCAATGACTTCCGTGGGCTCAGTTGGTGCAAGATAGAAGGAATTAGGGAAATTACCATCTAGGTAGTCCCCGGCATGGGCACAGGATAAAATACACAAATTAAGGTAGCAAGATAATAATAAAAAAAAGAATTGATAAAAATAAAAATGGCAAAGACTTGGTTATAATATGCTAGTAAGATGGTAGACAGTTTGAATTGTTCCAGCCATGATATTGTGGGTTAGTTGTGAATTGTTCCATCCATGGTATTGTGGGTCAGTTGTTAATTGTTCCAGCCATGGTATTGTTGGTCAGTTGTGAATTGTTCCAGCCATGGTATTGTGGGTCAATTGTGAATTGTTCCAGCCATGGTATTGTGGGTTAGGTGTGAATTGTTCCAGCCATGGTATTGTGGGTTAGTTTTTAATTGTTCCAGCAATGGTAGTGTGGGTCAGTTAATTGTTCCAGCCACGGTATTGTGGGTTTGTTGTGAATTGTTCCAGCCATGGTATTGTCAGTTGTTAATTGTTCATGCCAATGTATGGTGGGTTGTGAATTGTTCCAGCCATGGTATTGTGGGTCAATTGTTATTTGTTCCAGCCATGGTATTGTGGGTCAGTTGTGAATTGTTCCTGCCATGGTATTGTGGGTCAGTTGCTAATTGTTCCAGCCATGGTATTGTGGGTCAGTTGTTAATTGTTCCAGCCATGGTATTGTGGGTCAGTTGTGAATTGTTCCAGCCATGGTATTGTGGGTCAGTTGTTAATTCTTCCAGCCATGGTATTGTGGGTCACTTATTAACTGTTCCAGCCATGGTATTGTGGCTTAGTTGTTAATTGTTCCAGCCATTTTATTGTGGATCAGTTATTGACTGTTACAGCCATGGTATTGTGGGTCAGTTGTGAATTGTACCAGCCATGGCATTGTGGGTCAGTTGTTACTTGTTCTAGCCATGATATTGTGAGTCAGTTGTTAATTGTTTGTCCCATGGTATTGTGGATCAGTTGTGAATTGTTCCAGCCATGGTATTGTGGGTTAGCTGTGAATTGTTCCAGTCATGGTATTGTGGGTCAGTTGTTAATTGTGCCAGCCATTTTATTGTGGATCAGTTATTATTTCAGGACTTCCTCAGTGCATTGTGTCTCACCTCAGTCGTGTTATTCCAGGACTTCCATAGTGTATCTTGTCTCACCTCAGTCGTGTTATTCCAGGACTTCCATAGTGTATCTTGTCTCACCTCAGTCGTGTTATTCCAGGACTCCCACAGTGTATTGTGTCTCACCTCAGTCTTGTTATTCCAGGACTTCCACAGTGGGGTCGAGTACATCGTTGACAAGTCTCTGGGTAACTGCACTACCATTCCCATCCCTAACAATTACGACACCATCACTGACCCCTCGGGTCACGTGACCATCAAGGATCCTCTCAAACTCTTCGGTCTGGGTCATGTCACCAACCTGACCTACTATGGCACGGTGAGTGTGGTCCTGGACCAACTTGCCTGCTACGACACTGTGAGTGCGGTCCTGGACCAACCTGACGCACTTCAGCACGGTGAGTGTGGTCCTGGACCAACCTGACCTACTGCAGTATGGTGAGTGTGGTCCTGGACCATCCTGATCTACTTCAGCACGGCAAGTGTGGTCGTGGACCAACCTGACCTACTTCAGCATGGTGAGTGTGGTCCTGGACCAACCTAACCTACTTCAGCACGGTGAGTGTGGTCCTGGACCAACCTGACCTACTTCAGCATGGTGAGTGTGGTCCTGGACCAACCTAACCTACTTCAGCACGGTGAGTGTGGTCCTGGACCAACCTGACCTACTTCAGCACGGTGAGTGTGGCCCTGGACCAACCTGACCTACTGTGGCACGGTGAGTGTGGTCCTGGACCAACCTGACCTACTTCAGCACGGTGAGTGTGGTCCTGGACCAACCTGACCTACTTCAGCACGGTGAGTGTGGTTCTGGACCAACCTGACCTACCTCAGCACGGTGAGTGTGGTCCTGGACCAACCTGACGTACCGCGGCATGGTGATTGTAGTGCTGGACCAACCTGACCTACTGCGGCACGGTGAGTGTGGTCCTTGACCAACCTGACCTACTTCAGCACGGTGAGTGTGGTCCTGGATCAACCTGACCTACTTCAGCACGGTGAGTGTGGTCCTGGACCAACCTGACCTATTTCAGCATGGTAAGTGTGGTCCTGGACCAACCTGACCTACTTTAGCACGTTGAGTGTGGTCCTGGACCAACCTGACCTACTGCGGCCTGTTATGATCGACAAATGAATTAATACCCGCATAACTTGCTCACATGTCTGTTTTACCAAGTTGTTGTGTTGCAGAAATACGCGAGGCAGCTGCCTTGTGATGTGTGGATGGGTCGTCTAGACTTCAACATTGATAATGGCACCTTGCATAACTTCTTACTCTACGAAATCTACTTCCTTCAGGTTAGTCCAGCGTCATCCCACAACACTTTCACTATCACAATAATGGCACACTACCCACAAGCTGGTGAAGAAAACACAGGTACAACACCTGACTCTCTTTATTTATGAGACATTTTCAGAAACAAATAGCTTTTTTCAATCCAATATGGCGAATATGTATTGGAAGATGTGGAAATTTAATTTTGAGGTGCCCAGCCTTGTTCAATATTCAGTCTCTCTGCCATTCCAGGTGTTCGGTCCCTTAGTCTTGACAAATTTGTCAAGGTTAATTAAAAACGTCTTATTTATCAACTACGTTTAAATTATTGTTAAAATCACAGGGAAGAGCTGAAGTTTTAAGGATAATAATAATAATAATAATAATAATAATAATAATAAATAATAATAATAATAATAATAATAATAATAATAATAATAATAATAATAATAATAATAATAATAATAATAATAATAATAATAATAAAAAAATAATAATAATAATAAATAATAAATAATAATAATAATAATAATAAATAATAATAATAATAATAATAATAATAATAATAATAATAATAATAATAATTAATAATAATAATAATAATAAATAATAATAATAATAATAATAATTTACTTCTAACATTTTTTTGTCTCCCCTTACACCAAATTCTCTCATCAATAACATCTTGTGTGTATATAAATATGTATGTATATATGTATTTCTTCTTACGTATATGTGTAAATGTGTGAATACAAATGCTTGTATGTGAATGTACAAGTTTATATATTTTTTGTGTGATATTCTCATCTTTCCCCCTAAATGTATACTTGTAGTATACCTGGAGAGGGTTTCCTGGGGTCAACGCCCCCGCGGCCCGGTCTGTGACCAGGCCTCGAGGTGGATCAGGGCCTGATTAATCAGGCTGTTACTATTAGCTGCACGCAGACCGACGTACGAACCACAGCTCGGCTGATCAGGTACTGACTTTAGGTGCCTGTCCAGTGCCTTCTTGAAGACACCCAGGGGTCCATTGGTAATCCCCTTTATGTATGTTGGGAGGCAGTTGAACAATCATGGGCCCCAAATACTTATTGTGTTTTCTCTTAATGTACTCGTGCCGCCCCTGTTTTTCAGTGGGGGGGATGTTCCATCTCCTACTGAGTCTTTGCTTTCGTTGGGAGTGATTTCCGTGTGCAGATCTAGGATTAATCCCTCTAGAATTTTCCAAGTGTATATTATGTACCTTTCTAGCCTACATTCCAGGGAGTACAAATCAAGGGCCTTCAACTATTCCCAGTAATTTAGGTGCTTTATCGTACTTACACATGCCGTGAAAGTTCTCTGTACATTCTCCAGGTCTGCAATTTTGCCTGCCTTGAAAGGTGCCATTAGTGTACAGCAATATTCCAGCCTAGAGAGAACAAGTGATTTGAAGAGAATCATCATAGGCTTGGCATCCCTAGTTTTGAAGGTTCTCATTATCCATCCTATCATTTTCCTAGCAAATATGGTAGATACATTGTTGTGATCTTTGAAAGTGAGATCCTCTGACATTATCACTCCCAGGTCCTTCACATTATTTTTTTTGCTCAATTGTGTGTCGAAATTTGTTTTATACTCCGATTCAGGTTTTAATTTTCTCGAGTTTTCCAAATTGGAGTATACCTGGAGAGAGTTTCGGGAGTCAACGCCCCCACGGCCTGGTCTATGAAGAGGCCTCATGATGAATCAGGGCCTGATCAACCACGTTGTTACTGTTGACAGCACGCAACTCGATGTACGAACTGGTCAGATATTGATTTTAGGTGCCTGTCCAGCTCCTCCTTGAATACAGCCAGGGATCTATTGGTAATCCCCCTTATGTATGCTGGAAGGCGGTTGAAAAGTCTTGGGCCCTTCAAACTTATTGTGTAGTCTCTTATCGTGCTAGTGACACCCCTGCTTTTCACTGGGGGGATGTTGCATCGTCTGCCGAGTCTTTTGGTTTCATAGGGAGTGATTTTTGTGTGCAAGTTTGGGAATAATCCCTCTAGGATTTTCCAAGTATATATAATCATGTATCTCTCCCTCCTGCTTTCTAGGGAGTATGGGTTGAGGAATTTCAAGCGATCCCCGTAACTGAGATGTTTTATCGCTGATATGTATCCCGTAAAGGTTCTCTGTACATTTTCTAGGTCAGCAATTTCACCTGCTTTCAAGGGTGCTGTTAGTGTGCAGCAATATTCCAGCCTAGATAGAACAAGCAACCTGAAAAATGTCATCATGGGCTTGGCATTCCTAGTTTTGAAGGTTCTCATTAACCATCCTTTCATTTTTCTAGCAGATGCGATTGATACAATGTTGTGGTCTTTGAAAGTGAGATCCTCTGACATTATCTCTCCCAGGTCTTTTACATTATTTTTTCACTCTATTGTGTGGTTGTAATTTGTTTTATACTCCGATATAGTTTTAATTTCCTCAACGTTTTCCATATCGGAGTAATTGAAATTTCTCATAATTGAACTTCATATTGTTTTCTGCGGCCCATTTAAAGATTTGGTTGATGTCCGCCTGGAGTCTTGCAATGGAGGACACTGTCATGCAAATTCGGGTATCATCGGCAAAGGTAGACACGGTGCTGTGGCTTACATCCCTGTCTATGCCAGATATGAGGATGAGGAACAGGATGGGAGCGAGTACTGTGCCTTGTGGAACAGAGCTCTTCACTGTAGCCGCCTCAGACTTGACTCTGTTTTCTATTGCTCATTGTTTTCTATTTGTTTGGAAGTTATAGATCCATCTACCAACTTTTCCTGTTATTCATTTATCACGCATTTTCTGTGCTATTACAACATGATCGCACTTGTCGAAGGCTTCCACAAAGTCTGTGTATACTACATCTGCATTGTATTAGTTCTCCATAGCATCCAAGACCATGTCGTAGTGGTCCAGTAGTTGGGATAGGCAGCAGCGACCTGCTCTAAATCCATGTTGCCCTGGGTTGTGTAACTGATGGGTATCTAAGTGGCTGGCGATCTTGTGTCTTAGAACCCTTTCAAAGATTTTTGTGATGTGGAACGTTAGTGCTATCAGTCTGTAATTCTTTGCAATTGCTTTACTGCCACCTTAGTGGAGTGGGGCTATGTCTGTTGCTTTTAGTGACTGTGGAATGATTCCTGTGTCCATGTTTCTTCTCCATAGAATGCTAAAGGTAAGTGAAAGGGGCTTCATGCAGTTCTTGATGAACACGGAGTTCCACGAATCTGGGCCCTGGGGCAGAGTGCATAGGCATGTCATTTATTGCTTTTTTCGATGTCTTGTGGTGTTATGATAATAGCAGAGATTTTTTAATTAACCTAATTTTGAGTCTCGGCCATAAAAAAGAATCGTTTAGATTATCGACTTTTAGTCTGGTTAACGGCTCACTAATCGCCGAGTCATATTGGGACTTAAGTATCTCACTCATTTCTTTGCTGTCCTCTGTGTAAGTTCCATCTCGTCTCAGCAGGGGGTCCAATACTGGATGCTGTTTTTGCCCTAGATTTTGGGGTTCTTTCAGTTTCATTTACGGCTGTAGGTTCTTCCCGAGTTTCTTGTCTCTTGTATGATTCCTTAAGCTTAAGTTCGATATTTGTTATTTCTCCTCCCACTGCCTCTTCTCGTATTCCAGATATGCTGGCCACTTTCAGCAGCTCTGTGATTCTTCGCCTTCGCCTGTATTGGAAGCGTCTCTTTCTAGTTTACATCTTCTCTTATTATTCTTACAGGAATGTGCCTTGAGCATACCTCAAGGACCCTAGCCTTCTATGCGAAGGTTAGGATCCGTGTTGTTTAGGATATTGTCACAGCTTGCTTCACTTAGAACATGGCTGATTTGATCTCACTGTATGTTCTTGTTACTGAAGTTGAATTTGGTGAAAGCACCATCATAACTGATCACCTTATGCTGGTCAGGAGCCCTGCGCATACATGTCTGTACCTCTATTATGTTGTGAGCTGAGTGATACTGTTATAATTCGAATCATATCATCATTATTAGTGAAAGTGAGGTCCAGTGTATTTTCCAGTCTTGTTGGCTCCACTGTTTGCTAAAACGTTATTTGTTACACTCCTCCATTTTAGGTGACTTATGTTGAAATTCCCCAGTAGCAAGATGTTTGGGGCAGGAGTTGGGAGATTTTCTAATCAGTGGCCACTTTTCAAGAGCTGTTTCTGGAATTATCGGAAAGTAGTATCAGAAGGCTTGTATACAACCATAATGACAAGGTTTTGGTTTTCAACTTTTACTGCCAAAACTTCGACTACATCGTTTGAAGTGTTTAGTAGTTCCGAGCAAATGGGTGACATACAGGACCAACGTCCCCTTGTTGCCTGTTTACTGTCGCATCTAAACAGGCTATAACCTAGGATCCATATTTCGTTGTCAAAGTGTTCCTTTATTTGGGTCTCTTTGAAAGCCACAAACATTGCATTTGACTGTGAGCAGTCCACTTATGAAAGGCATTTTGTTGTTTGTTGATGGCTTTAGATCCTGTATATTTGCAAAGATAAATGTCCTCGACTCACGAAATCGTAATGACACGATTGCAAACCATACCACGGGTTTTGAGACTCTCTGATCGCGGGTTCTATCCCAGCCCGTGGTATGGTTTATAAATGTCCTCGTATTGATGGTATGTAGAAGGGCTTTGTTTGCTGGGACTAATGTCTGTTGTTTTGGAGTGGAGGCCGCTGACTGTGCCTCCACTCCAGAAGTGTTCCGAGTTGGTGTAAGATTTCTATAATTTTTGGAGTGATTGTGGCTTGCCTGGTTTGTTTCCCATGGTCTGAGTGATCTGTATCCCCTTTAGATGGTGTGCCTGACGGTATGTGCTGTAACATTGTCTTTCATAGACTGACGAGTAACACATTTCATTATAAAATAAATTACAACAAGAAGAGCTGCATTCTCCAATTGTCATATTGGTGCGGCATTTTTTGGGATAGTCAAAGTTGCACATCCCAAATATTCCATGCCAAGGCATAAAATTTACATAGATATGATTTTTGTTTGCCAGGATTTTTTTGTGGCTGCTCTCCCTACTGGAGCATTTTTCTGACTCCGCACTATCTACAGCACCTGTACTATCGTCAGTGCCTCCACTAGTTTTTTCTGGTAATGTATTAGCACTCTTCCCAGAAGCATCTTCCCATTTTTTTTTCATCTCCATTAGTATTGCGATTTTGTAACTCTGGAATTCGCATATCTTTGTCTATACATGTTTTCCCAGCACCAGGACCCTATCTCTATTTGGTACACTGACTTTCATTTCTATATTCTTACAAGTACTGTCCTCCAAGACAGCACCAGCACCAGGGGTGACAGCACCATCTGACCCACTCCTTTCACTTTAACAACTATTGTACGAGAAGGATGTTTTGGTGTTACTGTCTTTTAGTATAGATGTGAAATATGCCAATGGCAGTAGTATGTCTTATATAAAATAAAGTTCAGCTCTTCTGACAAAAAGTTTTAGCGTTCACCTACGTATATGGTGCCTCTAGCAATCCACAGCTACTGAACTATAGTAGACCCACTGCTAATGAAATTATAGTGAACCAAGAAGTATTGAAACGACTGTATAGTGAAATACTTGACAATATCCTCATCGCCCCACTGAAGTCTGCCACTTAGGCTGACACTACTGAAGTCTACCACCTCAGACTGACACTTTTCATTACTCTTTTAAACTATTCTTGGTGATGGAGTCAGACAGAAAACTTACTCTGTGTGATGAAGTATGACAGGAAAACCACCATCGCGCGTAAAGGCCGTATTAGACAAACGAAGTTAACTTGTTTCGCTAACACTGTAAAATTTCATATAGATCAGGGTAGCCACTCAGTGTGGTTGTACTAATTGTCTTAATAACGTGTGTTTGTGTCTCCTCACAGTCAGGGTGGCGTGAGGATGGAGGTGAGGCAGACTCCAGCCAGTACCCACAGCCCATTCTCATCAAGATTCAAGAAGACATCACCAGCACACATTATTCCGAGGTTGTTGATATCATTTACCTGGAGGAGAACGTCTTCAAGTAAGTGAAAGACGCAAAATGGTTTAAGGATGAATGAAAAACTGGTAAAAAAAAAGTTAGTTTAATATTTTTGTGTGCACTCCCTCCATACCCATGATGTGTGTGTGGTATTCAGAAGATTACAGAGGAACAGAATGGGTCCAGGGATCCCAGTGTTACAGAGGTAATGGTCTATTTACAGAGTTGTGATCTGTTAACAGTTAGTTTTGTTTGCTGACAAAATAGTTCAAATAAGGATAGATTAGTGAATCAGACACACGTTCAACACACGTTCAACACACGTTCAACACACGTTCAACACGTGTTCAACACACTTTCAACACACATTCAACACACGTTCAACACACATTCAACATGTGTTCAACACACGTTCAACACACATTCAACACACGTTCAACACACGTTCAACATGTGTTTAACACACGTTCAACACACATTCAACACACGTTCAACACACGTTCAACACACATTCAACACACGTTCAACACACATTCAACACACGTTCAACACACGTTCAACACACGTTCAACACACGTTCAACACACGTTCAACACATGTTCAACACACGTTCAACACACGTTCAACACACGTTCAACACACGTTCAACACACATTCAACACACGTTCAACACACGCTCAACACACGTTCAACACACGTTTAACACACGTTCAACACATGTTCAACACACGTTCAACACATGTTCAACACACGTTCAACACATGTTCAACACACTTTCAACACACGTTCAACACACGTTCAACACACGTTCAACACACGTTCAACACACGTTCAACACATGTTCAACACGTCTTATTCATCAACTCATCAGTAGTGACAAGAGTATGTTGCTTGCCCTGAGCAACCTGTAGGGGTCACACAGTGCCTGAGGGAAATGGAAGGCCTCTAGAATTTATTCGTGGAACTGGAGCACTGATTGAAGTCCATGGATCAAGAGCCCCCCTCCCCCTTGAGGGGAGTAATGAGCATATACAGGGTGTTTCAAAGAAATAGACCAAATTTCAAAGCAGTATTCCTTGGAAATTGGATACATCTTTTTGACACACCCTGTATATTACTCGGTATTCACTTCCTGCAAAGGGATTGTCTTAATGCCAGAGGAAGACTCTTGATTCAAGGAATTATAGTTACCCCTCTCCTTAAATCTAATTTCATTGCCTACCGCCACTGTCACGTGTGTGCGGGAACGCTAAACCCGTAAGGGGGAAGGGTTATGAAGTTTCTGGAGCAAGGGTGGAAATCAAGTTTTAATGCAAGGATAAAATAGCTCCGATTCCTCGCATCAAGAGCTCTTCGGGGTTCCAGTGTTTTCAACACCACTAGTCCTCTTGCAACACACAACGACCTTTATGGTAACAAGACAGTCCTCGATGACATCCTGACTTTATTGGGTTATCCTGGGTTACTAACCCTCCCCTGGGTTAATAATTCAAACTTCACACTCTGCGACAGTTGGTTCACTGTGCGACAGTTGGTTCACTCCGCGACAGATGGTTCTCATACTTCAGGTTCGAGGCAATGCGTCCCAGCTTGACGGTGTACGACATCACCTCGTGCTTCAGCGGCCACGACCACATCCGACGCTTTGAGGTGGCCTTCCCAGGGGACTTCCGTGAAGACTACGACAGTGACAGTGTCGGTTTCACTGACACTGTGCAAGAAAATCTGGCACAAGACCTGGGCATTTCTCCTATACGCGTACAACATGTGCTGGTGAGTCTCAAGGATGTACTCTGCCAGGAGTACATGGGTATATAAAAGTTAATGGGGGTTGCATTCACATACATGAATGCCTACAAGTGCATATTAATATGGGGTACATAGCTATAACATTACATGAGAGACTCCTCCATAATACATACTGAGAGTATCAGCTGAAAAATAATTAATATTACTCCATTCACAAGATGGTACGAAACCCATAGTTGTGATGCGGTGTCTGGGAATGAGGAACCAGGCTTGATCCAAGGAACGGGAGAGCAGCTTCAGTTCCATGGGTTAAGAGCCCTCCATTAATATCAAGTTACCCTAACCCTTCCTTGAAGGAAATTGGTATCCCCATAATTTGGAAACTCTAGTGGCTGTCGAAGTTTAATTTTTCTTCCTCTGAGGTTCTTGTATGATAGTGTTATAAGTACAAATAACTTAATAAGAAGCTTCGGTCGATGCTGCTTATTTTAACTTGACTTTATTCTTCTTTTTAATATTTCTGAAGCATATATTTTTTCTGACTATGAGCGCTGAGTGAACTGTACTGCCCAAGCGTTTCTTAAATAAAGAATAACAAATCACAATACTGTGGGAGGAAGAAAGGACCAATAACTTGCATTTAGGAGAGTGGAAACTTGAGACGACGTTTTGGACCGACTTGGGTCATTGACGATTCACACTGAAGAAAGAATGGCTTGGATTGGATTGGAAGTGGTTCGCCGGTAAAGTCCCGGACTGGGTCTTGTCCATGTTGTGGCCTGACATTGAGTCCCCGGTAAGGGGAGTGTCGTAAAGAAGAATGGTTGATTGATTGATTTGTCAGGAACTGCGTCCTGACACTGTATTTGGGTGGTCACGGTAACTTTAAAAAAAACGCACTGGCTCTGTTTTATCCATCATGAATATGCTCATGAAGGTCTTCACAATAGTTCTGAATATTTCTTTGGTATCTTCTATCAGGCCGCATATGAAGTCGGTGAAACATGTGACTGTAGACAACATTTGATGGCTAAGGGATGTCCTACTGTGCTCTCCTGGGCTACATTATGCCGCTCAGTTTTGGTCTTCTTACTACAGGATGTATATAGATTCATTGGATGAAATTAAGACACAAATGCAACATCGGTGTATCTTTATTGTAGACGTTTCGCCATCCAGTGGCTTTATCAATACAAATTCCAGGACATAACTTGAAGACAATAGAACTATATACAGAAGATGAGGTAATCAGTCCCTCAACCTTGGAGTTGGTGCGAAGAGCACCGTGGTCGTGTAGATTCTGTAGCAGAAGCTAGGAGCCTGGCGCTTATATAGTAACGTCAGGTGGAAATGGGACGTGTAGCAGACGAGGGCATAGTCACTGGTAGGCGGGATTTCACAGTGGAAGTAGGTCCTACCAAAAGAGATGGGTTAGTTGTAGTACTAGTTGTCGAATTCGTGAAGCTTATGTACATGCCAGGCTCCTTGCTTTTGCTACAGAATCTCCACGACTACGGTGCTCTTCGCACCAACTCCAAGGTTGAGGGACTGATTACCTCATCTTCTGTACATAGTTCTACTGTCTTCAAGTTATGTCCTGGAATTTGTATTGATAAAGCCATTGGATATTTTTAGTACGCTATTTACATTCCCTTTATTTATTCCTGTTTTCCATTTATACACCTCTAATTCTATGCCTTTCTAGAGAGTGCAGATTCAGGGCCTTCAGTCTATCCTCATAGGGAAGATTTCTGATACATGGGATCAATTTTGTCATCCTCCTTTGTACATTTTCCAGAGCATTTATTTCTAAGACATGTTTTATAAAATGAAACCCCCATTTTAGACTGCTTTTTCTTGACAGGATGTCATGAAGCCCGTGTGAAAAGAATTTTAAATTACACGAGCCTCACAGCCTTGCTTAAACCTAGGGTAGTTTACATGCCGTGATCACCTTGGAAAGCTTACCTCCAATACTTTTTTATCCCCACAAACTCTTTCGCCTCTCTTATATTATTTGCTTCATGTTTACGAAAAATGTTCATACTTTTACATGAGAATCTACAACAATGCATAAGAAATTACAGATCTCAGATAAGCTACAAACAGCATGAAAATAGACAGACATGCCATGTGAATGTGGACAGAATAATTCAAAAGATTCATACAGTTCAGAAAAATGAAGCTATACTGTGTGAGTCTATGCGTGTAGTTGTACAACAATGGTATACAATACCGACAAGATGAAATTAAGACACATGTGCAACATCTGGGTATCTTTATTGTAGACGTTTCGCCATCCAGTGGCTTTATCAATACTGATTCTAGGACATAACTTGAAGACAGTAGAACTATGTACAGAAGATGAGGTAATCAGTCCCTCAACCTTGGAGTTGGTGCGAAGAGCACCGTAGTCGTGGAGATTCTGAAGTAGAAGCAAGACTACGACAACTACTACTACAATTAACTTATCTCTTTGGGTAGGACCTACTTCCACTGGGGAATCCCGCCTACCAGTGACTATGCCCTCGTCTGCTACACGTCCCATTTCCACCTGACGTTACTATATAAGCGTCAGGCGCCTTGCTTCTGCTACAGAATCTACACGACTACGGTGCTCTTCGCACCAACTCCAAGGTTGAGGGACTGATTACCTCATCTTCTGTACATAGTTCTACTGTCTTCAAGTTATGTCCTAGAATCAGTATTGATAAAGCCACTGGATGGCGAAACGTCTACAATAAAGATACCCAGATGTTGCACATGTGTCTTAATTTCATCTATGCGTGTACTGCTGGTGACAATGAATCAAAGCGAAAGGGCACAAGAACCGTGCAAGTTGTGACTAGGCAGAAAGATGTGCCTTCAAAGCACCAAATTTTCCTAGGTGTTTTGTCAAATGAAAGAATGCAACAAGCTCCAACATTAAATTTTAAGAGGTTATACTGTACATCTGTTGACCATACAACAGAAGAACAGTACGGGCTGGAGTTTTGAGACTCTATGACCGCGGGTTCAATCCTGGCCGGGGGTATGGTTTAGAAGAACAGTACCTTGACCAACAGTGTTCATTATCAAGACCGGCCTTCACTGGAAGTGTATGGCACAAACTTCATTAGCAAATAGGAGTAGGTTACACTTTGGTTCAAAGTTGCCAAGACCAGTTGACATTGCTTTTATGGGATGTCACTGAGATTCTGTGAAACTCGTACTGGTGTACCTGCTCATATAACCTCCATGCCATAAATAGTAGGGATTTTTTTTTTAACCAGATTTTTGGAAGTTGAATAACTGGACATGGGTAACAGGTTCCTATCTGAAGCTTCTTTCCAAAAGTCTCTTTACACCCAAGGTAAGGATGCGTCTGGCATGGAAAAAAAAAACATGGCTCCTGACTGCCTCCAGTCATCCTTAAGACAGGATCACACCTCAGATGTGAAGTAAAATGATGTTTACTATTTTATACGACCTCTTCAATCCTATCCCCATATGTGGGGAAAAATGGGAGGGAAAGAGGGGTGGAAAAAAAGGGGGGGGGGCTGCCAGAGTTAAGTAAATTATACATTCCTGTACTTAAACTATGAAAGTTGGAGTTAAATTGTTTGTCAGGAATATAGTGATGGACTGTACAAGAATTTCCAAAAGTAAATTAAATAAAAAAATTCACAACAGATTTGAAAAATTTAGAGCTTTATTAAACTACTTCATGGTTTTATGCCTTTACTAAACTAAATGTTGGCACGAAATACTAAAGATACTTATTAATAAACGCAAGAAAATAGTTAAATATTTACCACACTCGCTCAACTTCTCAGATATTAATTAAGGAGATTAATAGCAAAATAATTCAATACTTAATTACCCAAGAACATCAGCAACAGTAGAATTGTTTCTAGTTTCAAGAGCTTTGTTAACCTTCGTCAGTGTAACTGCAATTTTGACTAATTCTTCTTCATGTCTTCTTACTGCATCAACAACTTCCTCAATGTCCTCGAGGCACAGTTCTGCTGCATTGTCTCCTAGCATTTCACATTTAGCATTTCTAAGCAACTTTAGAAGTTGGTAGTAAAGTAAAGTAGAGAATCCTTAGCATGAAGAGAGGACAACCAGATCCTCTGACATTATCACTCCCAGCTCCTTCACATTAGTTTTTCGCTCTATTGTACGGCTAGAAATTGTTGTATAGCCTGATACAGTTTAAATTTCCTAAAGTTTTCCATGTATGAGTAGTTGAAATTTCTCTTAATTGAACTTCATATTGTTTTCTGCGGCCCATTTAAAGATTTGGTTAATGTCCGCTTGGAGTCTTGCAGTGTCTTCGATGGAGGACACTGTCATGGCAGTTCGGGTGTCATCCGCAAAGGAAGACACGGAGCTATGGCTTACATCTCTGTCTATGTCAAATATGAGCCTCGAAACCCTCTCCAGGTAAACTCCAGGTATGAGGATGAGAAAAAGGACCGGAGCTTTTCACTGTAGCTGCCTCAGACTTTACTGTTCATTATTACTCTTTGTGTTCTATTTGTTAGGAAGTTATAGATCCATCTACCAACTTTTCCTGTTATTCCTTTATCACGCATTTTGTGCGCTATTACACCATTGTCGAAGATTTTCGCAAAGTCTGTGTATACTACATCCGCATTGTGTTCATCCTCCAGAGCATCCAAGACCATGTCATAGTGGTCCAGTAATTGGGACAGGCAGGAGCGACCTGCTCTAAATCCATGTTGCCCTGGGTTGTGTAAGTGATGGGTATCTAAGTGGCTGGAGATCTTGTTTCTTAGAATTTTTTCAAAGATTTTTACGATGTGAGACGTTATTGCTATCTGTCTGTAATTCTTTGCAATTTCTTTACTGCTAACTTTGTAGAGTAGGGATATGTCTGTTGTTTTTAGTGACTTTGGAATGACTCCTGTGTCCACGTTCCCTCTCCATAGAATGCTAACGGTAAGTGAAGGGGCTTCTATCAGTTCTTGATGAACACGGAGTTCCACTAGTCTGGGCCTGGGGCAGAGTGCATGGACATGTCATTTATTGACTTTTCGATATCTTGTGGTGTTATGATGACATCAGAGATTTTTTAATTAACCAAATTTTGAGTCTCGGTCACAAAGAAATATCGTTTAGATTATTGACTCTTAGTCTAGTTAACGGCTCACTAAACACCGAGTCATATTGGGACTTCAGTGTCTCACTCATTTCTTTGCTGTTATCTGTATGTCACATCTCGTCTCATCAAGCGTCCGATACTGGATGTTGTTTTTCCCTTAGATTTGGTATAAGAAGTATTTTGGGTTTCTTTCATTTTACTTTATGAGTTTGATACAATATATGTAGGGGTCAATTCTTCATCCCGTTAACACCGCTTCTTATTTTCTATTATTATCATCAGCATTACTCTGAGTTACTTCACAGATTTGAACCTTTCCAGATACATTACACTACACATTAGTACTTCCTGTCATGGTAGATTTTGGGGATAATATTTCTATCAGCCCTAATGACCCATGATTAATTAACATGACTCATCAGCGCAATATATACATTACGCTATATTCCCGCTTCTTCCCTCAAAAACGTTTTGGTATACTCATACATCTTCATAACTTCTCAATTCAGTAATACTGACAGGTATGTAATACATTTTCATTATCGAAATATTAATTTCTTCAAACATTATAAATTTTTTTCCTTATTTAATGAACTCCTTACAGTATATAATGAAATTATAGAAAATATTGGTTCTCATGTGACACAACACCTTTTAAAATTATTTTTATTATTATTATTATCACACCGGCCGATTCCCACCAAGGCAGGGTGGCCCGAAAAAGAAAAACTTTCACCATCATTCACTCCATCACTGTCTTGCCAGAAGGGTGCTTTACACTACAGTTTTTAAACTGCAACATTAACACCCCTCCTTCAGAGTGCAGGCACTGTACTTCCCATCTCCAGGACTCAAGTCCGGCCTGCCGGTTTCCCTGAATCCCTTCATAAATGTTACTTTGCTCACACTCCAACAGCACGTCAAGTATTAAAAACCATTTGTCTCCATTCACTCCTATCAAACACGCTCACGCATGCCTGCTGGAAGTCCAAGCCCCTCGCACACAAAACCTCCTTTACCCCTCCCTCCAACCCTTCCTAGGCCGACCCCTACCCCGCCTTCCTTCCACTACAGACTGATACACTCTTGAAGTCATTCTGTTTCGCTCCATTCTCTCTACATGTCCGAACCACCTCAACAACCCTTCCTCAGCCCTCTGGACAACAGTTTTGGTAATCCCGCACCTCCTCCTAACTTCCAAACTACGAATTCTCTGCATTATATTCACACCACACATTGCCCTCAGACATGACATCTCCACTGCCCCCAGCCTTCTCCTCGCTGCAACATTCATCACCCACGCTTCACACCCATATAAGAGCGTTGGTAAAACTATACTCTCATACATTCCCTCTTTGCCTCCAAGGACAAAGTTCTTTGTCTCCACAGACTCCTAAGTGCACCACTCACTCTTTTTCCCTCATCAATTCTATGATTCACCTCATCTTTCATAGACCCATCCGCTGACACGTCCACTCCCAAATATCTGAATACGTTCACCTCCTCCATACTCTCTCCCTCCAATCTGATATTCAATCTTTCATCACCTAATCTTTTTGTTATCCTCATAACCTTACTCTTTCCTGTATTCACCTTTAATTTTCTTCTTTTGCACACCCTACCAAATTCATCCACCAATCTCTGCAACTTCTCTTCAGAATCTCCCCAAAAGCACAGTGTCATCGGCAAAGAGCAGCTGTGGGCAACTCCCACTTTGTGTGTGATTCTTTATCTTTTAACTCCACGCCTCTTGCCAAGACCCTCGCATTTACTTCTCTTACAACCCCATCTATAAATATATTAAACAACCACGGTGACATCACACATCCTTGTCTAAGGCCTACTTTTACTGGGAAAAAATTTCCCTCTTTCCTACATACTCTAACTTGAGCCTCACTATCCTCGTAAAAACTCTTCACTGCTTTCAGTAACCTACCTCCTACACCATACACTTGCAACATCTGCCACATTGCCCCCTATCCACCCTGTCGTACGCCTTTTCCAAATCCATAAATGCCACAAAGACCTCTTTAGCCTTATCTAAATACTGTTCACTTATATGTTTCACTGTAAACACCTGGTCCACACACCCCCTACCTTTCCTAAAGCCTCCTTGTTCATCTGCTATCCTATTCTCCGTCTTACTCTTAATTCTTTCAATTATAACTCTACCATACACTTTACCAGGTACACTCAACAGACTTATCCCCCTATAATTTTTGCACTCTCTTTTATCCCCTTTGCCTTTATACAAAGGAACTATGCATGCTCTCTGCCAATCCCTAGGTACCTTACCCTCTTCCATACATTTATTAAATAATTGCACCAACCACTCCAAAACTATATCCCCACCTGCTTTTAACATTTCTATCTTTATCCCATCAATCCCGGCTGCCTTACCCCCTTTCATTTTACCCACTGCCTCACGAACTTCCCCCACACTCACAACTGGCTCTTCCTCACTCCTACAAGATGTTATTCCTCCTTGCCCTATACACGAAATCACAGCTTCCCTATCTTCATCAACATTTAACAATTCCTCAAAATATTCCTTCCATCTTCCCAATACCTCTACCTCTCATTTAATAACTCTCCTCTCCTATTTTTAACTGACAAATCCATTTGTTCTCTAGGCTTTCTTAACTTGTTAATCTCACTCCAAAACTTTTTCTTATTTTCAACAAAATTTGTTGATAACATCTCACCCACTCTCTCATTTGCTCTCTTTTTACATTGCTTCACCACTCTCTTAACTTCTCTCTTTTTCTCCATATACTCTTCCCTCCTTGCATCACTTCTACTTTGTAAAAACTTCTCATATGCTAACTTTTCTCCCTTACTACTCTCTTTACATCATCATTCCACCAATCGCTCCTCTTCCCTCCTGCACCCACTTTCCTGTAACCACAAACTTCTGCTGAACACTCTAACACTACATTTTTAACCTACCCCATACCTCTTCGACCCCATTGCCTATGCTCTCATTAGCCCATCTATCCTCCAATAGCTGTTTATATCTTACCCTAACTGCCTCCTCTTTTAGTTTATAAACCTTCACCTCTCTCTTCCCTGATGCTTCTATTCTCCTTGTATCCATCTACCTTTTACTCTCAGTGTAGCTACAACTAGAAAGTGATCTGATATATCTGTGGCCCCTCTATAAACATGTACATCCTGAAGTCTACTCAACAGTCTTTTATCTACCAATACATAATCCAACAAACTACTGTCATTTCGCCCTACATCATATCGTGTATACTTATTTATCCTCTTTTCTTAAAATATGTATTACCTATAACTAAACCCCTTTCTATACAAAGTTCAATCAAAGGGCTCCCATTATCATTTACACCTGGCACCCCAAAACTTACCTACCACACCCTCTCTAAAAGTTTCTCCTACTTTAGCATTCAAGTCCCCTACCACAATTACTCTCTCACTTGGTTCAAAGGCTCCTATACATTCACTTAACATCTCCCAAAATCTCTCTCTCTCCTCTGCATTCCTCTCTTCTCCAGGTGCATACACGCTTATTATGACCCACTTCTCGCATCCAACCTTTACTTTAATCCACATAATTCTTGAATTTACACATTCATATTCTCTTTTCTCCTTCCATAACTGATCATTTAACATTACTGCTACCCCTTCCTTTGCTCTAACTCTCTCAGATACTCCAGATTTAATCCCATTTATTTCCCCCCACTGAAACTCTCCTACCCCCTTCAGCTTTGTTTCGCTTAGGGCCAGGACATCCAACTTCTTTTCATTCATAACATCAGCAATCATCTGTTTCTTGTCATCCGCACTACATCCACGCACATTTAAGCAACCCAGTTTTATAAAGTTTTTCTTCTTCTCTTTTTAGTAATTGTATACAGGAGAAGGGGTTACTAGCCCATTGCTCCCGGCATTTTAGTCGCCTCATACGACACGCATGGCTTACGGAGGAAAGATTCTTTTCCACTTCCCCATGGACAATAGAAGAAATAAAAAGAACAAGAGCTATTTAGAAAAAGGAGAAAAACCTAGATGTATGTATATATATATATGCATGTGCGTGTCTGTGAAGTGTGACCAAAGTGTAAGTAGGAGTAGCAAGATATCCCTGTTATCTTAGCGTGTTTATGAGACAGAAAAAGAAACCAGCAATCCTACCATCATGCAAAACAGTTACAGGTTTTTGTTTCACAGTCATCTGGCAGGACGGTAGTACTTCCCTGGGTGGTTGCTGTCTACCAACCTACTACCTACTCTGCTCGGTAAAATTATTATTATAATAAAAAAAGAAGCGCTAAGCCACAAGGACTATACAGCGCTGCAGGGCAGGAAGGAAGCGAGGGCATCAGGTGGCAAAAGGGAGATGGATGAGTAATAGGTTATGGATAACAGCGGGGTAGTGGATGGTGAAAGGGTAAAGGGCAGCAAGAGACTGAACTAGAAAGGGCTGAGGGGAGTGCGAAAAGTATCATCAGAGTTTGTGGAGTAAATCAGTCGTTGTCAAGAAGTCAATGAGAGAGTCAGGATTAAAGGAGGGTCCATCAGCAAAAAGGGAAGGTAAAGAGAGAGTAGTAGAACGAAGACGACGTTGGAGGTAAATTCTGCGTGCTCGTTGATAGAGAGGGCAGTCTAACAGAATGTGGCTAATCGATACTGGAACTTGACACTGCTCACAGAGAGGAACAGGGTGCCTCTCCATGAGATACCCATGAGTAAGACGAGTGGGGACCAATGCGAAGGCGGGAGAGAGTGGTCTCCCAACCTCGGCACTGATGACAAGAAGACGGCCAGTAACCTATGCTCGGTTTAATAGAATGAAGTTTGTTACCGAGCAGAGTTGACCAACGTTGTTGCCAACGGGTGCGAAGGTGGGTAGCTATTGCAGCAAAATAGTCCAGAAATGGAACACCTCGATAGGAAATTGGTAGGTCATGTACTGCTGACCGCGCAGCAGTGTCTGCCTGTTCATTGAGCTGTACATCGACATGACCAGGGACCCAACAAAAAACATCTTTATGTTTGGTAGAGATACGGCGTAGCCAAAGTTGGATACGGAGAACGAGAGGATGAGATGTATCAAATTTTCGTATACACCTTTTAAAAGTCACATTAAAGATACACACCTACATGATATCATATAAACATTATTTTTTTTAACACACCGGTTGTATCCCACCGAGGCAGGGTGATCTAAAAGAAAAATGAAAGTTTCTCTTTTTAAATTTAGTAATGTATACAGGAGAAGGGGATTAACAACCCTTTGCTCCTGGCATTTTAGTCCCCTCTTACGACAAGCATGGATTATGGAGGAAGAACTCTGTTTCACTTCCCCCATGGAAATAAGAGGAAATAAAGAAGAGCAAAACTGTCAAAAAAAAAAAAAAAAAAAAAAAAAAAAAACACTAGACCAAACAATCCTTAACAATGGTGCATCCAGCCAAGCTAGATGTTGTACCCACCATCGAAGGACATATGGTGGTGTGGACGCCTCTGAGCTAATTTCATTCTACTCCCTGTTTGTGTACTAGCTCAACAAGCATCTAGCTTGGCTGGATGCACCATTGTTAAGGATTGTGTGGTCTGGTGGTCTAAAGTGTCATGCGTTTTCTCTCACCAAGAGGCGGGCCAAAACAGCATGGGTTCGATTATATACTATATATGGCTCGACATCGGACGTAACTGGGAGAGCTACAGCCCACCCAACACCCCACACCCCACACCCGACACCCGACACCCGACACCCGACACCCGACACCCCACACCCCAGACTTATAACTCCCATCACTGACCTTCAGTTTATAGGACGCAGGGTGATTTTTGGAGGCATTTTATGGAAAAAAAAACATGCGTCGAATAAGCAGCGAAATACGGTACTTGTTAACCAACATGTTTATGAGACAGAAGAGACACCATCAATCGTGCCATCATGTATAACAATTACAGGTTTCTGTTTAACACTGACCTGGCATGATGGCAGTACTTCCCTGGCTGGTCCCATATACATTATTATCCTCCCTCAATTCTTACACACAAATTACAGGAAAATTGTAAAAATTTTCCACGAGTAATTAGCAATCACAAGTAAAGATGAAAAAGGCAGAGAAAGACTGAATAAAGCAAGAAGGAAGGAATAGTGGTAGTTGTAGTAGTTGTAGTAGTTGTTGTAGTTGTAGTAGTTGTTGTAGCTTTATTCTAGGATAAATAAATTGTGCCAATGTGATTTATTTTCATTAGAGTTCATAATATTAAACTTTGTTTCTTTGTGTAGTATACAAAGTGGAGTTTACATTTAATAAAATATTGTTAAGCACAAATAAAGTCACTTGTAAGCCTTAACATTTCGGACAGACTAAACTTAATGTTCACACTCTACTTAAGACTAAACACAGGTTACTGAGTGGCAAGATTTTAATTGTTCATTATTACATAAGAGAGACAGCAAACAATATTACAGTTGGTACAATTTACAATATTACTTACAGACTATGTACTCAAGACTAGACACAGGTAACTGAGTGGTAAAATTTTAATTATTCTTTATTATAAAAAGAGAGGTAGCAAAAATATTAAAATTAGCACAGTTTACAATACTGTAGTACAATATTACAATTTTAAGTGTGTATTAATACTTTTAACTGATTTAGTGATCTTAAGTTAATTGGGATTTATTAAGTACGTAGCTTCAAACTGACTCTGTGATATCAGGCTGTGGGAGGATTATAAGAGATGGTAAAGTAACAGGAAGTAACTGGACGAGTTAGTTTTGTTCAGTATGGCAAAGTGTCGATGTAATTATGTTTGGGAAATGAGGTGATTTTAATTATAGCTCTAAACTGGTTGGCAGACAGGGGACCTCTTGCTTGTTCTGGCAATGAATTCCACATCTTTTGGCCCTTTATGTGCATTGCATTTTTTGCAATGCAAATGATTATAATAATAATAATAATTCAACATGGGATGTTGAATTATTATTATAATCATGGTAGAGCGATAAACCTGTAGGATTATACAGCATGGAATGCTGAAGAGTTTTGTGCTTTGTGTTGTGCCTGTGTGTGTTCTGTTGTGGCTGTCAAGAAGCAGTTAGACGAGAGGGTTTATACTGGACTTTATATATATATATATATATATATATATATATATATATATATATATATATATATATATATATATATATATATATATATATATATATATATATATATATATGCAATAAGATCACAAAAATTAAATAGCTTAGCCCATTCTATAAACTTTACTGTTGAGTTTGAGGAAAATAACTCACTGCAGTTCTTGATGAACATGGAGTGCCATGAGTCTGGGCCTAGGGCAGAGTGCATGGGCATGTCATTTATCGCCTTTTCAAAGTCATTTGGCGTCAGAATAATATCAGATAGGTGTGTGTCTACAAAATTCTGTCCCTCTCTCATAAAAAAATCATTTAGGTCTTCCACTCTCAGTCTGGTTAGCGGCTTGCTAAAAACTGAGTCATACTGGGACTTGAGTAGCTCACTCATTTCCTTGCTGTCATCTGTGTAAGACCCATCTTGTTTAAGTAGGGGCCCAATACTGGATGTTGTTCTCGACTTTGATTTGGCATAAGAAAGAAATACTTTAGGTTTCTTTCAATTTTATTTATGGCTTTTAGTTCCTCCTTCGTTTCTTGACTCCTGTAAGATTCCTTTAGCTTTAGTTCGATGTTTGCTATTTCTCTGACCAGTGTCTCCCTAAGTATTGCAGATATATTAGCCTCTTGTAGCAGACTATTGTCACACCCTGCGTCATTATGTACTGGAGTGCGTTAAAATTAATGAATTTAGAGACAACTCACTCAGAAATGTTCAAGAAATGGCAAAGTGTTTTATCCACAGTGGTATATTACAGACCATTCTGGAGAAATACCCTGACTTTGCTAGCTGTAAATAAAGCTTTACCACGTACTCACCTAGTTGAGGTAACTGGACGAGTTAGTTTTGTTCAGTATGGCAAAGTGTCGATGTAATTATGTTTGGGAAATGAGGTGATTTTAATTATAGCTCTAAACTGGTTGGCAGACAGGGGACCTCTTGCTTGTTCTGGCAATGAATTCCACATCTTTTGGCCCTTTATGTGCATTGCATTTTTTGCAATGCAAATGATTATAATAATAATAATAATTCAACATGGGATGTTGAATTATTATTATAATCATGGTAGAGCGATAAACCTGTAGGATTATACAGCATGGAATGCTGAAGAGTTTTGTGCTTTGTGTTGTGCCTGTGTGTGTTCTGTTGTGGCTGTCAAGAAGCAGTTAGACGAGAGGGTTTATACTGGACTTTAATATATATATATATATATATATATATATATATATATATATATAATATATATATATATATATATATATATATATATATATATATATATATGCAATAAGATCACAAAAATTAAATAGCTTAGCCCATTCTATAAACTTTACTGTTGAGTTTGAGGAAAATAACTCACTGCCTTTTCTAGATGTTTTAATTATTAAGGGGAATAATGAATTCAAATTTAAAATTTACAGAAAACCTACAAATAACTGTTCCTATGTACACTATTATTCCTCGCATCACGACAGAGTTAAACTGTCTGTTTTCTCATCAATGTTTTTGAGAACTTTACGTATTTGTAGTCCTGAGTTCATAGATGAAGATTATTATTATTATTATTATAATCAAGGGGAAGCGCTAAACCCGGAGGATTATACAGCGCCTGGGGGGGGGGGATGTGGAAGGCATTCAGGCTTAATTCGGGGAACTGGAGCACAGATCCAATTCCCTAAATCAAGAGCCCCTCACCAACCATCTATGACCCCTCAAGGAACCTTCCTTGAGGGGTCATAGATGAAGAAATATCCAAAATTTATGAAATAGCTAATGATTTGAAATACCCAAGAAATGTAATTGATAAATCATTTAAAATTGCCAGAAATACTTTTTACAATCCAAAAAGGGACAACCAGCATTATTCAACTAAAAATATGTTGGTTCTCCCTTACCATGAAAACTTGGTTGATATGCCTTCTCTTCTTAAGACTTTTAATATTAAAGTTGCATTTAAAAATCTTGATACAGTAAAAAAACTTTTGATAAAGAATTCCCCCCAAAATCCTGATGGATGTGTCTGTAAGATTCCTTGTAAAATTTGCAATAAAGTTTATTACGGTCAAACCGGTAAAAGTCTCGAACTTAGATTAAAACAACATAAATATAGCATTAGAACTGGACAAGATTCCAATGCTCTATTTATTCATGTGAGAGATTTTAACCATCCAACTGATTTTCAAAAAGTTGAGAAAGTAGTATCAAGCAAGTCCATGGTTGACAGAAATATAATTGAATCTTGTTTCATAAAAAGCAGTTTTGAAAATAATACGAATATTTCCTTAGGTTTGTATAAATTAGATTCATTTATAATTAATAAAATTTGGTTAGAGTTTAATAATACATTGGACAAATAATAAACCTTATTTCTTGGGTAGAATAATTTGTTGGTGGGCTGTCGTGAGAACCTGTCTAGTTGGACCAGCGGACCTACTGCAGTGTTCCTCTTTTCTTATGAGTCTGGTATTGTCCCGCGTCAGGTGTTTCTTTGTTGTGAGAGTTGACTGTGAGGTGTGGTCTAAGCCCTTTAATTGCCTTCCTTTGATGTATTACTTTCCTAGTTCCTTGACAATGTGAGTAGTCACGAAAGAGCTTGGAATTTCACTACTCTTTCACAGTGGTTGTTTTGCATATATATATATTATATATATATATATATATATATATATATATATATATATATATATATATATATATATATATATATATAATCATAGTAATATGAATACATATTTTGCGTATTAAGTAACATGAAGAGTGGAGGGTCGTGGTGTCCGGCGCAGGAACGGGTGATCATCCACACAGCAGCTTTTTCTTGGGTTATTAATGGTTTGAGGTAATTAGTATACCTGGAGAGAGTTCCGGGGGTCAACGCCCCCGCGGCCCGGTCTATGACCAGGCCTCATGGTGGACCAGGGCCTGATCAACCAGCCTGTTACTACTAGCCGCACGCAGTCCAACATACGACCCACAGCCCGGCTGGTCAGGTACCGACTTTAGGTGCTTGTCCAGTGCCTGCTTGAAGACAGTCAGGGGCCTATTGGTAATCCCCCTTATGTATGCTGGGAGGCAGTTGAACAGTCTTAGGCCCCTCACACTTACTATATTGTCTCTTATCATGCTAGTGGCACCCCTGCTTTCATTGGGAGGATGTTGCATCGTCTGCCGTCGTTTACTTTCGTAAGGAGTGATTTTCGTCTCCAAGGTTGGTACTAATCCCTCTAGGATTTTCCAAGTGTATATAATCATGTATCTCTCCCGCCTGCATTCTAGGGAGTACAGGTTTAGAAACTTCAAGCGTTCCCAGTAACTGAGGTGCTTTATCGCAGTTATGTTTGTCGTGAAGGTTCTCTGCATATTTTCTAGGTCAGCAATTTCACCTGCCTTGAGAGGTGCTGTTTGTGTACAGCAATATTCCAGCCTAGATAGAACAAGCAACCTGAAGAGTGTCATCATGGGCTTGGCATCCCTGGTTTTGAAGGTTCTCATTATCCATCCTGTAATTTTTCTAGCAGATGCGATTGATACATGATCACTCCCAGGTCTGTGAAATTAGTGTTTTGCTTTATTGTGTGGTTGGAATTTGTTCTATAATCCGATTAAGTTTTAATTTCCTCACGTTTTCAATATCAGAGTAATTAAAATTTCTCATCACTGAACTTCATATTGTTTTTTGCGCCCCATTTAACGATTTGGTTGATGTCCACCTGGAGTCTTGCAGTGTCTTCAGTGGAGGACACTGTCATACAAATTCGGGTGTCATTTGCAAAGGAAGGCACGGCGCTGTGGCTTATATCCCTGTCTATGTCCGATATGAGGATGAGGAACAAGATGGGAGCGAGTACTGCGCCTTGTGGAACAGAGCTTTTCTCCGTAGCCGCCTCAGACTTTACTCTGTTGACTATTCTTTGTGTTCTATTTGTTAGGAAATTATAGATCCATCTACCAACTTTTCCTATTATTCTTTTATCACGCATTTTGTGTGCTATTACACCATGGTCACATTTGTCAAAGGCTTTTGCACAGTCTGTGTATATTATAGCTGCATTCTGTTTGTCTTCTAAAGCATTCAGGACCTTGTCGCAGTGGTCCAGTAGTTGGGACAGACAGGAGCGTCTTGCTCTAAACCCATGTTGCCCTGGGTTGTGTAACTGATGGGTAGTGATCTAGATGGGTAGTGATTTTGCTTCTTACAACCCTTTCAAAGATTTTTATGACGTGGGAGGTTAGTGCTATCGGTCTGTAGTTCTTTGTTATTGCTTTACTGCCCCTTTTGTGGAGTGGGGCTGCCTGTTTTTATAGTACCTGTGAGACAACCCCAGTGTCCATGCTCCCTCTCCACAGGATGATAAAAGCTCGTGATAGGGGCTTCTTGCAGTTCTTGATGAACATGGAGTGCCATGAGTCTGGGCCTAGGGCAGAGTGCATGGGCATGTCATTTATCGCCTTTTCAAAGTCATTTGGCGTCAGAATAATATCAGATAGGTGTGTGTCTACAAAATTCTGTCCCTCTCTCATAAAAAAATCATTTAGGTCTTCCACTCTCAGTCTGGTTAGCGGCTTGCTAAAAACTGAGTCATACTGGGACTTGAGTAGCTCACTCATTTCCTTGCTGTCATCTGTGTAAGACCCATCTTGTTTAAGTAGGGGCCCAATACTGGATGTTGTTCTCGACTTTGATTTGGCATAAGAAAGAAATACTTTAGGTTTCTTTCAATTTTATTTATGGCTTTTAGTTCCTCCTTCGTTTCTTGACTCCTGTAAGATTCCTTTAGCTTTAGTTCGATGTTTGCTATTTCTCTGACCAGTGTCTCCCTAAGTATTGCAGATATATTAGCCTCTTGTAGCAGACTATTGTCACACCCTGCGTCATTATGTACTGGAGTGCGTTAAAATTAATGAATTTAGAGACAACTCACTCAGAAATGTTCAAGAAATGGCAAAGTGTTTTATCCACAGTGGTATATTACAGACCATTCTGGAGAAATACCCTGACTTTGCTAGCTGTAAATAAAGCTTTACCACGTACTCACCTAGTTGAGGTTGCAGGGGTCGAGTCCAAGCTCCTGGTCCCGTGTGTGTGTGTGTGTGTGCTTATGTGTATGTATATGTTTGTATGCTCGTGTGCATGTGTCTATGCGTGCGCCCTCGTGTCTGTATGTGAGTGCGCGCGCGCTAAGTAAGTAAGTAAGTAAGTTTATTCAGGTATACACAAATACAGTTACATAGAATTATCATACATAGCAGCATATGTGTAGGGAACCTAGGATAACCCAAAAAAGTCAGACAGAGTGACTTATTTCCATTGGGAGCGCCATTGGCGCTCGTGTGGGTGTATGACGTGTGGGTGTATTTATAACTCATTACAATTGTGACCGGGTGTGGACGTGTCAGTGGCTCATTATTTTGTAATTTGTTCATGATTGTAACCTTGTATAGGAGTGAGGATGATTCATTACCTTTGTAACTTGTCATGATTGTGACCAGAGCTATCTGGAGTTCATTACCTTTGGTTTACTTGGTCCCACCTTATGTTTTTGTTATTGAAATTGAATTTGGTGAAGGCTTCCTCGTGACTGATTAGTTGTATTAGATCCCCAAGCACAAATACCATAGATGAGCTAAGTGTAAGTAGTGCTGTTTAGGGCACATAGTATCGTATCTTGGACAGGATGTCTACTGTTTGGAGACCTTGGCTATATACTAGATGTGAATATGAAATTTAAGATCGCAGTTACGGTGAAAACCTAAATTAGCCAACTGCTTTTTGGTATTTTTATTTTGATAAATGTTTCACTGCTTTAGCCCCAAATAATTTGTCCCAACAGATGGAATTTGATGAGCATAGCAGCTGGCTGTACTGTCAGTTCACTCTGGTGGATCAGCCACAAGTGGATGGCATGACCTTCCCAAGTAGTGTGGGTCCACCACTCGACCAGGTGGTGACCACACTTCAAAATTCTATGGACCACCTCATTATTGTCCTCTACAACCCCAGCTATACCACCCCTGGGGTAAGACAAATTAATTCTTATTATTTTTAATTTTTTTTTGTTGGAGTGACCTTAAAAAGAAACACTCACCAATATTCACATTATCTGTGAAAATTTGTGTGGACTGCCTCCAAGTGAGTCGCCTACCCTGGCAAACTCTGTTGACACCGAGCTCTGAGGTGGGTACCTCAGCCTCACAAGTGGCTTATAGGACAGATTTTCACAAATTCAAATTCAAATTCAAAGTTTATTCTCTATAAGGATTACAATGCTGAGTTTACAGAAATTTGGTTATTGTTTGGTTTACATGTAGTAAAATTGAGATTACAGAGTGTACCACTAGAACGCTTAGCATGGCTAGGCATTTCGGGCATACTTAGTTTTATTCTTAAATGTAAAATATTACAAATTATGAGGTAAGTTGGTATTATGGCTAAGTGACTAAATACTATTTTGTGAGTTTAGCAATGTGAATGCTTTTGTTTTGGCACAGTATATAGTTTCAGTATTGGAGTATCACAGGATTCATTATTTTAAGACTGAGATTAATATTTCTGTTTATGGTCAAATGAGTGAGCGATTGTAAGTGTGAACCACCAGGTGGTATTCGTGAAGTTAGTTGACGGGGTGTATCAGGGAGATAAGATGTTTTCTAATGGTAGTTTTGAAGGTGATGAATGTGTCTGCAGTTCTAGAGTTCTCAGGTAGGGTATTCCAGATTTTAGGGCCTTTGACATACATTGAATTTTTGTAAAGGTTTAGTCGGACACGGGGAATGTCGTAGAGATGTTTGTTTCTGGTGTTATGCCTGTGGGTTCTGTCACAACTATCAAGAAAGCGTTTTAGGTCAAGGTTGATATTAGAGTTTAAGGCCCTGTAGATATAGATTGCACAGTAGTAAGTGTGGATGTACTGAACTGGGAGTAAGTTTAGATCTTTGAAGAGTGGGGGGGTGTGCTGCCAGGGATGGGATTTAGTGATTATTCTTACTGCAGCTTTTTGTTGGGTTATTATTGGCTTTAGGTGTGTTGCTGCAGTTGATCCCCAAGCACAAATAGCATAGGTGAGGTATGGATAAATAAGTGAGTGGTATAGTGTGAGAAGGGCATTTTGCGGCACGTAGTATCGTATCTTGGAGAGGATCCAAATGATTGATGTTGCAAGAAACTCGCCTGCATGTACGTATAAAGGACTAACTTGGTGTTGCAGCATATATCCTGATCTTCAACTTCCCTAAGCTTAGCCTTAGCCCCTTTGGACTTCCCCTCAGAAACCACGTGCAACCGGGAGCCTTAATTCCTGCAATATTCAATCGTTATTAGTGTCCTGCCTGCACCTCAGAAATTCCTATATCCAAGAGGGTAAGTATCCCCTAGTATAACTATGCAGACACGGACACTAGCTTCCAGACTGCCTTGAGACACTGGTACTTACTGGGCATGCTCTGCCTGTTGCACACCGGGCCCACAGATAAAACTCAACTCACAATCTCCCCAGACACTGGCCAGAAATCTACGAGAAACAGTGGAGGTCTTGTCTTACTGTATGGGCCTGACGGAGGTCATCTACGGTACATCGAGGTGCCTCTACCAGATTTCCCCAGGTCTCAAATATGAAGACACGTGGGGGGCGCCGTCTGCTGATCACGGCACGTCTTGTCCAGTTGGCGTCTGTCTTAAGAAGAACGAGCTGGTCTCCCTTCCAGACCCTTGTCTCTTCGTTCAAACTAGGGCTGCCAGTTCTCCCTAGCTAACTTATCCTAGTGTTTGCCTACATTATCAGCCTATTACTACCTATGTTAAGGTCTTAGGTCTACATTATTATTATCTACAGATGCCTTAGTAAACCTAATATTAGTGTACTAACAGTAAAACTACCTACTCCTTCCCTGAAGAGTAAATCTATAAATTAAATAAATGCCTACCAACATTCCACCGCCAACTAAAGAGAATGCTGTTTGTTTGGGAGGGTTTTAAGGGCCATCCAGCTCAGCCGTTCCATCACGGCCATGCTGGATCTGTCCTGTGGAACTTTAGGGACCAAATAAATTTCCACATTATCATTGTTTTGCCAGAGGCACATAGATACAACAGTTCATATGTCTCTCCATGGGGAAGTGGAATAAGAATCTTCCTTAAGCCATGCATGTCTCAAAAGCTGACTAAAATGCAGGGAACAATGGGCTAGTAATCCCTTCTCCTGTATAAATTTCTAAAAATAAGAAGAAAACCTTATTTTATTATATATTTAATTAGTTTTAATTCAGTGACCGTCTCCTGCCAAGGCAGGGCGATCCAAAGAAGAAATCACATTCACCATTATTCATTTAACTGTGGGGAAGCTCTAAACCCATGAGGATCATGCAGAACCTGGTGAATGAAAGGTAAACAAATTCGATCCAAGGAATGGAAGGAAAGAGCTCTATTCCTTGACTCAACAGCCTTTTACTATCATCAAGAACTAAGATGCTATTAACATCTACATTTTGATCCAAGGGAAGGGAAGGGCAGCTCCATTAACTTCAACAACACCGATAATCTTGAGGGGGTGAGGATGCTAGTGTCTCAGGATGTTGATGTTCAAGAATGATAGAAGTCGGTGCAGGTTGTGCATTTTTATTTCATTCATGTGGGAGCACTAAGCCCGAAGGTCATATAGTGTTTGGGGAATGGGAGGCAATCAAATTCCATCCAAGGAAAGAGAAAATGGCTCCAGTTCCTTGGATCAATATCCCTTCACTGCCATAACATTATAAACACGGACTTTACAGTATTGGTTCAGCTCATTTTTCACTATTACTCATTTTATTTATAAGTGAACACACAGGCTAAGTGCTATTAACAGTCAGTTAACATCCAGACACCTATTTATTACTAAGTGAACAATGACAGTATGTGCTAGGGGACCTGCCCATAAGTCACATACTTGAAATTGAACTCTTATTCCTTTGGTTGTAAGTCAAGCAATATCATTATTGAGCTAACATACTTGATGGTAAATAAAATGAGTTTTTTAATCTTTGCATCCAGCACATTAAGATTATGGAAGCCTACAATAACAGCCTACATGAACTGTTTGACGACAACTGCACGCCCATGTTGAGCCCTTCACCACACAGGTTGCAGTTACCAGATGATAACAAACCTCAGCTGAACAGTATACCTTCATTACATACTGCACACAAGAACAGAACTGCAATTAATAATGAAAAAACTAGCCAAACTCATGCTGAATCTATGATCCTCGTCACTGTCGATATTGAGTTTGTAAACCTTCCTGGTGCCAACCTTCAGCAAGCAGCTTATCTCGAGGGCCACGTGAAAAATAAGAGTCAAGCAGAGTACACGCCAGGTAAGTCTACTTATGAGGATTGTCCCTCACATCTGTCTTTAGATGAATTATTTTATTAATTAATGGAGAGGTTCACCACTAAACCTGTAAGGACCAAACAGTGCCTGGGAATAAGGGGTAATAAGGTTTGATCTGAGGAAAAGGAGGATAGCACTACAGTGGTACCTCGATATACCTCCGCTTTGGAATAAGTCCAACTTGGTATACGTCCTGTTTGGATGCAAAAATTTTTGCTTGGTATACGACCTTTGTTTGGAATACGACTCATGTGCTAGAACTTGTATGGGTCAAAGTGAGTCACGACACCCCACTTCCATCCAAGTGGATGGATGTCAAAAACTTTGCAGAGACGTACCACCCCCAACAAAGCCCCAACAAGCCGTAATAACATTGTCGGGAATGACCAGACTGTCACATTTCCGAAACATCCTGAGGAGAAGGCAGAAACAAAGTACCTTGGAGAGATTTTTAGTAAAAGTTAAAACATGGTGAGCTTCAATCAGGTCCAAATAGGGAAAAGAGAGAGAAAAGAGAAGGGGGACTTTCCTTCCAAACAATAACATTTCCTCGTCCTCCCGTCTCAGCACTATCCTAACAGACACTACTCTTTACAGCAGAGTAAAGTAATGTTAAATTTCCATTTATTTCATCTAATTCTTTTTGTATTTATGTACGTATTTTAGTATTAAGCAGTGTTTAAATTATTTTATACAACCCCATCAATGTATAATATGCCAATACAATAGGATTTTTTCATGGGAACGGATTAATTATTTTCCCTATATTTCTTAAGCGAAAATTCGTTCGGTATACGTCCTGTTTGGTGTAAGTCCAAGGTCCTGGAACGGATTAAGGACGTGTACCGAGGTACCACTGTATTTCTTTGTATCTAGAACCATTCACTATTAATGTATGCCCCTTGAAGGATTCACAAATAAAGGTAAAGTACTACAGGCACTGGAAATTAAAAAATTACCTGATAGATTAAATATTAAAGATGGGACACTACAAGCATAGCTCTACTACTGTTGCCACATGTACAAAGTCGCATCAAAAATGTATCAGCAATTTTCATGGCTACATATTTTATAAGATATATCGGTGCTTTTAGTAATAAAATTTACAAAAACTTGCATAAATTACATACTGTGTGAACTTTCCACAAATATTTCTTTAACAGTTATATGGTATTTCAGGAGATATGGCTGGAATGGGAATAGGAATGTTCTTCCTTGGACTTGTGTTGGGAGTGGTGGTCATGATGGCTACCCTCAGTAAGTTTGGACTTACAGATGGCTTGGAATTTATTGCTATGAACTCTCGCAGATCTTGAGAAATGCTAAATAAAAATATTAACATTATACTGTATGTTAGCCAAATTATTATTATTATTATTATTATAAAAAAGAAGTGCTAAATCACAAGGGCTATACAGAGTTGCAATGTTAGCCAAAAAAGTATTATTTAATTAGGTTTTAAGTATATTCATGGGGAGGGTTACTAGAATTCCTTGAATCAAGAGCTCCTCGCCTACATCAAGTCACCTTGAAAGGTAATGAAAAATAAAATAAAAGTTTAACAAACCAAAGAAATTATGTAGGAATGTGTTGAACCCAAAATTTCAAGAAAATTTTGCTCTTGAAAAGCTGATGGTACTGAAACCCACAAGTAAATATTTTTTTTTTAATTATTAATAAACTAGTATTTTTTTATTTGTAAACAGAAGAACTATAGGTTCATATTGAAACAAAAATCCTTATTGCTATTGCTTATCATAAGAGAACAACACGTCATTTTTTCTTCCATTAGTCATTATTAATCAATACAGCATAAGGCTGTATATTTATAGGTAGTTCTAATTTCTTGGATCAAGAGCACTTCAGCATAAAGGCAGCTCTTGAAGGAAAGGCTGAAGGAGTAGATCACTCAGTTACAAGTGTGGTGATCACAGTTGAGTTCTGAATAACTTGGTTATGTTACCTGAAAACATGTTAAGTGAACCAAAGAACATACCTTACAGTTGGATGTAGTGAGGTGTGCAGAACATATAGCCAAAAAAATAATATATATAAATAATTCTAACAAATTCTGGTTAGTTGTTCTGAACTTGCTGACTGCCCTTATAAATTCTACCCTTTTCCTCCACCCTTGGGAGTTTCAGATCAAGCATATTACACAGTTCACACACCATACCCTGCAACACTGTATGATCCTGGTGAGTTTAGCGCTTTAGTTTTTTTCATAATAAGTCTGAATTTGTTAACCTTGAAATATGTGGAGAGAATTGGGCTTCATAAAGCCCATTGTGTAGGCAAAACTTTGTCAATAAAGGATTGCATTATACTGCACTTGTCCACCTCCAGCATCACTAACATGCAATTCTACTACTGGGTGCCATGGTTAATATCCAGAGATGTGATGGGGTGATTTAAAGATCCAAAATCAATTTAATGACAACTTGAGTAAGATATTCGACAGGTACACATTGTAACTGGTTGCATGGGAGGTTTTTACATCAAGGGTGAAACTAGCCCTACCACCCCTTACCCCTTCCCTACAAATAATGGCCTCATCCACTGGTTAACCATGGTGCAGAGGGGAAATGCCACATGACATTCTAACAGGATTTGGCATGCAAAGCTGTTAACAAATATTTTT
>NC_069428.1:3097099-3143477 GCF_026875155.1 Cherax quadricarinatus | reverse complement strand
TCAGAGTGGTTGTTTGCATATATATTATATATATATATATATATATATATATATATATATATATATATATATATATATATATATATTATATATATATATATCTCAGTAGTAGTAACCAGTTACCAGTAACCAGGGTACCGTTGACTCAACGACCAACCGTCTCTGCCTGAGTCACTATCTGAATTCATATTGTGCTGACCTCAGCAGTATCAAAGGCCCCCTCACATAGGGTACTGTGGGCGGCCAGTCAGTATTACGAGAGGAGCGAGTGAGATAGGTACGGCTGGCAAGGGCTCTGTCCACATAACTGCAATTATACGTAATAACAGCCTACGTGAGTATTTCTTACCTAATCCACGTATCGAACTCCCACATGATAAATGGTGGACAGCGGTGTGGAGCGTGGATTTACGTTTTTAAGGGTAATTCAAGAAGTTAGAAGGCTGTTTGTGAGAGTGGCGGCAGGGTCAAAGGTGAATCTCCAGCCAGCCGCCTACTCCCCTCACAACCTCCAGCCACCAGCCGCCTGACTCCCCTCACAACCTACAGCCTGCAAGCCTGTTGCAGCTGTTTCAAGCTTCCTGGCTTAGTTCGTGTGCTAATTGCTTCAATCTCCGAGGGGTTGACCCGGATTTTGCAATTAAGCCAGTCAGTAAGCCAGACTGTGGAAGTGAACGCCAGTCAGCCTATCATCCAGCCTGTCTCCTGTCATCCAACTGCTCCTCCGTGCTTTGTGCATCGTTACACGTCTTCCAGTCAGCCATTCTCGTGGGGTAAGCCAGTCAGCCAACCCAGTTTCTAACCCAGCTGAGAGAGAGAAGTAAGCCACGCAGTAAGAAGTAAGCCAAGTTCCTCTGAAGTATTGTCTATATCGCTTTGTGCTCCCTGTTGGATGCTAAGAGTGGTTTTTACCATTCCTGTGGCATAGAGTGGGTTATCAAGCCACCTTCGTGGGTAGAGTGGGGGTGCGCGTCAGTGAGTGCCGGCAGAGTCACACCCACCACCACCACTCTCTCCCACCACTAGCCACAATCACCACCAGCCTCCCACCACCAGACACCTCATCTACCTGTGGTTGTTTGTACCCTTGTACCGGGTCCTAGTACTGTTTTGGCTCACATAATTGGTCAAGAGATTGTAGCTGGCGCCAACGACAACCCAATTATGTGAGTTCCCCGAGAACGCGCATTTCTTCCGACAACAGTGAATGTAGGAGGCGTCAGTATCACCGCGCGGGACACCCTACACCCGCCCCCATCACCAGTAATCGCCCGTCTACTACTCCAGACTCCAGTGATAATTTTCTTGAGACATTTTTCTTGCATTTAAAGACATTTGCGTGTGTGAGACATTTATAGTAAATTGCTTGTGTACTCTAAACCTTGTGTTTTCAGTGTAAACGCAGTATTTCTTTGACTCATTATTTTTACAATATTTTTCAGTGTTTTCACTTATCTTATAATTTTTTATTCTGCGTTTTTCTTTATGTTACTCCTGTCTCTAGTAAGTATTATTGTGTAGTGTACCAGTCAGTCACCCTGTGTGAAGTGATTCATTTTTTTTTATTGTATTCTTTCAGCGTTGTATTCTCCAGTAATTGTCATTGTATTTCATGCAGTGATATTCACCCCAGTATACTAAATTATCCATTTATTTCTATGTGTGTCTTTTTTCGTATGCCAGCAGTGTCTCATTCCTCTAATTTTTTCGCGGGACTTTTGTACCATTATTTTTGCCAGCAAATTTTTGTCGTATCAGTCACAGCAAGATTTTGTTGTATCAGTCACAGCAGGATTTTGTTGTAAGAATATATTATAATGAAGTGTGCTCCGTCACTGTAAGTGTTAACCTACCCGTTTTGTTCCTTTGTTTTATTTTATTCATATTTTTATAATTCTTGAACAAATTCACTCTTGATGCTATTTCAATTACTTTTAACGTAAAGTGTTTTCTTTACTCTGCTTGAGTAAATTGTTTTGTCTAATTTACAATTAAGAGTTAAAGTGTTCAATCAGTTTATTTTTTTTTGATCTTCATATTTTAATTTTATCATGTAACCTGAGTTTTCCCAGTGACACTATTACTGCAGTGATTATTTTTACACTTTATTTGTTGCACTTGTTTCTGCAGGGGAATTATTTTCTTTTATTGATATTTTTAGAATTATTTTTTTAATTTTGTCTATGCTTCTTAGAAAATACTTAAATTCCCAGTTAAAAATTTAATAATTTATTTTATACTTTTTACATTGATTTAAAATTTTTAATTAATTATTTTCTTTTTTAAAGCAAGAGTAAAGACAGCTCATTTTTGAATTTAATTCAGTCTCCAGTAATTTTTTACTTGTATATTTCAATGTAAATTTTTTTCTTGGTCAATAGTCCTTTAAATTGAGTTTTCCTTCCTCTTACACTGTATCTTAGACATTTTTTTTTTTTTATTACTTCTGCAAAATTAGTTGTATATCTTTTATCTCAATTCTAGAATTTTATATCATTTATTGTTCATTATTTTTGCCTTACTTGTTCTCGTGTTACTTGCCCATTTGTCTCACATACCGTCAATGATTACTTTGTTGAATGTCGACACTCAGACTTTTCAGGCTACTGCTGGTACCCGTCATCAGTCCTCACAGTTCCCTTTACCGACCTGACAGACGACCCAGACACCGAGATATTTATAGTTTATACTCGTGAATTCCTTGATGCGTTACCTTTATTCAATGGCCATGTACTAGTCTTGAAGCAAGGTTTGCAGCCATTCGTTTCTCGTGCTAGTGCTCTAGTTGAAGGTTCCCTCCTTCAGAGGAAAGCCTTATCAGACTTGCTAAAGAAGCTCTTTATCGATTTTCTGCGCTGTTCACGTTGTTGATCTCCTTGATATGCGGGGACTTCAGGAATCTTACTAAGTGGTCACAATATGAGAACTGATTCGTTCTTTCCTGTCCCAGTAAAAACAGCTGATCCATATGTCGTTCTTAGGGAACTAGTGAATGCTACACCCATGAGTAATGAATCGTTGAGTGCATTTGCTGTTAGATTAGACAACTTTTATCATCATTTATCATGCTGTCCAATCATCATCTTTTCTCCCTGAAGAGGCTTAAAACCCTTTACAGGGAATCACTTGCTAAAATAGCAGCTTTTGGAGCAATTAAAGAACTAATGCCGCCTGCTTCTGTGTGTGCTTATGAGGCTCATCCTCCAACTGTAACGATGGAACCACTTACAGCCTTAAATCATGTACGTTCCTTGTGCCCCCCAGGGTACTTTCCCTTGTATTAAAAGTAATGTCACAAATATGCCTCAGTCTGCACCACCTCTTGTTTGCGCCACAGAGACAAATCGTGGTCGTCAACCATCTCAGGGGATCACCAAGAACCAGTGTACAGAGTCGTTATACACCTCGTAGTATTCATAGTACATTCAGTAACCATAGTCGGCGGAATTGTTACAACTGTGGTTTCCGTGGCCATATTGCAATTAATTGTCCTGATAGTTACCCTAAGAGACGTCGTACTGATGATGAGTACTCAGATCTTCCCTACTGTACTTATCATAGAATACATGGACATGACACATCTGAGTGTAATGCTCTCTATAACCTTCAGTACTCTAGGTCTTTCCGTGGTCGTTCCAACCGCAGAACCCGTAGAGGAAACAGATCTCGTGGTTTTCAAAATAACCAGAACCAGGCTCATTCTTTCAATTCTCAAACTAACCAGAACCAGGCTCGTTCTTCCAATTCGGGGGAATTCGAGCACCCCAGTCAAACCGTCCCATGGTGACAGTAGGTGATAATGAGTACACCATCCCCGTTCACAATTCTGAGAGCTCGGCGACGCTAACGTATGTCGTCCCGACATACAACTAATACAAACTAGAGATGGCAGGTATACGGCTTGGGCTGATTCTATACAATGTCAAAGTACACAACAATTAAACATTATATATACATAAGTAGAACATTGAAATGAAAGCTTACGTAACTGAAACTGTAATGCAATACAAGGTATACTATAGTACAACTTAAAACTCAACAAATGAACAACGAACTCAACGTTGAGATTACTAGTGATAAAAAAAAATTTTTTTGATCGATCGATCTGTATTCGTGTGATCTACGGATTCTGAGGAAGGAATATATACAAAGAAAGAGTGTTTAACAGAAAGGCAGATTCGGTGCACGCAAATCTAGACTGTTAACTCTCAGAATGCGGAGAGAACATGAACACAAAAAAAAAAATTCTTGAATACTGATAAGTTGATGCTCTTACCTCCAGACCCTAGCCTGGTCCTGGACCTCTACGGGTACACGAGTGAGCGCCCCATCTCCATGAAGCTTACTGGCCAAGTCTTCCTTAATGACGGCGACCCGTACCCTATTCCCCTGAGCACTACCTACAACTTCGCTCTCTTCGACGACTCCCCAAACTGGGAGAACCTCCGGTGGGCGTTTGAGATCCCCAGTAATGTATACTGTCCAGGTCTCCCTGACCTGAAGGCGCCTCCCTCTCGTCTCGCTGATGCTTACTCTATGAGAGTGGAGGTTACTGCCCAGATATCTTTGGAGGAGAAACAAGAGTGGGTCTCCATCGTTAAGGTAAGACTACATTATAATAATGAATTGTTATTGTATTATAATCATTCACTGAAAGCGCTAAACCCAAATCCGTTCATTCAGTGCTGTTGTATTCACGTACTTACGCTTCCTGGAGTTAAGTCAAGGCTCCGAGCTCTCACACTGATCGCAGCATCAGCAAACACTCGAAGCCATCAGCTGACCTCTAACGACCTGCTGTCTCCCTCAGAACTGGTACGACTATGATCGTCAGCTGACTCGAGCCGACTACATCCCTAGTGTGGACTCACAAGAGTATGCCGTGGCTGGACTCGTTGAGGTTGCTGTCATCCAGGCGAGTCCCTCGGTGTTTCGCATCAGCAATACTCGTGGAGAAGCGCTAAACCCATACGATTCGAGAATAGGAGTTAATCAGGTTTGATCTAAACAAGGCGAGAACAGCTCAGTTTATCTGGATCAAGAGCCCTTCTTCCCGGCACCAAGGCACCTTGATGGGCGGGACGTCAGATGTTTCGCGCACAAGGGAAGGCACTCCCGACTGTGACGTGACAGTGGTCCAGGACGGACCGAAACGTCCTCATAAATTTCCTTCCCTAAGTGTGGAATATTTATGAATTTTTCCAGCCATATTATTGTTGTTAATTGTTCCAGCCAGGGTACTGTGGGTCAGTTGTTAATTGTTCCAGCCAGGGTACTGTGGGTCAGTTGTTAATTGTTCCAGCCAGGGTACTGTGGGTCAGTTGTTAATTGTTCCAGCCAGGGTACTGTGGGTAGTTGCTAATTGTTCCAGCCATGTTATTTTTGGTCAGTTGTTATTTGTTCCAGCCATGGTATTGTGGGTCAGTTGTAAATTGTTCCTGCCATGGTATTGTGGGTCAGTTGCTAATTGTTCCAGCCATGGATTGTGGGTCAGTTGTTAATTGTTCAGCCTGGTATTGTGGGTCAGTTGTGAATTGTTCCAGCCATGGTATTGTGGGTCAGTTGTGAATTGTTCCCGTCATGTTATTGTGGGTCATTGTGAATTGTTCCAACCACGGTATTGTGTTTTAGTTGTGAATTGTTCCAGCCATGGTATTGTGGGTCAGTTGTTAATTCTTCCAGCCATGGTATTGTGGGTCACTTATTAACTGTTCCAGCCATGGTATTGTGGCTTAGTTGTTAATTGTTCCAGCCATTTTATTGTGGGTCAGTAATTGACTGTTACAACCATGGTATTGTGGGTCAGTTGTGAATTGTACCAGCCATGGCACTGTGGGTCAGTTGTTACTTGTTCTAGCCATGATATTGTGAGTCAGTTGTTAATTGTTTGTCCCATGGTATTGTGGATCAGTTGTGAATTGTTCCAGCCATGGTATTGTGAGTTAGCTGTGAATTGTTCCAGTCATGATATTGTGGGTCAGTTGTTAATTGTGCCAGCCATTTTATTGTGGATCAGTTATTAACTGTTCCAGCCATGGTATTGTGGGTCAGTTGTGAATTGTACCAGCCATGGCATTGTAGGTCAGTTGCTACTTGTTCTAGCCATGATATTGTGAGTCAGTTGTTAATTGTTTGTCCCATGGTATTGTGGGTCAGTTGTGAATTGTTCCAGCCATGGTATTGCGGCTTAGTTGTAAATTGTTCCAGCCATGGTATTGTTAGTTGATAATTGTTCCAGCCGTGGTATTGTGGGTTAGTTGTGAATTGTTCCAGCCATGGTATTGTGGGTCAGTTGCTAATTGTTCCAGCCATGATATTGTTAGTTGCTAATTGTTCCAGCCATGTTATTTTTGGTCAGTTGTTATTTGTTCCAGCCATGGTATTGTGGGTCAGTTGTGAATTGTTCCAGACATGGTATTGTGGGTCAGTTATTAATTGTTCCAGTCATGGTATTGTGGGTGAGTTGTTAATTGTTCCAGCCATGGTATTGTGGGTCAGTTGTGAATTGTTCCAGCCGTGGTATTGTGGGTCAGTTTATAATTGTTCCAGCCATGGTAGTGTCGGTCAGTTAATTGTTCCAGCCACCGTATTGTGGATCAGTTGTGAATTGTTCCAGTTATGGTATGGTGGGTTGTTAATTATTCCAGTCATGTTATTGTGGGTTAATTGTTAGTTGTTCCAGCCACTGTATTATCAGTTGTTAATTGTTCTTTCCATGGTATTGTGGGTTGTTAATTGTTCCAGCCACGGTATTGTGGGTTAGTTGTGAATTGTTCGAGCCATGGTATTGTTTGTTAGTTGTAAATTGTTCCTGCCACGGTATTGTGGGTATTTTTTAATTGTTCTCCCAAGGTTTTGTGGGTTGTAAATTGTTTCCCAGGGTTTTGTGGGTTGAAAATTTTTCCTGCCATGGTTTGTGGTTGTAAATTGTTCCGTTGGTATTGTGGGTGAAAAATGTTTTCCCATAGTTTGGGGGTTGAAATTGTTCCTGCCAGGGTTTATTGTGGGTTGTAAATTTTTCTCCCATGGTATTGGGGTTTTAAATTGTTCCTCCCTGGTTTTTGGGGTTTTGAAATTTTCCCTGTCAGGTTTTGTGGGCTGTAAATTGTCCTCCCAGGGATTGGGGTTTTGAAATTTTTCCCGCCTGGTGTTTTGGGTTAGTTGTAATAAAACCCTAACACAATAATCCAAAAAAAACATAATAAACCACAAAACACACATAAAACCACATAACACCAATAACACCCACTAAATTAAAAAACCCCCATCAAAGAATACTTTTCTCATTAAACACATTGTTCGTTACAGCTCTCTATTTTTCGTATAAATGCCCCCATAATATAAAATGCGCAGTAAAAAGTGTGGTATTTTGCGTGTTCAGTAATTGAGACTTTAAAACTAGAGAACGGGAGGTTGTCGGAACCAGAAGGGTGACTTCAAAAAAAAAAAAAATATTGGTCAAGTACTCTCATCCTCACCAGTGCCCCCTTTATTAAACCCATAAAGTGTTTTTAAAAGCTCCCAAGCTCCACAAGTCAAAAGCTCCACAAGCCCCAAAAGCTCCACGAGCCCCAAACCCCCAAAAGCTCCCCAGTCCAAGTCCACAAGCCCCGTCTTGCTCATGAATTTTTCCCCTCAGGTTCGCTTAAAGTGAATTGAATTTTCTTTTCATTCAAAATCCCCGTAAGTGAGGTAAGGAAGACTAAGAGAGCAGGGGGGAAGTAATGTTTGGGGAGACAAAGTGGCATTTTTTTGGGGGGATAAATGTTCACGTTTTGGAAAATTTCCCTATAGATTCACTACAAATTTTATGTTAAAAGCATGACCCTGATCCCAACCTCTTTTTTAATGATTAAATAAATAAAAATTACTGAAATTATCATGCAGAAAAATCAAAGGCACTTCAGACCCAACAAAAAACATAATTCTTAATAAAATATAGTCTTTAAGAAAGCATTACGATGACCCCATAGCTTACTAAATTCCTTACATCCCAATAGTCATATTCATAATGAAACCTGGAAAAGCCTGATGACAGATTCTTGCATTCCCGGGTTAACGCCATACACACGTAGGCCAGCAAAAAGGGGGGGCACAGCATAACATCGGCCCAACAAAAAGTATCATAATACTTGCACAAGGGTGAACGGGGGAATATATAATATCTAAATTCAAATCCAAAAAACCTCAAAAACCTTTCCATTGATAAACAACAGAGTTCCACGTAAACATTGCCATTTAGTCAAAATTTGGAAGTATATAAAAAAGCACGCTGAAAAAAAGATCCTTACTCTCTCATGATTAATATAAAACTCCCGCAAGACCAGGACCCCCAAGTTATGAATTAAAACACAATGGGAAAGTAGTTTAAAACCCAAAATAAAAAACCCCCAAGAGTTAAGAGATAGTGTTCCTACTTACCACATTGGACCAACATTTTATCCCCCTTTAAAAACAGCATAAAATTTCAGTAATACCACAGACCCTACCCCTTTCCCCATAAAAATCTTGGTAAACACCCCCGACACTACAAAGTCCCTTAGACTTACAATGAGCGCCTTAATAACTTACAACACAGAGCAAAAATTGATTTCACACGGCTGAAATCTTACAGTAATTTACGAATGTTTAAATTTTCTAAAAAAGACCCAATACCCTTAAAAGCACTGCCCTAAAAAAATAAAAAAATGCAGCTAAGAATGAACAGTCCCGGCAAAACCCGCATTCTCAAATCCAAAAATACAAAACACCAATATGAAAAAATAAGAATGGGGCATAAAGAGCCAAACAAACGTTACCGTCAATTCCCCAACCCGCCCAAGAAGGCAAAAAAAATTTTATTTGAGAACAGATTTTCCAACTTACGAGGGGATATAAAAAAAGACTGGAAAACCCCATCAGAAATTCGGGAAAAAAAAAGATATTCCCAAATGCGAAAAAAAATTAGCAAAATCAGAGAACCCAACTCCACCAACAGAAAAAAAGCAAACAGATCAATGATTTTTCTCCACTATAGGACAAAAACCCTTGCCAATAAAAACCAAACTCAGATACCCCCCCAAAAGATACCTCACCGGAAAATACCCGAACCACTGTTCCAGCTCCCACTAACCCTACGAAGTCTCCCCCTTTTTAAATGCACAAAAAACAAGGGGAGATTTAAAATATTACCACCCTTTATAACAAAAAAGTGTCACAAATGTATCTCCCCAATCATTGCAACATTTTTAAAAAATCCTTTAAATCCCCCACCTTCCCTAAGTATCAAAATGCAAGGGTCCCCCCGATCCCAAAGGAGGAGCCCAAAACGAGTTGAAAAATTTGGGCCAAATATCCAACTTACACCTCTCTCAAAAATCTTCGAAAAATTAATTCATAAACGAATCTACTCCTACCTTATCTCCCAAAACATACTCAACCCTGCCAATTTGGATTCAGGCCTAATAAAAAATACTAATGAGCTATTATACACATGCTAGAACATATATACACTGCAATAGAGAAAAAAGAAGTCCCACGGGGGGATCTTCATTGACTTACGTAAGCTTTTGATACAGTTGCCCATGACTTGCTCCACGTAAAATTGTCACACTATGGTATAAGAGGGCACTCCTCAACTACCTCAAGTCATACCTCAGCAACAGAAGCCAATATGTGTATGCAAATGGGGCAAACTTTTTCTGCGCAACCAATTACAGTTGGTGTCCCACAGGGAAGTGTCCTTGGCCCTCTTCTCTTTCTCCTATACATAAATGACCTTCCAAATGCTTCGCAATTACTCAAACCACACTATTTGCAGATGACACTACATACGTCTTCTCTCCCCCGGGAGCCCAGTCACACTAGCCAATACTGTAAATACCGAATTACAGAAAATATCTACCTGGATGAGGACTAACAAATTTACACTAAACATTGACAAAACCTACTTCATTCAGTTTGGTAACAGAGCTACAGATGTCCCTCTTAACATAATGATAAACGGATCACCTATCACAAAGCTAACAGAGGGAAAATTCTTAGGAATCCACCTTGATAATAGACTCAAATTTCATACACATATTCAACAAATTTCTAAGAAAATTTCCAAGACTGTAGGCATACTATCGAAGATACGGTACTATGTTCCACAGTCAGCCCTCCTGGCCCTATATCACTCTCTTATTTACCCCTATCTCACCTATGGAATTTGTGCATGGGGCTCAACAACAATTAACCACTCTCAGACCACTAATTACCAACAAAAGGCTGCAGTTAGAATGATAACAATTCTCACTACAGGCAGCACACTCCACCATATTCAATACACTAAACCTACTCACCATACAAAACATCCATACTTATTACTGCACCTATTACATACATAGAACACTTAGCTCTGATATTAACCCTCCCTCAAACATCTCCTTGCAACCTCAACAGAACACATGACCATAACACAAGGCACAGATCACTCTTTGATGTTCCTCGTGTCCATCTCACACTATGCAAAAACTCAATGCACATAAAAGGCCCTAAAATCTGGAATTCATTACCTGTAAATATAAAAGAAACACTACCTGTTTATAAATTCAAGTCTCTACTCAAAGATCACTTACTCACCCAAACCAAATAAATACTGAATAACTGAACCTTTTATAAATTGTATATCTTAAATGTTTCTCACAATTATATCACATAAATGTTAAACCTAAAACCGAATCTAACTTTATTATTTTTTAAAAACACTACCTAACAGAATACTTCATATGACTGAATGCAACCATATGACCTGTCTTTGTAATACTCACTTGTGCTTTATAGTAATCTGTTTACATTAATGTTTTATCACTGATTTCATCATTGCTTAGTTAATCTTAAGCTAATTTTAAGCCAGCCCGTAATGCTATGCATAGTATAAGTGGCTTTGGCATGCTGCTCTTATCTGTATTTTTTTGTACCTCTGTATGTGTGCTCAAATTGATAATAAATAAATAAATAAAAGTCTTAGATGTGAGTGTTGAATTTCCGGTTATAAAAGGTGTATCCTCAGAACTTTCCCTTTTTTTTGTCTATTGTGAATTGTTTTTTTTATTTTGGACAAGTGTTTTTTTAACTTTGTTCGTAACAACCTGTAGAAGTCTGTAAATGCTGGAGACAAGTCGTGTTACTAGAAGACTTCCTCATGTATTGTGTTCACCTCAGTCTGTTATTCCAGGACTTCCATATGTTTGGTCTGCTCAGTGTTTTATTCCGGGACTTCCAAGTTTTAGTCTTACCTCAGTCGTGTTTTTCCAGGATTCCACAGTATATTGGTTCACCTCAGTCGGTTTTTCCAGGTTCCATAGTGTATTGTGTCTCACGTCTCGTGTTATTTCGGGCTTCCATGTATTGTGTCTCACCTATTCGTGTGTTTCAGGATTTCCCTGTGTATTTGTTCACCTCAGTGTGTTTTTCCCGAATTTCCCTCGTGTTTTGTGTCTCACCTAAATTTGTTTTTCCCGGATTCCATAGTGTTTTTTTGCTCACCTCGTCGTGTTATTCCAGATTTCCCACAGTGTATTTGTCCACCTCATCGTGTTATTCCATGATTTCCCACAGTGTATTGTTCTCACCTCAGTCGTGTTTTTCCGGGGAATTCCACGGGTTATTTGTCACCCCTCAGTGTGTTTTTCCAGATTTTCCCACAGGTATTGTGTCCCCCTCAGTCGGTTTTCGGTTTCCAACAGTTTTTGGTTTTCCACCTCGTGTGTTTTTTCCAGGATTTTTCACAGTTTTTTGTGTCACCCCTCAGTCGTGTTATTCCGGGATTCCCACAGTGTAGTGTCCACCTCAGTCTGTTTCCAGGACTTCCACATGAATGGTCTACTATCTGTTGTTCCAGGAATTCCACAGTGGGGGTCGGACATGTTGAAACAATCTCTGGGGGAACTACTACCTTTTCCCATCCCTGAAAAATTTTCCCCCATCACTGACCCCCCCGGGTGGGGCCTAAGGATCCTTAAAATCTTGGTTGGGTCTTTGAAATGCTTATATGAGGTTGTGGTCCTGGGGCAATTTGTTGTAGGCAGGAGGCGGTTGTGGACCAACTTTCGCACTTAGATTTGGAGTGTGGTCCTGGCCCAAAAAGACCTACTGCAGTATGGGGGTTTTTTGGTCCGGGGGAAACCATCTGATCTACTTCAGCGCTGGATTTGGGGTCGTGGCCCAAACCTAAACCCCTTCAGCCGGGAGTTGGCCCTGGCCCAAACCCGACCACTGTGGAGGGTAATGTGGGGGGGCCCAAAACCTGACGTACTCATCAGGTGGGTGTGGCCCGGGACCTACTGACCTATTTCAGCCGGTGGTGTGGTCCTGGTCAACCTGACCTCTGGGCCCGGGGGTGTGGTCCTTGACCAACCTGCCCTACTTCAGCAGGGTGGTGGGTCCGGATAACCGACCTACTTCGACGGGGAGGGGTCCTGGCCCAAAACCTACCTTTTCCCATGGAAAGTGGGTCCTTGCCCCAACTGACCTACTTTTGCAGGGAGTGTGGCCCTGGAAAACCGACCATTTCACATTAAGGTGGCCTTGACCAACCTGACCTATTTTAGCACGGTGAGTGTGGTCCGGGAAAACCTGACCTATTTAGCACGGTGGTGAGGCGGCCCAACCCCGACCTATTTCAGATGGTAAGTGTGGCCTTGACCAACCTGACCTACTTTAGCACGGTGAGTGTGGTCCTGGCCAACGCCTATTCAGCTGGTAATTTTTGGCCCTGGAAAAACCTGACCTATTCAGCCGGTGATGTGGTTGGAAAACCCTGCCCTATTTAGATGTAGTGTGGTCCTGGATAACCCTGACCAACTTCAGCACGGTGGGGGGTCCTGACCAACCTGACCTATTTCAGCATGGAATGGGTCCTGGCCCAAACCTGACCTACTTCAGCCGTTGAGTGTGGTCCGGACCAACCTGACCACGGGGCCCTGTTTCACGAAAAATGAATAATCCGCATAACTTGTCACAGTCTGTTTTACCAAGTTGTTGGTTGCAGAAATACGCGAGGCGCTGCCTTGGAGTGGGATGGGTCGTCTAATTAAACTTGATAATGGCACCTTGCATAACTTTTCCCTTACAAAAATTATTTCCCTTCGGGTTGCCCCAGCGTAAACCCCACAACACCCCTATCACAATAATGGGCATCCCACAAGCTGGTGAAGAAAACACGGGTTACAACACCTCCTTTTTTTTATGAAATTTCAGAAAAAATAGCTTTTTTCATAAATATGGCGAATAGTTTTGGGAAGAGGGAAAATTTAATTTTTGAGGTGCCACCTTTTTCAATAGCAGTCTCTCTGCCATTCCAGGTGTTTGGGTTCTTGTCTTGACAAATTTGTCAAGGTTAATTAAAAACGTCTTTTTTAAACACGTTTAATTATTGTTAAAATACGGGGAAGGCTGAAGTTTTAAGGTAAAAAAAATAAAAAATAAAATAAAAAAAATAAAATAATAAAAATAAAATAAAAATAATAAAAAATAAAAAAAATTTTAAAATTAATAATAATAAAAAAAAATAAAAAATAATAAAAATAATAATAATAATAAAAAAATAAAATAATAATAATAATAAAAAAAATAAAAATAAATAATTAATAATAATATAATAATAAAAAATAATAAAAAATAATAATAAAAAATAAAAAAAATAAAAAATTTAATAAAAAAAAATAAAAATAAAAAATAATAATAAAAAAAATAATAATAATATAATAATAATTAAAAATAATAATTAAAAATAATAATAATAATAATAATTTACTTCAAAATTTTTTTTGTCCCCTTTAAAAACCAAAATTCTCTCATCAATAACATCTTGTGTGTATAAAATATGTATGTATATATGTTTTTTCTTTTCGTATATGTGAAAAATGGTGAATAAAAATGCTTGTATGTGAAGTAAAAGTTTATATATTTTTTGTGGATATTCTCTTTTCCCCTAAATTATACGATATACTGGGGGGGTTTCCTGGGGTAAAACGCCCCCCGGCCGGCTTTTTACCAGGCCCCTTTCGAGGGGATCGGGGCCTGTTTAAATAGGCTGTTATATTAGCTGCACGCAAACCGACGTACGAACCACAGCTCGGTGATCAGGTACGACTTAGGTGCCGTCGCCCTTCTTGAAGACCCCCAGGGGCCCATTGAAATCCCCCCTTTATGTATGTTGGGAGGCATTAAAACAATCATGGGCCCCAAATACTTATTGTGTTTTCTTTAATGTACTCGGCCGCCCCTGTTTTTCAGTGGGGGGGAGTTCCATTCCTCTGAGTCGTTTGCTTTCTTTGGGGAGTGTTTGTGTGCGATCTAAGATTAACCCCCTTAGAATTTTCCAATGTATATTATGTCCCTTTCTAGCCTACATTCCAGGGAGTAAAATAAAGGGACTTCAATTTTCCCAGTAATTTAGGTGCTTTATCGTTTTACACATGCCGTAAAATTCTTGTACATTCCCAGTCTGCAATTTTGCCTGCCTTGAAAGGTGCCATTAGTGTAAGCAATTTTCCCACCCTAGAGAGAACAAGTGATTTAAAGAGAATATATAGGCTTGGCACCCCTATTTTGAGGTTCTCTTATCCATCCATCTTTTTCCCTAGCAAATATGGTAATCATTGTTGTGACTTTAAAAAGGAGATCCTTGACTTATCACTCCCAGGTTTTTACTTTATTTTTTTGCTAAAATTTGTGTGTCGAAATTTGTTTTTTACTCCATTCGGTTTAATTTTTTCTGATTTTTCCAAATTGGAGTATACCTGGGGGGTTTCGGGGGGTCACGCCCCCACGGCCTGGTCTATGAGGGGCCCTCATGATGAATCGGGGCCTGATAAACCCACGTTGTTACTGTTGACGCACGCAACTCGATGTACAATGGTCAGTTTTGTTTTTAGGTGCCGTCCAGCCCCCTTTCCTTGAATAAAAACCGGGGATCATGGAATTTCCCCCTTATGTATTGGAAGGCGGTTGAAAAGTTTTGGGGCCCCTTCAAACTTTATTGTGTAGTCTCTTATCGTGCTAGTGACCCCCCGCTTTTCACTGGGGGGGATGTGCATCGTCGCCGAGTTTTTTGGTTTCTAGGGATGTTTTTTTTGTGTGAAATTTTGGAATAATCCCTTAGGTTTTTCCAAAGTGAAAAAATATGTACCCCTCCCCCCCTGTTTTCTAGGGAGTTGGGTTGAGGAATTTCAAGCGACCCCCGTAATGAGAGTTTTATCGTGATAGTATCCCGAAAAGGTTCTTGTACTTTTTCTAGGTCAGAAATTTTACCTGTTTTAAGGGTGCTGTTGGGGCAGCAATATTCCACTAGATAGAACAACCCCTAAAAAAATGTCATCATGGGCTTCCCCCCCTTCCTAGTTTTGAAGGTTCTCATTAACCACCCTTTTCTTTTTCTAGCAGATGCGATTGATAAAATGTTTGGTTTTTGAAAGTGAACCCTCTGAATTATCTCCCCCCCCCCCCCCCCCCCCCGGTCTTTTACTTATTTTTTCACTCTTTTGTTGGTTGTTAATTTTTTTTACTCCATAAGTTTTAATTTCCTAAAACGTTTTCCATATCGGGTAATTGAAATTTCTAAAAATTGAACTTCATATTGTTTTCTGCGGCCCATTTAAAGATTTGGTTGTGTCCCCCGGAGTTTTGCAATGGGGACATGTCATGAAAATTCGGTATCATCGGAAAAGGTAGACAGGGTCTGTGGCTTACATCCCTGTCTATGCCTTTTAGGATGGGGAACAGGTGGGGGGGAGTACTTTTCCATGTGGAACAGAGCTTTTAAATGTAGCCGCCTAGCTTTACTCTTTTTTCTATTGCTCATGTTTTTATTTGTTACGAAGTTATAGACCACTACCAACTTTTCCGTTATTCATTTACACCATTTTCTGTGCTATTACAACATGATCGCATTTGTCAAAGGCTTCCAAAAATTTATTTACTACATCTGCATTGTATTAGTTCCCCATAGCACCAAACCATGTCGATGGTCAGTAGTTGGGGTAGGCAGCAGCGACCTCCCTCTAAACCCATGTTCCCCTGGGTTGTGTAACTGATGGGTATCAGGGTGGCGATTTGTTCTTAAACCCTTTAAAAGATTTTTTGGTGTGGAACGTTATGCTATCAGTTTTTAATTCGCAATTGCTTTACGCCACCTTAGTGGGGTGGGCTAGTCTGTTGCTTTTGTGACTGTGGAATGTTTCCTGTGTCCATGTTTTCTCCATAAAATGTAAAGGAAGTGAAAGGGGCTTCAGCAGTTCTTGTAAACCCGGAGTTCCAGAATCGGGGCCCTGGGGCAGAGTGAAGGGGGAGCTTACCTGGAGTTTACCTGGAAGATTCCGGGGGTCAACCCCCCCCGGGGCCCCGGTCTGTATTTTTTTTGCTTTTTTGAGTCTTGTGGGGTTATGATAATGCAAAATTTTTTAATTACCTAATTTTGAGTCCGGGCCCATAAAAAAAATCGTTTAGATTATCGTTTTTAGTTGGTTAAGGGCTCACTAATCGCCGAGTCATATTGGGACTTAAGTATCTATCATTTCTTGCTGTCCTTGTGTAAGTTCCTCTCGTCTCAGCAGGGGGTCAATACTGGATGCTGTTTTTTGCCTAGATTTTGGGGGTTTTTCATTTCATTTACGGCTGTAGGTTCTTCCCGAGTTTTTGTCTCTTGTATGATTCCTTAAGCTTAAGTTCGATATTTGATTTTTTCCTCCCTGCCTCTTTTCGTATTTCAGATATATGGCCCCTTTCAGCCTCTGTGATCTTCGCCTTCGCGTTTGGAAGCGCCTTTCGTTTCATTTTTCTTATTATTCCCCACAGGAAGTGCCTTGAGATACCCCAAGGGCCCGCCTTCATGCGAAGGTTAGGATCCCTGTTGTTTGGATATTGTCACAGCTTGCTTCACTTAGAAATGGCTGATTTGATCTCACTTATATTCTTGTTACTGAAGTTTAAAATTTTGGTTGAAAGCACCATCATAACTGTCACCTTATTGGTCAGGAGCCCTGCGCATACAGTCTGTATCTATTAGTTTTGAGCTGAGTGATAAAAGTTTAATTGAATCATATATCTTATTTGGAAGGTGGGTCCAGTGTATTTTTCCCGCTTGTTGGTCCCCTGTTTTTCTAAAAGTTATTTGTTACACTCTCCATTTTAGGTGACTTAGTTGAAATTCCCATGCAAGAGTTTGGGGGCAGGAGTTGGGGATTTTTTATCAGTGGCCCCTTTTCAGAGCTGTTTTGGAATTATCGGAAAGATATCAGAAGGCTTGTATTCAAAAATGACAAGGTTTTTGGTTTTTCAACTTTTTTCTGCCAAAACTTGACCATCGTTTGAAGTGTTTAGTAGTTCCGAGCAAATGGGTGAAAAAAGGACCAAAAAGTTTCCCCCCCCCTTGTTGCTGTTTCTGTCGCATCTAAACAGGCTATAACCCAGGATCCATATTTTGTTGTCAAAGTGTTCCTTTTTTTGGGTCTCTTTGAAAACCACAAACATTGCATTTGATGTGACAGCCACTTTGAAAGGATTTTTTTTTTTTGTTGATGGCTTTAGACCCGTATATTTGCAAAGATAAATGTCCTCACTCACGAAATCAAAAGACCGATTGCAAACCATACCACGGGTTTTTGAGACTTTTCTGATCGCGGGTTTTTACCCCGCCCGTGGTTGGTTTTTAAAAAGTCCTCGATTATGTATGTAGAGGGCTTTTTTTTGCTGGGGGGAAAATTTTGTTGTTTTGGAGGGGAGGCCGCTGACTGGCCTCCACTCCAGGGCGAGTTTGGGGTAAGTTTCTTAAAATTTTTGGGGTGATTGTGGTTGCCTGGTTTGTTTCCCAAGGTCTGAGTGATCTGTTCCCCTTTTTGATGGTGTCCTGACGGTATGTGCTGTAACATTTTCTTTCATAGGGGGCTGACGAGAAAAACATTTCATTTAAAAAAAAAATTACAACAAGAAACTGCATTTCCAATGTCATATTGGGGGCATTTTTTGGGATAGTAAAGTTGCACACCAAAAATTTCCCTGCCAAGGCAAAATTTAATAGTATATTTCTGTTTGCCAGGATTTTTTTGTGGCTCTCTCCCACGGACATTTTTTGACTCCCCCATATCTACAGCACCTGTATATCGTCGTGCCTCCCCTAGTTTTTTTTTGGGAATGTTTTTTGCCCTTTCCCCGAAACATCTTCCCCTTTTTTTTCTCTCCATTTGTTTGCGATTTTGTAACTCTGGAAAACGCATATCTTTGTCTATAATATTTTCCCCCGCACCAGGACCTTTTTATTTGGTACACTGACTTTATTTCTATATCTACAATACTGTCCCCCAAAACACACCAGCACCAGGGGTGACAGCACCATCTGACCCCCTCCTTTCACTTTAACAAATATTATCGAAAGGGTGTTTTTTGGGTTTTGTTTTTAGATAATGTGAAATTTCCAATGGCAGTGATTCTTATTAAAAAAAGTTCAGCTCTTTGACAAAAAATTTTTTAGCGTTCACCCAGTAATCGTGCCCTACAACCACACTACGAACTATAGTAGACCCACTGCTAAAAAATTTTAAATGAACCAAGAAGTATTGAAACGACTTATAGTGAAAATTGACAATATCCTCATCGCCCCCCCGAAAATCGCCACTTTGGGTGACCTACTGAAGTCTACCACCTCAGACGACACTTTTCTTACTCTTTTTAAAATATTCTTGTGAGGGTAGACAGAAAATTCTCTGTGTGTGAATAGCAGGAAAACCACCACGCGGCTAAAGGGCCCTATAGAAAACGAAGTTTAAATTGTTTCGTAACACTGTAAAATTCATATAGATCAGGGTAGCCACTCTGTGGTTGTCTAATTGTCTTAAAAACGGTGTTTGGTTCCCCCACAGTCGGGGGCGTGGGGTGGAGGTAGGCAGATCCGCCATACCCCCACCCATTCTCATCAAAATTCAAGAAGACACACCCCACACTTATTTCCCAGGTTGTTGATATATTTACCCGGAAAACTCTTTAAATAAGTGAAAAGGGCGCAAAATGGTTTAAAGGGTGAAAAAAAACTGGTAAAAAAAAAGTTATTTAATATTTTTGTGTTTCATCCCTCCAACCCCTGATGTGTGGGGATTGAAAATTACAGAGGAACGTGGGGCCAGGGATCCCCTGTTACAGAGGTAATGGCTATTTACAGAGTTGTGATCTGTTACATAAAATTTTTTTTGCGACAAAAGTTCAAATAAGGATAGATTAGTGAATCAACACCGTTCAAACACGTTAAACACACTTCAAAACACGTTTAAACGTGTTCAACACATTTAACACACATTCAACAACGTTCAACCCATTCAACATTGTTCAACACACTTTAACACACTTCAACACACGTTTTAAAAAACGTTCAACATGGTTTAACACACGTCAAAACACATTCAACCACGTTCAACACACGTTCAACACACATTCAAAACACGCAACCACACAACACACGTTTACACACGTTCAACACCTTTTAACACACGTTAAACACGTTCAACACTGTTTAACACACGTTCAAAACACCAACACACGTTAAAAAACTTCAAACACATTCAACACACGTTCAAAACACCCAACCAGTTTAACACACGTTTAACACACGTTCAAACATGTTCAACACCGTTCAACAAAGTTAAAACACGTTCAACACTTTCAAACACTTTTAACACACGTTTAACACACGTTCAACACACGTTCAAAAACACGTTTAACAAGTTAACACTGTTCAAACGTCTTATTCATCAATCTCAGTAGGGGCAAGGTTGTTGCTTGCCCCGAGCAAAACCTGTGGGGGACACAGTGCCGAGGAAATGGAAGGCCTCTGAATTTATTCGTGGAATGGAGACTGATTTAAGCCCCTGGACAAGAGCCCCCCCCCCTTGAGGGGAGTAATGACTTACAGGGTGTTTCAAAGAAAAAAAGACCAAATTTCAAGCAATTCCCTTGGGAAAATTGGATACATCTTTTTTACACACCCCGTATATTACTCGGTATTCACTTCCTGCAAAGGGTTGTCTTTAAAGCCAGAGGAAAATCTTATTTCAAGGAATTATAGTACCCCCCCTTAAAATTTAAATTTCATTGCCTACCGCCTGCACGGTGTGCGGGAACGCTAAACCCTAAGGGGGGAAAGGGTTTTGAAGTTTCTGGGCAAGGGTGGAAAACAGTTTTAATGCAAGGATAAAATAGCTCCCATTCCTCGCATCAAGAGCTCTTCGGGTTCCCGTGTTTTCAATACCCCTATCCTCTTGAACACACAACACCCTTTTTGGTAACAAAAAAGTCCTCGATGAAACCCGACTTTATTGGGTTTTTCCGGGTTTTCTAAAACCCCCCCCCTGGGGGTTAATAATTCAAACTTTACACTCTGCGACAGTTGGTTTATGTGCGACAGTTGGTTCACTCCGCGACAGATGGTTCTCAACTTCAGGTTCGAGGCAAAAGCGTCCCAGCTTGCGGTGTACGACATCACTCGTCTTCAGCGGCAGACCCCATCCGACCTTTGAGGTGGCCTTCCCAGGGACTTCCGTGAAGACCGACAGTGACAGGCGGTTTCACTGACACGGCAAAAAAATCTGGCACAAGACCCGGGCATTTCCTATAGCGTCAAATGTTGGTGATCTCAAAGATTACTCTGCCCGGGGGAAAGGGTATATAAAAGTTAAGGGGGTTGCATTACATACATAATGCCTACAAGTCATATTTAAAAGGGGTACATAGCTATAACATTACATGAGAGACCCTCCATAATACTACTGAGAGTATCAGCTGAAAAATAATTAATATTACCCTTTCCAAAATGGTCAAACCCAAGTTGTGATGCGGGGGTTTGGGAAGAGGAACCCGGGTTGATCCCAAGGAAAGGGGGGAGCAGCTTCATTCCCTGGGGGAAGAGCCCTCCTTAATTCAAGTTACCCTAACCCCTTCCCTTTAAGGAAATTGGTATCCCTAAATTTGGAAACCTGTGGGGCGAAATTTAAATTTTTTTTCCCCTGAGTTTTGTATGTAGGTTTAAAAATAAAATAACTTAAAAAGAAGCTTCGGTCGATGTGTTTTTTTAAAATTACTTTATTCTTTTTTTAAAATTTTTTGAAGCATTATTTTTTTGACTATGAGCGCGAGTGAACTGTACTGCCCAAAGGGTTTCTTAAAAAAAAAGAATAACAAATCACAATACTGTGGGGGGAAGAAAGGACCCAAAAACTTTAAATTAGGAAGGGAAACTTGGACGACGTTTTGGACCGACTTGGGTCATTGACGTTTCCCCTGAAGAAAGAATGGCGGATGGATTGGAAGTGGTTCGCGGTAAAATCCCGGGCGGGTCTTTCCTGTTGTGGCCTGACATTTTCCCCGGGAAGGGGGGGTGTCGTAAAGAAGAAAGGTTGTTGTTGTTTTTCAGGAACTGCTCCTGACACTGTATTTGGGTGGTCACGGAACTTTAAAAAAAAAGCATGGCTCTGTTTTATCCTCATGAATATGCCATGAAGGTTTCAAATAGTTTGAATATTTCTTTGGTATCTTTATCAGGCCCCTATGAAGTCGGTGAAACATTTGACTGTAGAAACATTTGATGGCAAGGGGTGCCTACTTTGCTCTTGGGGTACATTTTGCCGCTCAGTTTTGGTCTTCTTACTAAGGGTGATAAGATTCTTGGGTGAAATTAAGACACAAAATCAACATCGGTGTATTTTATTGTAACGTTTCGCCATCCCGTGGGTTTTTCAATACAAATTTCCGGAATAACTTGAAGACAATAGAAATATATACAGAAAGAGGTAATCAGTCCCTCAACCCTTTGGAGTTGGTGCAGAGCACCCTGCGTGTAGATTCTGAGCAAATAGGCCTGGCGCTTTATAGTAACGTCAGGTGGAAATGGGAGTGTAGCAGACGAGGGCATAGTCCACTGGTAGGCGGGGTTTCACGTGGAAGTAGGGCCCTACCAAAAGAGATGGGTTTGTTTAGAGTAGTTTCGAAAACGTGAAGCTTATGTACACCCCGGCTCCTTGTTCTGCTACGATTCCACGCTACAGTGCTCTTTGCACCCAAATCCAAGGTTGAGGGGGATTACCCCACTTCTGTACATAGCTACGTCTTCAAGATGTCCTGGGAAATTTGTTTTAAAACCATTGGTTTTTTTAGTACGATTTTACATTCCCTTTATTTATTCCGTTTTCCATTTAAACCCTAATTCTATGGTTCTAGAGAGTGGATTTTAGGCCTTCAGTTATCCTCAAGGAATTTTGATACATGGGATCAATTTTGTCATCCCCCCTTTGTACTTTTTTCCAGGGGCTTTTTTTTTTCAAAGACATGTTTTTAAAAAATGAAACCCCCATTTTGACTGCTTTTTTTTTTGGACAGGATGTCATGAACCCCTTTGTGAAAAATTTTTTTAAAATTTAACGACCCTTTCACGCCTTGTTAAAACCCTAGGGTAGTTTACTTCCCCGTGTTTCCCCTTTGGGAAAAAGTTTTCCCCAAATTTAATTTTTTTTTACCTCTTCAAGGGGGGCTCCTTGGCGTGGTGAAGAGGCTCTTGGTTGGGGGAATTTTACCCCTGTCGGTTTTTCCCTCAGACCAAATTTTTTTTAATTCCCCCCCAAATTTCCCCTCCCCTATCCCATCCCCCCCATCCTCCCCCTTTTTCCATTCCTCCTCCTCCCCCTCCTCCCCCCTTTCCTTTTTTCCCCTTCCCTCTTTTTAGCCTTCGTGATTTCTCCCACAGGGCCCCAAAAGTTCCTGGGTGGGGGGGAAAGGCCCCGGGGGGTTCCATCCCATTCCGTTGAGGTTTTTGGCGGTGGCGTAGTTTTGCCCGTGGAATCTGGATTGCCTAGGGATGCCCCCGACCCCCTCTGGGGTACCCGGAGTAGTTTTTGGGTGTCTTTTGGGCGACGGGTGTATCTGGAAGCCCCCTTTTTCGGTTTCCCGGGGGGGGGGGGTAAAGGGGGTTTATGCTTTGTGGCGGATATCCGGCCCCCCCTTTTCTTTTTTGCCCCACGGGTAGCTGGCAGATGTGGGGTTGCTACCCAGATTGTGGTTTCGGGCCCTGAAGGGTAGGGGTAGGGCAGGGGTTTCCCATGCTCATCTGCGTACTAGCAGGGTGTCGAGTTTTCTTGGGCGGGGAGGGAGATTTCTGGCCTTTCATTCCCCCTGGGAAAACCTATCCCCCCCGGCCCCCCCTTTTTTTTTTCTTTTTTTTTTTTTTTTATTTTTTTTTCTTCTTTTTTTTTTTTTTTTAAAAACCCCCCCCAAAAAAGAAGAAGTAACCAAACCATGGCAGCCCAAAGTCCTTTGAACCGGGTTTACCCCCGGGCCCCTTCTTGATACGCCCCCCGGGTTCTGACCCCGCCTCGTTTTTGGGCCCACTCTTCAGACATTCCTCATGCCTCTTTTCCTATTGCCGGTGCTGTTTCCTCCCCCGCTTGGGTTTAACCGGAAGGCCTCAAACTGACTCCTTCGATTTATCAGCCCTTTCGCTCTCCTTGACTTTGTTTCCCGGCCTTTCTCCTCTAGGGTTTTCCCGGAATTTTTCAAATCCCCCGACCTTTCCACGTGGGCCCAAAACTTGGGTTCCCACCCCTTAAAGTCAACGGAAAATTTCCCCTGCTGAGGGAAAATTTCCCCCTTCACCTTTCGTTCTTCTAAAGAAACGATGGGACACGTCCTTCACTCCCTTTTTCCACGCTCAGTTTAAAAGAACAGTGGATTTAAATTCTTCATTTTTTAGGGCCCAAAAACTTCCTCTACTGCCTATCTTTCTGACCTTTAGTATTGGAAAGGACCCCCTACGCCTTTTGGGTTTAAAGATATTTTTTTTTCATGCTTTTAAAGAGGGGTTTACGCGGCATCATTACCGTACAGAAATGTTTAAAGGGGCCTCGTAAAGCTCTCTGGGTTTTTCCCCATATAGATCTGTTCCTGTCCCCCTTAAAAAAATTTTTCTTTCCCCTCAATTTTTGGGGAGTGGTAAGTTATTCTGCCCCATACCATAGTTAAAAAAAATTTTCCAGAAAAGTGGCCCCGACTTTTCTAAAAAAAACTGGAACTCCAAGATCTCCCAATCCTCAAGGTGGGACACTTACGTTCTTCCTGCCCGTGGGGGGGAAACGATACCCTAGCAATGTGGCTCGTTTAATTTTTTGACACCCGAGAATCCCACCCTTTTCCCCGGTTATATAGAAGGCTCGGTTACAAGTTCGAAAGGTGATCCACACCCCCAACAGTGTAAAAATTTTTCTGGCGTTTTGGCCACCGGCAAAATATTGCAGATCTATCGCCGAATGCCCGTCTGTGGTGCCGAGGGACCTTTCAAATTTCGTCTTGAAATCAAATTCCCTCTTGCCTTAACTGTCATGAGGCTCCCCCTTCGTACTTGGGCCCATTGTAAGGTCTTTTAACGAGGGGGGAAATCCGTTCCCTCAAGAGACAGAAGGTTTCCCTTATCCCATGGCAGTTTCTCATCTCCCCCCCCTCCAAGGGAGCTCCCAGTGTTTCTTATTCCGTGTTTAAAAAACGTCCCCCACTTCGGGTTTTCCCCCAATTTTCAAAACCAACCAACTCTGTGGTTCCCTCTCCCATAATCACCCCCTGTATTAATCCTTTTCCCTGTTCTCGGCCAGACGCCCCTTTACTTCAATGTCTAAAGTTTTTAATTCGTTTCTTTGAGTTTCTCTTACAAGCCTCAGTATGACGAGCCCTCGTACGGACCCTTTTTCCCAATCTTTCCTTTTCTTCATAAAAATTCAAAAAAAAGGTGGGGAAAAAACCCCCCTCCCCATCTTCCACCTCCTTTTTTACCCCCCCGGGCTCGGGCCCCTAGTTTTTCCCCCTCTCCGGGCCCTCAGTTAAAAGTGCAGAGGTTCACCCCCCCTCCTCGAAATGTACCTTCCCCCCCTGTTCCCCCCAAAAGTTTCTTCCCTTCTGCCCCCTTTCCTGGTTCCTGTCTCTTTGTCCCCTCCCAGCTTTTTCCAGTTCCCCCCACCCTTTCCCCCCCCCCTTTCCCTTGGTACAGTCCAATACATTTTTCCAATCTTTACTCATCCCCCCCCTCCCATTCCCAGTTTTGGGCTCCATACGACATCTCGGGAATTTCCCGGGAAACATTTTGAAAGCAATCCCCTGAATATTTGCAGGGGACCAAACCTAAATTTGGAAAAAGGGATCCCCCTTTCCCGCTCTTTCTCTTTCCTTGCTCCATCTGCGAAATCCTTTCTTCACAGCGCCCCGTTCCTTGGGCTGCTTAAACCTTTTTCCACGGGCCTCTGCTGGGGGACTTTTCTAACCCTTTTTGCCCAAATGGGAAAAAACCCCTTACCTGCGGATTTCAAGTATCTTTATCATTCCCAAATTTAATGGCCTTTTTCCCAGTGGAATAAGCGGCCTCAGGGGAAATTTGGGGGTTTTGGTTCAGGGGTTATTTCCCGGGTTTGGGCCCCTGTTGGTTTTTGTTTTCGGGAAACCCAAAATTACCTCTGCTGTTATTTCTACATTAGGTTTATAATTTATTGTATTTTTTGATCCTTTTCTAAATGGGCCCTTTAATGAAAGTCCCCTTCTTCTCCGCACTGAAAACCCGTACCATCAGCTATTTATTTTTACTTGCTGCATTAACAGCACCCCGTATCCACTTACATTGGGGGTATACGCTATTCTTTATTTCTCTCCCTTCTGGGGCATTTCTATTCCGGATTTTCCCTTTCCCTTTTGTTTCTTTCATTCCCGCCACCGATTCTGTTATTGGTGATTTTAATCCCCACCATTTCCTCGGGGGAGGGTCTCACTGTGATTCCCTTTGGAATTCATTTTGGGGGGGTTTTTTTTCTTGCCCCCCACCCCCCCATTTTTTTAAATACAGGTACTCACCCCCCTTTTATCCTCGGACTATACTCTTCTTGCATCGATCTCTCATTTTTGTTCTTCCTCCGCCGCTTTTGATTTTAAATTTTGGTCTGTTCTCCCGGACTTAAAATGACAGTGTTTCTTTTTCCCAACATTCTTATTTCCCCTTCATATTCGCCCCCCTCTTCGACCCCACGCGGGCAATTTAATGGGGCCCAAAATTGGGAAACCTTTCTCAAACCCGGGACTTTTTTTTAAAGAGGTTCCTTCTTCGTCCTCCCTCGATAGCTTTTAAAACCTCTTCTCGTCCCGTTTTCACCGCAGCTTCTCATTCTATACCCCAAAAATTCGGGCCGGCATTCTCAGAAATGCGTGGGCCTTTGGTTTTTCTCCTGCTTTTTGCTCGTTTCCCGTTTCGTTTTAAAACGGCTGCATGGGGCAGGGGACCGGTACAATTTGAAACCCCAGAGCGAAAAACCTTGATTTTTTAAAAAGAAACGGGGCGATTGCTCGCCGTGTAAACCTGACGGGTAAACGGGACTTTCTTTGGCCCCAGATTATGGGTTTTCCCACCTTTACCTCTGCTTCCTTATGAGTGCAGTCTGGGGAAAAAAATACGAAAAACTTTAGTGGTAAAATTTCCTGACCCCGGGTCCCGTTCTGCAGTTGCCCGGGGTTTGATTTAAACCCAAACCCAAATAGATGTTGCCAAGGAAAAATTTGGGAAACATCTGGTCCGTATTTCTCAGGGACTCCCATTTTATTTTCCCCCCATTTTTTTTCCTCAAAGTCTGCCCCGGGGTTTGCACCCTTTGGGCTTTTTTTTTTCTCAGAGAAGAAAAGTTTTAAAAGTGCCTTTTACAATTCAAGAATGGAGGCAACCTCTCAGCTTGTCGATTTTTCGGGAGCTGGGGGCCCCACGAATTTCATTTTTCGTATGCCCACAACATTTACATCAGTCGCCCTTGCAGTCCTATTACGCCTTTACAAAACTTATTTGATCACAAGGAGTTCCCACAGCTTGGGAAAATCCGCCATTGTTCTCCCTTTCCCCAAAACCCCGGCCTACGGGACATGAAACCTCCCCCATCGTCCCCTTTTCTCTTCCGTGCGTTTGAAAGTAATGGAACGTTTCCCCAGGGGTAAATTTGACGTTTTTTGTGTGGATTTTTGAGACAACAACAGTTTCCACTGTCAATTTTGGCTTTCGTAAGGGAGTTCTACCTTTTTCCCCCTTTCTGCGCCCCCCCCCCCCCCCCCCCCCCCCCCTTTGGGTACGTATGTTCGTAATGCCTTTGCAAATAACCATCAGTTTTTTCCATATTTTTTTTTACCCTTTAGAAAGGGATATGACACAACTTGGAGGGGTTAAATTTTTGCCCAGCCCATCCTTAGGCCCTTTGAGGCAAAACTACCAACTTCTTAAGAAAAAATTTTTAAATGACAGGGAAATTTTGTTTTTGGGTTAAAAATGTGCTCTCCCCGGACTTTTTTCCAAGTGAAGGTTTTTCCCCCAGGGATGTGTTTTTAGCACAACACTTTTTCTCCTTTTAAATTTAAGATTTGGCCTCTTTGTTTCCCTTCAAATATTTGGTCATCACCTATGTTGATGAAATTCGCTATTGCCCGTGCAGGCGCTGACTGGTACCTCCTTCAGTTTCTCTCCGCATGCAGTCGACCCTTTTTTCCCAATTTGGGGCCCCCCAAAACCCTGGGTTTAAAAATTTTTCCCGCACTAAAAAAACCCCCCAAAATTTACTTTTCCCCTAGACGCTCTGTCATTCTTTTTTAAACATCCTTTGTACCCCTATGGCTCACGAAACCCTGAACGTGGGTACGTCAAGTTTTGGGCCTCCTCTTTTTATCGTGGTTATCCTGGGAAAACCCACATTACCCCTTTTGAAGGGGAATTGTCCCCGCCGGTGAACCTTCTTAAACCCTTGCTCCAAACTTTTTGTGGGGGGCTGATTGTTCGAAAATTTCCCTTCCCCACATTCCACCCTTATTTTATCGGGAAAATTGTTTTGGTTTACCAGAAACTATTCAGCGGCAAACTCCCGGGTACTCCTCTAAACCTTTTAACCCCCTTCTTTTCAAAGGGTTACGTTTAAGCCTTGGTGCTTTTCGCTCTTCCCCGCGAAAAAAACCCCCTATGAGAAGGAACGTTCCCCTTTCCCTTTTCCGGGTCGCCGTGATTCCCTTGCTTTCGCTTCTATGTCGTCTCTTGGGTCTCCCAAACCTTCCAAATTTTTAGAATGGTTTTCCCGATATTTGTTGAAAATTCTTTATTTGTTCGCCGCCCCTGCTTTCTCGTCCCTTTCTCTTCGCCTTCTTCGCTCTTGTCTTTCTTCAAAATTCCCCTTTCTATGTACATGTAAACATCTCACTTTTCCCCACCCCCCTGGGAAGTTCCACTGTTCGGTCTGTTCTTTCTCCCTCCCCTTTCTCGGAAAACCCAACTGTCACGGTTTTGCTTCCCGTTCTCTTTTCCCTTGGGCCACTTTCACTCTCTTCTAATTTCCATTTCTGTGTACACAGATGGCTCTAAGTCTTCTGACGGGTTTGGATTCCAGCAGTGTTTCCGGGAAAAGCGTTTGTTTCAAGGGATTTAATATCTTCAGTAGTATTTTTACTGCTGAATTTTATTGGGTTTCCCTTTCAGCATTAATTTCCCTATTGCATTTTATGCCTGTGTCATCATTTGTGGTTGTCTCGACTCCCCTTTGTGCTTTACGGTTTTACAAAAATTTGATACAACCCCACCCCCTTTGTCCTCCCTATCCAACTTTGGCACGCCGCATCTTTACTAAGTAAAAATATTGTTTTTTTTGGGTCCCTGGGGATGTTGGGGAAAAGGGCAAAGAAACAGGGAGACATGCTGGGGGCGGGCAGCAGTACATGAAACCCCCAGTTTTATTTAGAGGTTTCCATTTTTACGGACTATTTTTTCTGGGAATATCTTCCCACCTTCACAACCCGGTTTTGGGAAAAAACGTTGGTCTTCTATGCTCGGCAAACAAACTTCAGTTAAAATTAAAAAGAGTATTTGGTTACTGGGCCCCCTTTTTCTTATCACCCCCCCGGGGTCGAGGGTTTTTTGGGGGACTACTCCCCCCGTTTTTCGCCCTTGGCCCATTTTCGTCTTTTCTCATGGATATTTTATGGAGAGGCGTCTTGCTCCTCTCTGTGAGAATTGCCAAGCCCCTTTTACAGGGCAGCCCCCATTCTGTTGGACCCGCCCACTTTATCAACGAGCACGCGAATTTTTCCTTGTCGTTTGTTTTTCGCCCCGCCCGCTCTTTTCTTTACCTTCCCTTCTCGCTGATGGGGCCCCCTTTCATCCGGACTCTCTTTATTGACTTTTTGACAAAAGACTGACTTACTTCACCCAAAATTTTGATACTTTCAGCCCTTTTTCTTTTTATCTCTTGCTACCCTCTACCCCCCTACTATCCCCTGCCCGCCCGTTTTTTGTAAAAACCCGCTGATCATCCCCCCCCCTTCTGCCATCCCAAATTCCCCCCCTTTCTTCCTTCCCTACCCTGCAGCGCTGTATTCCCTTGTGGGTTAGCGCTTTTTTTTTGATTATAATAATAATCCAATACTTTTTTATCCCCCCCAAATTTTTTCGCCCCCTTTTTATATTATTTGCTTTTTTGGGTTTTCGAAAAAAAAGTTCATATTTTTCATGAGGAAACTAAACCCAAAGCTAAGGGAAAATTTCAGAAACTCAGATAAGCTACAAAAAAGATGAAAAATAGACAGAATGCCATAGTGAATGTGGGGCAGAATAAATTTAAAGGTTCATACAGTTTAGAAAAAAGAAGTTTACTGTGTGAGTCTATGGGGTTTTAGTTGTACAACAATGGTTTTCAAACCCAAAAAGATGAAAATTAAAGACACTGGCAACATTGGGTATCTTTATTGTAGGGGCGTTTTTGCCTCCCCCCGGCCCTTTTTCAATACTGATTTTAAGGACATAACTTGGGGAAAAATAGAAAATATGTACAGGAAAATGAGGTAATCAGTCCCTCAACCTTGGAGTTGGTGCGAAAAAACACCGTAGTCGTGGGATTTGAAACAGGAAAACAAAAGGGGCCTGACGCTTATATGTGCGCCCCGCTTGTGTTGGGGGTATGCGGGTGGGTGTTTTTATAACTCATTACTTTTTGACCGGGTGTGGACGTTTTCAGTGGCTCATTATTTTTTAAATTTTTTCATGATTGTAACCTTTTATGGAGGGGGAGGCCCGATTCATTACCCCTTTTTACTTGTAAAGATTTTTGACCAAGAGCTACCTGGTGTTCATTACCTTTGTAACTTGTCATGATTGTGACCAGAGCTACCTGGTGTTCATTACCTTTGTAACTTGTCATGATTGTGACCAAAGCTACCTGGAGTTCATTACCTTTGTAACTTGTCATGATTGTGACCAGAGCTACCTGGTGTTCATTACCTTTGTAACTTGTCATGATTGTGACCAGAGCTACCTGGAGTTCATTACCTTTGTAACTTGTCATGATTGTGACCAGAGCTACCTGGAGTTCATTACCTTTGGTTTACTTGGTCCCACCTTATGTTTTTGTTATTGAAATTGAATTTGGTGAAGGCTTCCTCGTGACTGATTAGTTGTATTAGATCCCCAAGCACAAATACCATAGATGAGCTAAGTGTAAGTAGTGCTGTTTAGGGCACATAGTATCGTATCTTGAACAGGATGTCTACTGTTTGGAGACCTTGGCTATATACTAGATGTGAATATGAAATTTAAGATCGCAGTTACGGTGAAAACCTAAACTAGCCAACTGCTTTTTGGTATTTTTATTTTGATAAATGTTTCACTGCTTTAGCCCCAAAATATTTGTCCCAACAGATGGAATTTGATGAGCATAGCAGCCGGCTGTACTGTCAGTTCACTCTGGTGGATCAGCCACAAGTGGATGGCATGACCTTCCCAAGTAGTGTGGGTCCACCACTCGACCAGGTGGTGACCACACTTCAAAATTCTATGGACCACCTCATTATTGTCCTCTACAACCCCAGCTATACCACCCTGGGGTAAGAACAATATTAATTCTTATTATTTTTAATTTTTTTTTTGTTGGAGTGACCTTAAAAAGAAACACTCACCAATATTCACATTATCTGTGAAAATTTGTGTGGACTGCCTCCAAGTGAGTCGCCTACCCTGGCAAACTCTGTTGACACCGAGCTCTGAGGTGGGTACCTCAGCCTCACAAGTGGCTTATAGGACAGATTTTCACAAATTCAAATTCAAATTCAAAGTTTATTCTCTATAAGGATTACAATGCTGAGTTTACAGAAATTTGGTTATTGTTTGGTTTACATGTAGTAAAATTGAGATTACAGAGTGTACCACTAGAACGCTTAGCATGGCTAGGCATTTCGGGCAGACTTAGTTTTTATTCTTAATGTAAAATATTACAAATTATGAGGTAAGTTGGTATTATGGCTAAGTGACTAAATACTAGTTTGTGAGTTTAGCAATGTGAATGCTTTTGTTTTGGCACAGTATATAGTTTCAGTATTGGAGTATCACAGGATTCATTATTTTAAGACTGAGATTAATATTTCTGTTTATGGTCAAATGAGTGAGCGATTGTAAGTGTGAACCACCAGGTGGTTTTTCGTGAAGTTAGTTGACGGGGTGTATCAGGGAGATAAGATGTTTTCTAATGGTAGTTTTGAAGGTGATGAATGTGTCTGCAGTTCTAGAGTTCTCAGGTAGGGTATTCCAGATTTTAGGGCCTTTGACATACATTGATATTTTTGTAAAGGTTTAGTCGGACACGGGGAATGTCGTAGAGATGTTTGTTTCTGGTGTTATGCCTGTGGGTTCTGTCACAACTATCAAGAAAGCGTTTTAGGTCAAGGTTGATATTAGAGTTTAAGGCCCTGTAGATATAGATTGCACAGTAGTAAGTGTGGATGTACTGAAACTGGGAGTAAGTTTAGATCTTTGAAGAGTGGGGGGGTGTGCTGCCAGGGATGGGATTTAGTGATTATTCTTACTGCAGCTTTTTGTTGGGTTATTATTGGCTTTAGGTGTGTTTGCTGCAGTTGATCCCAAGCACAAATAGCATAGGTGAGGTATGGATAAATAAGTGAGTGGTATAGTGTGAGAAGGGCATTTTGCGGCACGTAGTATCGTATCTTGGAGAGGATCCAAATGATTGATGTTGCAAGAAACTTGCCTGCATGCACGTATAAAGGACTAACTTACTTGGTGTTGCAGCATATATCCTGATCTTCAACTTCCCTAAGCTTAGCCTTAGCCCCTTTGGACTTCCCCTCAGAAACCACGTGCAACCGGGAGCCTTAATTCCTGCAATATTCAATCGTTATTAGTGTCCTGCCTGCACCTCAGAAATTCCTATATCCAAGAGGTAAGTATCCCTAGTATAACTAAGCAGACACGGACACTAGCTTCCAGACTGCCTTGAGACACTGGTACTTACTGGGCATGCTCTGCCTGTTGCACACCGGGCCCACAGATAAAACTCAACTCACAATCTCCCCAGACACTGGCCAGAAATCTACGAGAAACAGTGGAGGTCTTGTCTTACTGTATGGGCCTGACGGAGGTCATCTACGGTACATCGAGGTGCCTCTACCAGATTTCCCCAGGTCTCAAATATGAAGACACGTGGGGGGCGCCGTCTGCTGATCACGGCACGTCTTGTCCAGTTGGCGTCTGTCTTAAGAAGAACGAGCTGGTCTCCCTTCCAGACCCTTGTCTCTTCGTTCAAACTAGGGCTGCCAGTTCTCCCTAGCTAACTTATCCTAGTGTTTGCCTACATTATCAGCCTATTACTACCTATGTTAAGGTCTTAGGTCTACATTATTATTATCTACAGATGCCTTAGTAAACCTAATATTAGTGTACTAACAGTAAAACTACCTACTCCTTCCCTGAAGAGTAAAATCTATAAATTATAATAAATGCCTACCAACATTCCACTGCCAACTAAAGAGAATGCTGTTTGTTTGGGAGGGTTTTTAAGGGCCATCCAGCTCAGCCGTTCCATCACGGCCATGCTGGATCTGTCCTGTGGAACTTTAGGGACCAAATAAATTTCCACATTATCATTGTTTTGCCAGAGGCACATAGATACAACAGTTCATATGTCTCTCCATGGGGAAGTGGAATAAGAATCTTCCTTAAGCCATGCGTGTCTCAAAAGCTGACTAAAATGCAGGGAACAATGGGCTAGTAATCCCTTCTGTATAAATTTCTAAAAATAAGAAGAAAACCTTATTTTATTATATATTTAATTAGTTTTAATTCAGTGACCGTCTCCTGCCAAGGCAGGGCGATCCAAAGAAGAAATCACATTCTACATATTCATTTAAACTGTTGGGAAGCTCTAAACCCTGTGGATCATGCAGAACCTGGTTGAATGAAAGGTAAACAAGTTCGTCCATAGGAATGGCAGAAAGAGCTCTATTCCTTGACTCAACAGCCTTTTACTAACATCAGAACCTAAGATGCTTATTAACATGTCTTCTTTTGATCCAAGGGAAGGGAGGGCAGCTCCATTAATTTCAACAACCACCGATAATCTTGAGGGGTGAGGATGCTAGTGTCTTGGTTGATGATGTTCAAGAATGAGTAGTAAGTCGTTTGCAGGTTGTGCATTTTTATTTCATTCTGTGGGAGCACTAAGCCCGAAGGTATATAGTGTTTGGGGAATGGGAGGCAATCAAATTCCACAAGGAAGAGAAAATGGCTCCAGTTCCTTGGATCAAATATCCCTTCACTGCCATAAACAGTTATAAACACGGACTTTACATTATTGGTTCAGCAAATAATTTTCACTATTACTCTAATTTTATTTATAAGTGAACACACAGGCTAAGTGCTAATTAACAGTCAGTTAACAATCCAGACACCTATTATTACTAAGTGAACAATGACAGTATGTGCTAGGGGACTGCCCATAAGTCACATACTTGAAATTGAACTCTTATTCCTTTGGTTGTAAGTCAAGCAATATCATTATTGAGCTAACATACTTGATGGTAAATAAAATGAGTTTTTTAATCTTTGCATCCAGCACATTAAGATTATGGAAGCCTACAATAACAGCCTACATGAACTGTTTGACGACAACTGCACGCCCATGTTGAGCCCTTCACCACACAGGTTGCAGTTACCAGATGATAACAAACCTCAGCTGAACAGTATACCTTCATTACATACTGCACACAAGAACAGAACTGCAAGTAATAATGAAAAAACTAGCCAAACTCATGCTGAATCTATGATCCTCGTCATTGTCGATATTGAGTTTGTAAACCTTCCTGGTGCCAACCTTCAGCAAGCAGCTTATCTCGAGGGCCACGTGAAAAATAAGAGTCAAGCAGAGTACACGCCAGGTAAGTCTACTTATGAGGATTGTCCCTCACATCTGTCTTTAGATGAATTATTTTATTAATGGAGAGGTTCACCACTAAACCTGTAAGGACCAAACAGTGCCTGGGAATAAGGGGTAATAAGGTTTGATCTGAGGAAAAGGAGGATAGCACTACAGTGGTACCTCGATATACCTCCGCTTTGGAATAAGTCCAACTTGGTATACGTCCTGTTTGGACGCAAAAATTTTTGCTTGGTATACGACCTTTGTTTGGAATACGACTCATGTGCTAGAACTTGTATGGGTCAAAGTGAGTCACGACACCCACTTCCATCCAAGTGGATGGATGTCAAAAACTTTGCAGAGACGTACCACCCCCAACAAAGCCCCAACAAGCCGTAATAACATTGTCGGGAATGACCAGACTGTCACATTTCCGAAACATCCTGAGGAGAAGGCAGAAACAAAGTACCTTGGAGAGATTTTTAGTAAAAGTTAAAACATGGTGAGCTTCAATCGGTCCAAATAGGGAAAAGAGAGAGAAAAGAGAAGGGGGACTCTCCTTCCAAACAATAACATTTCCTCGTCCTCCCGTCTCAGCACTATCCTAACAGACACTACTCTTTACAGCAGAGTAAAGTAATGTTAAATTTCCATTTATTTCATCTAATTCTTTTTGTTTTTATGTACGTATTTTAGTATTAAGCAGTGTTTAAATTATTTTATACAACCCCATCAATGTATAATATGCCAATACAATAGGATTTTTTCATGGGAACGGATTAATTATTTTCCCTATATTTCTTAAGCGAAAATTCGTTCGGTATACGTCCTGTTTGGTGTAAGTCCAAGGTCCTGGAATGGATTAAGGACGTGTACCGAGGTACCACTGTATTTCTTTGTATCTAGAACCATTCACTATTAATGTATGCCCCTTGAAGGATTCACAAATAAAGGTAAAGTACTACAGGCACTGGAAATTAAAAAATTACCTGATAGATTAAATATTAAAGATGGGACACTACAAGCATAGCTCTACTACTGTTGCCACATGTACAAAGTCGCATCAAAAATGTATCAGCAATTTTCATGGCTACATATTTTATAAGATATATCGGTGCTTTTAGTAATTAAATTTACAAAAACTTGGCATAATGACATACTGTGTGAACTTTCCACAAATATTTTCTTTAACGTTATATGGTATTTCGGAGTTATGGCAGGAATGGGAATAGGAATGTTCTTCCTTGGTTTGTGTTGGGAGTGGTGGTCATGATGGCTACCCTCAGTAAGTTTGGACTTACAGATGGCTTGAATTTATTGCTATGGAACTCTCGCAGATCTTGAGAAATTGCTGCTAAATAAAAATATGTTACATTATGACTGATGTTAGCCAAATTATTATTATTTTTTATTTATTATAAAAAAAGAAGCGCTAAATCCAGGGCTTTTACAGAGTTGCCAGTGTTAGCCAAAAAAAAGTATTATTTAATTAGGTGGTTTTAAGGTATATTCTCTGGGGAGGGTTACTAGGAATTCCTTGTAACAAGAGCTTCCTCACCTACATCAAGTCACCTTGAAAGGTGTATGAAAATAAAATAAAAGTTTAACAAAACAAAGAAATTATGTAGGAATGTGTTGAGCAAAATTTCTAGAAAATTTTGCTCTTGAAAAGTGATTGTACTGAAACCAAAAGTTAAATGTTTTTTTTTATTTTTTAATAAACTAGTATTTTTTTTATTTGTAAACAGAAAGAACTATAGGAAGCAGAAGAGTTCATATTGAAAACAAAAATCCTTATTGCTATTGCTTATCATAAGAGAACTCACGTCATTTTCTTCCATTAGTCCAATATTAATCAATACAGCATAAGGCTGTGTATTTTATAGGTAGTTCTAAATTTCTTGGATCAAGAGCACTTCAGATAAGGCAAGCTCTTGATGGAAAGGATGAAGGAGTGATCACTCAGGTTACAGTGTGGTGATCAACAGTTGGAGCTCTGAATAACTTGTTATGTTACCTGAAAACATGTTAAGTGAACCAAAGAACATTCCTTAGTTGGATGTAGTCTGAGGTAGTGCATAAATCATATAGCCAAAAAAAAAATACATATAAGTAATTCTAACAATTCTGTTAGTTGTTGCTGAACTTCTGACCGCCCTTATAAATTTTATCACCTTTCCTCACCCTTGGGAGTTCAGATCAAGCATATTACACAGTTCACACACAATACCCTGCAACACTGTATGATCCTGTGGATGAGTTTCGCGCTTTAGTTTTTTTTCTAATAATCTGAACTTGTTAACCTTGAAATTGTGGAGAGAATTGGGCTTCAAAGCCTTTGTGTAGGGCAAAACATGTCAATAAAGAGATCGATTATACTGCACTTGTCACTCCAGCATCACTAACATGCAATTCTTAACTCTGGGTGCCATGGTTAATATCCAGAGGATGTGATGGGTGATTTAACCCTTTGAGGGTTTCGTCGTACTAGTACGTCTTACGCGTAGGGGTTTTTTTGACCGTACTGTAGTTCTCATTTAAATTTTTCTAGCGTCCTCAAATCTTGTGGGAGAAAGCTGGTAGGCCTTCATATGAAAGAATGGGTCTATGTGGTCCAGTGTGCACAGTCTAAAAAAATCCTGCAGACACCCTAAGTGGCATGTAATGAGAAAAAAAAATACTTTTTCCATTTTTTATTTAATAAATGTCAGAGGACTTTGCGTGTATTTCGTATGTATTTATGTTGTAATATTGTGTAGTTTTCTTGGTCTCATTTTATAGAATCGGAGACATATTTCTGAAATGAGATGATTTTGACTGGTTTTACAATGAAAGGTGCCTTGAAATTGAGCTCACAAGTAGCAGAAATGTTCCATTTTTCAAACTTCAATAGTAAACAAATCGTGCCAAAGCGTGCAATACACGTCTACTGGTGAGTCTAATATTCTTTCACAACGTGCACCAATAATATTTTATACCATTTTTTCACCTAATTGAGTAGTCTGATAACAAGTAAATCTTATATTTTTTGTGAGAATAAAATTCAAGTGGAAAGCAAAGATATATAAGGTGTGGGGCCCTATGAGACGTGACCAATGACTAGAGGAAATGTCATTTTAGTGCCAGGAATGTCTTTTTGTTTATAAATGGACCCTATTCCGAACTTGGCATCTTTGTAATTTGTGTGAAATTGGCAAGAATTGTAATTGATGACCACTGTACTGGAATGTTGAATTGATAAATGGGTGGTTTCTTGCACCCATTCGGTTAGAAAAATAATGGAGTTCTGGGCGAATAATGTATTCATGTTTTTTGTCGCACAGTAGTATACAGTGAAATTGCGCCGAAAACGGGGCTCTCAAAGGGGGCAAAATCGCCTCGATCCGTAAAACATGTCCTAAAGAGGACCGCTAACTTGTGCAGTTAGCGCATAATTTCCATATAGTTTTCGCTATAGTATTTCAAACTTTTGGGTGTCGTTTATGATTCGGAGAAAAGATTCTCTATCTTTTCAATAAGAGAAATATAATTTTTTTTTTTTAAATTGGCAAACCTGAGAACGTGTTTCGGAGGAGGGCCTGTCGTCCCTCAAATATATATAAAAAGGAGGTTTTTAAAGAGTTCCACAGAAAATCAATTGAATGAACAAACTTGAGAAGATATTCGTCAGGTACATCATTGTAACTGGTTTGCATGGCGATGATTTTTACATCAGGGTGAAACTAGCCCTACCAACATTACCCCTTCCCTACAAATATGGCCTTCATCCACTGGTTAACCATGGCACAGAGGGGAAAAATGCCACATGAACCAATTTTTCTAACAGGATTTGGCATGCAAACGCTGATCTAACAAAAAAAAAATTTATTTTTACTTTTCCTCTATAAATTTACCTCTTCAAGGGGAGCTCCTTGGCACAGTGAAGAGGCTCTTGGTCTGAGGAATTAGATCTTTTGGTCTCCTTCCTCAGACTGAACCTAATTACCCCCCAATCCCCCTTCCCTACCCCTCCCTCCCCATATCCCCCTTTTTTACCTCTTTCCTCTCCTCTCCCCACCCTCCCCTTGTTTCCCGTCTCGTTTGTGGCCTCTGGGGTTCTCCCCTCTGGCATTACAGTTTCTAGGTAGGGGTGGTGTGTAGGGGTTGGTCTCATGCCGTGAGGTCCCTCGGGGGTGGTGCGGTTTGCCATGGAATCTGAATTATCTGAAGGTGCCCTGCTTCCTTCCCGGATTTCCGGGAAGAGGGCGGGGTACCCTTCAGGTAATGGGTGTATCTCTGGAAGCTGCCTCTAGGTTTTGGGAGGTGGCGGCTGAAGGGGGCATGCTTTGTGGTGGGTTTCCGACTGCCCTTTCTTTTGTCTGCAGAAGTAGCTCGGTAGATGTGAGGCTGCTACCTTGGAGTGCTGGTTTACTGGCATGAGGGTAGGGTATGGCACGGGTTCCATGCTGCATCTTCACTGCCCGTCGGCTCGAGGCCCTCTCGGATGAGGAGGTGAACTTCCAGCCCTTCCATGCCTCCTAGTGACTGTCACTCTTTTTTTTCTTTCCTTTCTTTCTTTTTTTTCTAAAAATAACAAGAAAGGAGATATCATGAAACAAGCACCTTTATTATGGGGTCTTTACCTAATGAAACCCTTCCTCTTCCCAGACCCCTTTCTGATCCCACACCCTGTTCTGACCCGGTTTCATTATCGGTCCATTCTCTCTACTCTTCTCATACCCCTGTACCTACTGCCGGTGACACTTTGTCACCTGCTTGAGGTGCTGTGGCGTCACCCATTTCTGTCCATGCTGCTACTTCTAGCACACCTTTCACAATGCATCTGGCTTTCCCTAACACGGCGCGACGGTTTTCGGATCACCCGCCTCCCTCGGGTCAGACCACCTGCTGTACTATTCCTAAATGCCCAAGACAACCTACTGATGACAGTTCATCGATGATTGCTCAAAAGCAACCAACACAACACTCACTACCTTTGTGTACCGGGTTAATGCATGCGCAATGGACAAAATTCTTTTCTTTACAAACGATGTCTCAAACGGATTATCTGTCTGATCATGGAATTAGTAAAACTCTTTTAAGGCACGTTGGCCAAAATATATCTTTCCACGCTCTTTGAAGCAGTGCACATGTCGTAACTGTACAGAATTCAGAGCAAGCTCAGCTCTCTCCTGCATCACTTCCATTGATAACGTACCAGTCACTGTTCGTAAAATAATTTCAATAATTACTTTTGAACCTATTGTCCATTGTCGACAGGAATATAATTGAATCATGTTTCATAAAAAGCCTTTTTGAAAATATGAATATATCCTTTGGTTTATATAAATTAGATTCATTTATAATAAATAGAACTGTTGTACAACTATGATAAACTTCTCTAGTTTTAAGTAGTCAGTAAGCCATTAAATTAAGCCGTCCCATAATGCCTAGGCATAATAGAGGCTCTCTTTTTTATTTATTTATTTATTTATTTATAATTTGAGCACACTTACAGAGGTACAAAAAAAATACAGATAAGAGCAGCATGCCAAAGCCACTTATACTATGCATAGCATTACGGGCTGGCTTAAAATTAACTTAAGATTAACTAAGCAATGATGAAATCAGTGAAAAACATTAATGTAAACTGATTACTATAAAGCACAAGTGAGTATTACAAAGACAGGTCATATGGTTGCATGCATTGTTGTAAATTCAGTAGAATGGAGTATTCTGTTAGGTAGTGAATTTAAAAAATAATAAAGTTAGATTGGGTTTTAGGTTTAACATTTATGTGATATAATTGTGAGAAACATTTAAGATATACAATTTATAAGGTTCAGTTATTCAGTATTTATTTGGTTTTGGGTGAGTAAGTGATCTTTGAGAAGAGACTTGAATTTATAAACAGGTAGTGTTTCTTTTATATTAACAGGTAATGAATTCCAGATTTTAGGGCCTTTTATGTGCATTGAGTTTTTGCATAGCGTGAGATGGACACGAGGAATATCAAAGAGTGATCTGTGCCTTGTGTTATGGTCATGTGTTCTGTTGAGGTTGGCAAGGAGATGTTTGAGGGGAGGGTTAATATCAGAGTTGAGTGTTCTATGTATGTAATAGGTGCAGTAATAAGTATGGATGTTTTGTATGGTGAGTAGGTTGAGTGTATTGAATATTGGTGGAGTGTGCTGCCTGTAGTGAGAATTTGTTATCATTCTAACTGCAGCCTTTTGTTGGGTAATTAGTGGTCTGAGATGGTTACTTGTTGTTGAGCCCCATGCACAAATTCCATAGGTGAGATAGGGGTAAATAAGAGAGTGATATAGGGCCAGGAGGGCTGACTGTGGAGCATAGTACCGTATCTTCGATAGTATGCCTACAGTCTTGGAAATTTTCTTAGAAATTTGTTGTATATGTGTATGAAATTTGAGTCTATTATCATTATTATTGTAAATACATAACTTCAATGTACTACTTGCAAATAAATAAATTTGAATCTGAATTTGAATTCTTGCAGTGGTACTGTGGTCTTATTGCATACCATTATACAGAATGATTTTTTGTTTTACGGCAATATTTTAGAACAATTAGTCCTTCAAAACCTCCCTATTCTTAAGGTAGATACATCCTGCATGCTCGTGGACGGAGGTGCTTTCCTAGTAACATCGCTCGTTTAGCCTTCGACAGCTGTGAACTTCTGTTCTGTCCATATTGTGGGCCATCATTTAGAGGTCCGTCAAGTAGTTCCCACTCCCCAACAGTGTCGTAATTGCTAGCATTTTGGGCACCCCGCTAAACACTGCAGATCTGCGGTGGAATGCTCGATCTACAGTGCAGATCATTCCAATACGTCTTTCAGTCTTCCCCCCTCGTCTCAATTGCAAGGAACCTCATCCTTCCTTTTCCTGCTGTTGCCAGGTCTATTGTAATGAACGAGAGATCCGTTACCTTAAAGAGCATAAGGGCCTTACTTACACTATGGCAGTCTCTCAGCTCCACCTTCAAAGAAAACTTCCTTGTGTCCTGTATGCTCGAGTAGCCCACAGACCTTCAACCCTAACAGTCCTTCTGCCTCCCAATCCCTCCACATCTGTGTCTTCCAGGGTCACACCCTAGTTTCTAATGCTCTTGCAGTTTTATCCTCTTGACAATCCTACCTCCGCACCACATTCTACTTCTACTTCTTCACCTTGCTCGCTTACTTCTCAGTCTACTAGACCTCGCAAACCTACACTTTCTTCATGAGCATCACCTGTACAGAATCTATCTTCTACCTCAGAGACTAATTCTCACCCCCTTTCCAGCTCTCACACAAAGGTAGAGGTTCACCCCCCCCCCTAGTTTAGTTCCCTCTTCATCTGTTACCCTCCAACCTCCTTCTTCTCCTGTTACACTGCAGGACTCTTCTCCCCCAGCCAACTCATCTCTCCAGGCTCATATTCCCCGCCCTCCTCAGACCTCTTTGGTTGCCTCCAAGGTTATTCCGACCTTTACTTGCAATGCCTCTCCTGTCTCTGACATCATGGCATCGTCGGCTTCCTTATCAACTGAGACGTTGGACGCTATCTCCAGCTATATAGCAGAGACGACACCCCCATTGGACACCAACGCACCTCCTCCTACCCCTTCTATTTCACGACCCATGCAACAATTTATTCCTCCACAATATTCTAATTCTTCCTTACACGCTTACCATTGCCCCCACACGTTAACTTTACTGATCCTAGAAGCCCATAGGTTTCATCATTTCTTATCATTTTTATTTTTGTACATAATGTCTTTCTTACAATGGAATATTCGTGGCCTTAGGAGCAATCGAGAACTCCAATTGTTGCTCTCTCAGTTGTCCCCAGTATGTGTTGGGTTGAAAGAGCCCAAATTATTATTATAATAAAAAAGAAGCGCTTAGCCACAAGGGCTATACAGCGTAAAGAGCCCAAAATTTGTTCCGCTGTCATTCACCCCATTTTGGGCTACTTGCTGTTACAGTCTTCCAGTCCTTTACCTGACAAATCATTTAATGAAAGCATACTTCTTGTATGTGTTAATATACCATATCAACAAGTTTTTGTTCGTTCCCCACTGCATTATACTGCACCTCACATTTATTTACACCGATGGTTTAAATAAAATAATTTCATCTCTACCACCTCCCATATTGTTGTTGGGTGATTTTAACACTCACCATCACCTGTGGGGAGTCCCACTGCGACTCTTGTGTTGATTAGTTGGAGAGACTTCTCACTTCTTGTCCTCATGTTTTAAACACGGGTGCTCCTACCCATTTTGACTCTTGTACTCGGTCTCTCTCCTGCATTGATCTTTCTATCTGTTCCTCGCCCATTGCACTCGATTTCGCGTGGTCTGTTCTTCCAGAGTTACACGATAGTGATCACTTTCCCATCCTTCTTACTTCTTACTAGGGTTGGAAACAGTAAATGTATAAAAGGCATTCAGCATGAAGTTATAAATAAAGACAATAGAACAGGTCAGAAAACAAAGGGGGACAGCAGAGGGCAGCAAGGGACTAGCTCCCTTAAGGTTTACTATACTAATAGCAGGAGTGTTAGAAATAAGATAAGGAGTTTAAGTTTAAAAATTTGCAAGTGCAGGAAACATAGATATTTTTGCTAAAAACGAGACCGGGGCTCAACTGAAAGATAGAGAGTTGCCCTAAATGCCCACATACAAGGTTTAAAAATTATTCCACACGGGACGGGGTTAAAACGGGAAAAGGGGGGGAGTAGCGATGTATGTCGGGAGAAAAAATTTTAAATTTTGTTGTGTTAGACAAGATATTAAATTGGGGAAGCGTCAGCCACTGAACCCTTTTTGGTTACGCTTCTCGAGGGCCGAGAAAAAAATTTTGGTTTTGATTTACAAAGGCCCCCAAAACTTGATAGGGGGTGCAGTTTAAAAATTTATGGGACGAAATTTGTAAAGGCATCTTTCATACGAAAATTTTTGTCTAATGGGGATTTTTAACTATAGACAATTGCTGGAAAACAATTTTTACAGGAAATTTTTGAGTCGGGTACTTTCTTGATACGATCCAGGGTTGTTTTTTTAAAACCCGTTTGTGACAGAGCCAACTAGGGGAAATAACCCTCCTTTACTTGGGTTTTTGCCAGTAGGGGGGAAAAATAATTAAAAAATCTTGGGTTAATGATGAGGGTTGGGGAGAGTGATCACCAAAACACTCAGTTTTAACATCATGGGGAAATTCCCCCAATAATGGCAATCAAGTCTCCCCTCCCCGAAAATTTTGCTTGGCTGATTTCATAGGGCTGAAAAAAAATTTCTTTTGGTGGGGTGAACTGGGGGAAAAAAACCCGATAGGGGCCCGGGAGGTGGTGATGGTTGCCCAATATGCTTTCCAGGGCATAGTTCCCAGCTGCTCCGTCAAATTTGTTCCAAAAAAGGGGAAAACAGGGTCCCAAAAAAAAAATGTCCTAAAAGGATTTAACCAAAAGATTTTTAAAAATTGATTGGTCAAAAGAGAGGATTTTATAGGCAAATCAAAAAGGAGAGGGGGAATTAAAAAATCATTATTCAGTTAAAGAGAGAAATAAAAAAGGGGAAATTTGAAAAGCAAAAAGGGATTATGAGGTTAAATTGAAGAGAAACGAAGGGCTAACCCAAAAGGATTTTTTTCAGGTATACAGAAAATAAGATCAGGGGCCAAAAATAGGCCCCCTCAAAAGTTCCCCGGGTTTACTCAATGACAGGTAAGGAAATTTTGTAGAAAATTTTTAAACACATACTTTCCCCTTTAGTTTTTTTAAAAGGAGGATACCAGTGATATTCCAGTAATGTAAATTATGTGAACAGGACGATAAAAAAACTGTGCACTATTAGGGTCACAAGGGGACATGGTCCTTAGGAAAATAGATAAATTAAAACCTAAAAATCCCCAGGCCCTGATGAACTGTATGCAAGGGTTCTAAAGGAATGTAAAGAGGAGTTAGCACACCTTTGGCTAATTTTTTAAACCCATATCACTACAATGGCATGGTGCCAGATAAGTGGAAAATGGCAAATGTGATACCTATTTTCAAAACAGGTGACAGGCCCTTAGCTTCGAACTTAGACCAATAAGCCTAACCTCCATAGTGGGAAAATTTATGGAATCAATAATTGCCGAGGCAGTTCGTACCCAAACTTGAAAAGCATAAATTAATAACGAATCTCAGCATGGTTTTACAAAGGGACGTTCCTGCCTTACGAATTTATTAACTTTTTTCACTAAGGTATTTGAGGAGGTAGATCATGGTAACGAATATGATATTGTGTATATGGACTTCAGAAAGGCTTTTGACAGGGTCCCACATCAGGACTATTGAGGAAAATTTTAAAGCACATGGAATAGGAGGAGAAATTTTTTCCTGGTTTAGGGGCATGGTTGACAATAGGCAGCAGAGAGTTTGCTTTAAATGGGGAGAATCAGAGTGGGGAAGCGTCACGAGCGGTTTCCACGGGGTCAGTGTTGGGCCCCCTGCTGTTCACAATCTACATAAACGACATAGTGAGGGCATAAAGAGCGACATCGGCAAGTTTGCCGATGACACCAAATAGGCCGTCGAATTCATTCTGACGAGGACATTCGAGCACTCCAGGAAGATTTGAATAGACTGATGCAGTGGTCGGAGAAGTGGCAGATGCAGTTTAATATAGACAAATGCAAAGTTCTAAATGTTGGACAGGACAATAACCATGCCACATATAAAACTAAAAAAATGTAGATCTTAATATTACGGATTGCGAAAAAGATTTAGGAGTTCTGGTTAGCAGTAATCTGAAACCAAGACAACAGTGCATAAGGTTCGCAATAAAGCTAAAAGAATCCTTGGCTTCATATCAAGAAGCATAAATAATAGGAGTCCTCAGGTTGTTCTTCACTCTATACATCCTTGGTTAGGCCTCATTTAGATTATGCTGCACAGTTTTGGTCACCGTATTACAGAATGGATATAAATTCTCTGGAAAAATGTACAAAGGAGGGATGACAAAGATGATCCCATGTATCAGAAACCTTCCCTATGAGGATAGACTAAGGGCCTGAAAAATGCACTCTCTAGAAAGACGTAGAATTAGGGGGGATATGATTGAGGTTTTTTAAGTGGAGACAGGAAATAAAATAAAGGGGATGTAAATAGTGTGCTGATAATATCTAGCCTAGACAGGACTCGCAGCAATGGTTTTAAGTTGGAAAAATTCAGATTCAGGAGGGATATAGGAAAAGTACTGGTTTGGTAATAGAGTTTTGGATGAGTGGAACAAACTCCCAAGTACCCTTATAGAGGCCAGGAAAAGTTGTGTAGCTTTAAAAATAGGTTTGGGTAAATACATGAGTAGATGTGGGTGGGTGTGAGTTAGACCCGAAGCTTTTGCTAACGGGTCGGTTGCCGTGTTCCTCCTTGAGTCAATGTGACCTGACCTGACTAGGTTGGGTGCATTGGCTTAAGCCGGTAGGGACTTGGACCTGCCTCGCATGGGCCAGTAGGCCTTCTGCAGTGTTCCTTCGTTCTTATGTTCTTTTTGTTCTTATACGTATGCCCCAAAAATTTCGTAGCCCTCGGGTTTCCAATTTGCTCGAGCAGATTCTGACTTATACTCCCATCTTACCACCTGTTGTGAGGACCCCCTTTTGTCCTCTATTGATGAATTGGCACACCACTTTTCGACCTTAGTCCTAATTGCAGCCACGCGTTCTATCCCCAAAACCTCGGGTAGGCATTCTCAGGCATGTATACCTTGGTCTCCTACATGCGCCCCTGCAGTGTGTTTAAAATGTGTTGCATGGGGCTGTTATTGATATAATCGTACGTGGAGCATCTGTTGGATTTCAAGCGGGCAAGGGCAGTTGCTCGCCACATCATCCGCAACACTAATTATTATTATAATCAAGGGGAAGCGCTAAACCCGGAGGATTATACAGCGCCTGGGGGGGGGATGTGGAAGGCATTCAGGCTTAATTCGGGGAACTGGTGCACAGATCCCCTTCCCTAAATCAAGAACCCCTCATCAACATCAAGGAACCCCTTTCCCTTTAGGGGGCCGTAACGCTAAACACACTTGTTGGTGAGATTACATGTCTTTCCATTAACTTGTCTTCCCCTATGTGTGCAATTTGGAAAAGGTGCAGAAATTTTTGGTAA
>NC_069428.1:3078635-3096599 GCF_026875155.1 Cherax quadricarinatus | reverse complement strand
TTTTTTCAATTTTATCCAATCTTCATAAGGTAAGGTCATGAAACTTGAAAGTTTCTTCAGTTGTGTGTATTAAATTTAATATTTATTGAAAATTTTTCAATACTTTGTTTTGCACAAATTATCTATTCCATGTTTTTTAAGGGAAAATTCTGAAAAAGATTTTCACCTACGTGCTCAGGAACGGTTTAAACCCCCTTTTATCCTTACGTAAATATTCCTCTATTTTTTAAAATCTTTTTTGTCCCTTTCCCCTTTTAAATAAAGGGAAACTTGCTTTTGCCTTGTGTACCTTCCCTTCTTTTAATTTTATTAAATAATCCAATCCTCAAAATATTCCTGCTTAACACGTCAATGATCCCATTTCCATGGTTTTACCTCCTTTATTTACGTATGCTACGCCTCCCCACACTCATTTATGTTCTTCTTCACTCTAAAGATTTATACCTCCCATAAATTTTTTCCTTTCTTCGCACTTTAAAAATTAAAATAATCTCCCTCACAAAATCCTCTCCCACTCAAACCCCCATTCTCTTTTTTGCAAATCCATTCTCTCCTACTTTCCTTATTTTTACCCCCAAAATTTTTTTTTTCTTATAAACCTTCAGTCCCTTTACCACTCTTCATTGCTCTTTTTCTACTCTCTCACCACTCCTCCCCTTTCTTTTATCTCCAATTACTCTTTTATACCTTTCTGCTTTGTAAAACCCTCTTAACTAACTTTTTCTCTTTTATCCACCTTTAAAACTTCATTCCACCATCACTCCTCTCCTCCTGTACCAACCCTCCTATAACAAACTTTGCCCAAAATTTTCTGCATTTTTAAACTTTTCCCAACCCCAATCCTCCCCCCTTATTCTCTCCTTTTGCACTCTACCACTCTCTTCCCTTTCTTTTACTCTATTATACTCTACTCTTCTTAAACATTTCTGCTTTGTTTAAAAACTCTTCATAAGTAACTTTTTCTCTTTTATCACACCTTTATTCTTCATTCCACATCACTCCTTTTTCCCTCCGGTACCCACCCTCCTATAACAAAATTCTTTGCCCCAATTTAATACTGCTTTTTTAAAACTATTCCACCCTCTTCAACTCCCCCCCCCCCACGATATATACTTGTACCAGCCCACCTTTCTCCCAAATAGTTGTTATATTACAAACCCTTCCTCCTTGTTTAAAACTTCACTCCCTCTTGCTTGTTGTTACCATTTTCCTCTTTCCCATCTACTCTTATCTAATTGTGTTCAATAAATTTACGGGTTATTTTGGTAGGCGTAAGGGGTAGTAAAGTGATAAATCTTTTTGGGAGGCTTCTTTGTTTATTAATGTCGTGGTGGGTACACAGGTTGTGGTTTGCCCATGGCCGGGCGGGGCCCATCCACAGGAGAAGATGAGAGGCCTTGTGTGTTGTGTAGGCGCTGTGTGAGTGAGGGTGAGGAAGTCTGGTTACTGAAGTGGCAAGGCCCATAGGTGGCAGCCAGCATGGGCGAAATTTTTGACTAAGTGGCAGACGTGGGCTGTTGTGCTTGCCCCTACGCCGTCCGTCCCGACGCGAATATGGTGGTTAAAAAAACTCGGTCTCTCTCTCGTGGAACAGGGCACAGAACACAAATAAAACATTATATACTATGGACATGGAAAAAACTTCTACGGGGGGAAAAAACATGTGGGTGTGCTAACATCGTGGTCAAAGCAGTGAGGTCAAGGCCCATCACTGCCGCCTTCCTGCGTTGGACAAAATACTGCAACCAACAGGAGACCGCCGCGGTGAGCCTGTGACGTAAAAAAGGTTACGGCTCCCCTCTGGAATGTGTTAAGCTCTTCGTAGGGTCGTGCAGGTTTCACTCAACCCCCCCCTGGGGCACGAATGCTGGTGCCCTCGAGTGAGGCATCGACAAAACTCGGCAACTGGGCAGGATTTGGCAAGCGACTAAAGGAGGACACTTCTCGACTGGTACTGTCGCTGGGCTGTCACTGCCGGGAGCGTTGGAGCGAGTTGTGGAGCGAGTCGTGGCAGAGACGACTGGGCGAAACATCTGGGATTTGTAACATCATACACCAGACTGCAGTGAGAGAGCTAGCAGTCAAAGTGACATCTTCTTTGTGCAGGCTGCTCACTGAAGCTTGTGACCGAGGCTGACACAGCGCCTCCCGACAGGGCTAACTGCGGCTTGGCGAGTATCATTCGGCAGTTGGAGTTATAGCAGAGATTAGTTCTAAGCCCCCCAGACTTGTTTCTTACATATAAACTGCACTCTGAAGGTCTGGGGGGTGAAGTGAAACAAATCTCGGTGGGAATTCTAGCAGGTAGATTCTGCAGAACATCATGAGCGAGGGAGCATAAAAGCTTTCTGTACAAGAGGGCTCATACCTCAGGGCTGTCTGATAGCTTCAAACACACTGGTCACACGGGTGACTTAACCCACAGTGGTGCTACTCAGGTCTGGCTCAGACCTCACGGGGACACCCCGGAAACTTTTACAACACCGCGGTACAACATTGGCTTAAACTAGCAAATGATGCTTTTCTGTGCCATAAAATGACATGACATACTAAAATGTGAGAAACACTGACTGAGAGGAATTAAAAACAAACTATATCTTCTCTAAATTTCTTCTCGACAATACTGAAACAATTATGAACATTTGATGGTGACATCATGTGATGTCAGGCGTGATGTCGCAAAGGTGACGTCAGAGCACTGTGAGGTCAGCAGACATCTCGAGGGGACGCCCCGGGGGCCAGAACATCTCGAGGTGAGTCAGCAGACATCTCGAGGGTGACGCAGGCAGACATCGTGACGTCAGGGAATCGGGCAGCATCGTGGGTGACGTCGATGTGATGCGGGCAGCAAGACCAGCATGTGGCCTTGGGACATCTGGTAACTCACGTAGCTCGTAGGTCTACGTGACATCGCCACACCCAGTGGCGTCGTGACCCACGTGGCTCGTGATCTACGTGGCATTGCTGATCCACGTAGCTTGAGTGGCCTTGGGCACTCGGATACACAGCTCTGGCAATGAATCACACGAAAAACAGAAAAGAAAACACAGCAGAGGGAAGTGGGCAGTGGTGAGTGTATGGTAGTGTGGTGGCGAGGAGCTGGGTGAGTGTATGGCAGGGGAGCATCTGGCCTTTCCCTCCTCCTCCTCTCCACCCACAAACACGTGGAAAGCTCACACGGGGACCAGAATCACCACAAAACTCACCTCTGGCTTGCTGAAAACAGCTGTGCTGAGCTGAACAACAACAGCAGCAACTACAAGTGACGCTGAACACGTGACTTGAGAAACAGCGTGGGACACTGTAGCGGGGGGTCACGTGGGCCACTTACAATTCTCGAAGAAATTCGGGTAAATTTCGGCTGGATCCTGTTTGTCCCTGTGTCTGGATGCTGAAACGTGCAGACACAACATGGGGGGATAACTGGGTTGAGAGACGGATGCTTCTTGCATGGGATGATGAAGTGAAGATGATTCTCCCTCTTTCCTTCCTCTATCAGGGCAAACACAACTGCTGCGAACACCGCTGGTACCAATTATAACGAGTTTGTTTGGTGTTCTGGTAGCGGGTGGATAAAGATACGTCTTCGGAGGCTTCTTCGTTTATTGAAAGGTTGTGGTGGGTACACAGGCTTGTGTGTTTGTCCCCATGGCCCGGGCAGGGCCATCCCACGAGAGAGAGCTGGGAGGCCTTGTGTGTTGCTGCTAGGCCGCTGTGTGAGTGAGGGTGAGGCAAGTCTGGGTATACTGAAGTGGCAAGGCCTATAGGTGGCAGCACCAGCATGGCGCGAAATATGAACTAAGCTGGCAGACAGCATGGGCTGTCTGTGCAGACAGTACAGGCTGTCTACATAAATAATGATCCGATATATCAGTTGCCCCTCTATAAATGTGTACATCCTGGAGCCTACCCATCAACCTTTTATCCACCAATACATAATCTAACAAGCTGCTTTCATTATGTGCTATATCATACCTTGTATATTTATTTATCCTCTTTTTCATAAAATATGTCTTACATATTACCAAACCTCTTTCTACACATAGCTCAATTAAAGGTTCCCCATTTTCATTTACCCCTGGCACCCCAGATTTACCTACTACTGTCTCCACAACATTTTTGCCCACTTTATCATTGAAATCCCCAACCACCATTATCTCACACTTGGTCTAAAACTCCCCACACATTCACTCAATATTTCCCAAAATCTCTCTCCTCTCTACACTTCTGTCTTCTGCAGGTGCATATACGCTTACTATAACCCACTTTTCACATCCAACCTTTATTTTACTCCACACAATCCTTGAATTAATACATTTATAGTCCCTCTTTTTCTGCCATAACTTATCCTTCAACATTATTGCTACTCCTTCTTTAGCTCTAACTCTATTTGAAACCCCTGACCTAATCCCATTTATTCCTCTCCACTGAAACTCTCCCACTCCCTTCAGCTTTGTTTCACTTAAAGCCAGGACATCCAGCTTCTTCTCATTCATAACATCCACAATCATCTCTTTCTTATCATTTGCACAACATCCACGCACATTCAGACATGTACATGTATGTGTAGTGTGACCTAAGTGTAAGTAGAAGTAGCAAGACGTACCTGTAATATTTATGAGACAGACAAAAGACACCAGCAATCCTACCATCATGTAAAACAATTACAGGCTTTCGTTTCACACTCACTTGGCAGAACGGTAGTACCTCCCTGGGTGGTTGCTGTCTACCAACCTACTACATTAAAAATTTTTTATATTAAAGTCCAGGTTTTATTCCCTGGACCTCAGCAATGAGAGTCGCTTCTCTCTCCGCTGGGCAATGGTGACAATTATAATTATTATTATAATTATTACAATTATTATTATTATTATTATTATTATTAATGTGGCATCCTCGAGACATAAGACACACTTACTGATTTTAATGTGTACCTGCATGCCAACACTGTGTGTAAGTTTACTTAGGTACAGATACACATAAGTATAATTATCAGAGTACACGTGTATGTATATAAAATATGAAATAACTTTAAAACACTTGAAATTTTTGAAAGTTTCCAGACATAATGGAGAGACGCGGAGCTCACAGGGAATGTAAACAAACCGGGTGGGGTGTGGTGACTGTATTAGAAAGACAGGTGGGGGAGAGCCATATAGCGAGTTTTGGTCATAATTTGAAATGTCCATATTAGCGGAACACCGTAAAGCGGGTCCCTACTGTTTATCAAGTATTCGTGCAGGAACTTTGTTACTTCAGTGAAGTGAAATACATAATGTTTAGTTCAAATGTTAATCTGTTTGGAAACATCTGGACCGTAGTTTAACACATTGGCCATATCTCAGCAAAGTAGGGTGACCTGAAGGGCAAACATGTTCACCATCATTTTCTGTAGCTGTCTTTCCAGGTATATATGGACATCACAGTTCGAATGAACCAATGAACTGCAGCATCCCCACCCATCCTTCAGAATGCAGGCACTATACTAACTGCCTCCAGTATTCAAATCTGGCTTCTAAGTTTCCCCGAAATTTTCCTTTATGGTACCTTGCTTAAACCCCATCAACACATCAGATTTGAAAAAACCTGTGTTCACCGACTCTGATCTAACATGCACATACACACCTGCTGAATGTTCAATCCCATCCTCCTCCCAACCCTTCCTGCAGTGTTCCATACACCTCCTTCCATCCACCTTGGAATAAATTTATTATTTATTATCACACTGGCCGATTCCCACCAGGGCAGGGTGGCCCGAAAAAGAAAAACTTTCACCATCATTCACTCCATCACTGTCTTGCCAGAAGGGTGCTTTACACTACAGTTTTTAAACTGCAACATTAACACCCCTCCTTCAGAGTGCAGGCACTGTACTTCCCATCTCCAGGACTCAAGTCTGGCCTGCCGGTTTCCCTGAACCCCTTCATAAATGTTACTTTGCTCACACTCCAACAGCACGTCAAGTATTAAAAACCATTTGTCTCCATTCACTCCTAAACAAACACGCTCACGCATGCCTGCTGGAAGTCCAAGCCCCCCGCACACAAAACCTCCTTTACCCCCTCTCTCCAACCTTTCCTAGGGGCCCAACCCCTACCGCCTTCCTTCCACTACAGACTGATACACTCTTGAAGTCATTTTTTTCGCTCCATTCCTCACATGTCCGACCACCTCAACAACCCCTTTCCTCGCCCTCTGGACAACAGTTTTGGTAATCCGCACCCCCTCCTAACTTCCAAACTACGAATTCTCTGCATTATATTCACACCACACATTGCCCTCAGACATGACATCTCCACTGCCTCCAGCCTTTCCTCGCTGCAACATTCATCACCCATGCCTCACACCCATATAAGAGCGTTGGTAAAACTATACTCTCATACATTTTCCCCCCTTTGCCTCCAAGGACAAAGTTCTTTGTCTCCACAGACTCCTAAGTGCACCACTCACTCTTTTCCCTCTCAATTTTGGTTCACCTCATCTTTCATAGACCCATCCGCTGGGCACGTCCACTCCCAAATATCTGAATACATTCACCCCCTCCATACTCTCTCCCTCCAATCTGATATTCAAACTTTCATCACCTAATCTTTTTGTTATTTCCCCATACCTTACTCTTTCCTGTATTCACTTTAATTTTCTTCTTTTGCAACCCTACCAAATTCATCCCCCAATTTTCTGCAACTTCTCTTCAGAATCTCAAGAGCACGTGTCTCAGCAAAGAGCAGCTGTGACAACTCCACTTTGTGTGTGATTCTTTATCTTTTAACTCCACGCCTCTTGCCAAGGGCCTCGCATTACTTCTCTTACAACCCCATCTATAAATATATTAAACAACCACGGTGACATCACACATCCTTGTCTAAGGCCTACTTTTACTGGGAAAAAAATTTTCCCTCTTTCCTACATACTCTAACTTGGGGCCTCACTATCCTCGTAAAAACTCTTCACTGCTTTCAGTAACTACCTCCTACACCATACACTTGCAAAAATCTGCCACATTGCCCCCTTATCCACCTGTCATACGCCTTTTCCAAATCCATAAATGCCACAAAGACCTCTTTAGCCTTATCTAAATACTGTTCACTTATATGTTTCACTGTAAACACCTGGTCCACACACCCCTACCTTTCCTAAACCTCCTTGTTCATCTGCCCATCCTATTCTCCGTCTTACTCTTAATTCTTTCAATAATAACTCTACCATACCTTTACCAGGTATATCAGCAGATTATTCCCCTATAATTTTTGCACTCTCTTTTATCCCTTTGCCTTTATACAAAGGAACTATGCATGCTCTTGCCAAAACCCTAGGTACCTTACCCTCTTCCATACATTTATTAATAATTGCACCAACCACTCCAAAAACTATATCCCCCCCTGCTTTTAACATTTCTATCTTTATTTCCCCTCAATCCCGGCTCCTTACCCCCTTTCATTTTACCTACTGCCTCCGAACTTCCCCCACACTCACAACTGGCTCTTCCTCACTCCTACAAGTGTTATTCCTCCTTGTCCTATAACGAAAATCACAGCTTCCCTATCTTCATCAACATTTAACAATTCCTCAAAATATTCCCTCCATCTTTCCCAATACCTCTAACTCTCCATTTAATAACTCTCCTCTCCTATTTTTAACTGACAAATCCATTTGTTCTCTAGGCTTTCTTAACTTGTTAATCTCACTCCAAAATTTTTCTTATTTTCAACAAAATTTGTTGATAACATCTCACCCACTCTCTCATTTTTCTCTCTTTTTACATTGCTTCACCACTCTCTTAACCTCTCTCTTTTTCTCATTATACTCTTCCTTTCCCTTTCATCACTTTACTTTGTAAAAACTTCTCATATGCTAACTTTTTCTCCCTTACTACTCTTTTACATTCATTCCACCAATCGCTCCTCTTCCCTCCGCAACCCACTTTCCTGTAACCCCAACTTCTGCTGAACACTCTAACACTACATTTTTAAACCTACCCATACCTCTTCAACCCCATTGCCTATGCTCTCATTAGCCCATTATCCCTTTCCCAAAAGCTGTTTATATCTTACCCTAACTGCCTCCTCTTTTAGTTTATAAACCTTCACCTCTCTCTTCCCTGATACTTCTATTCTCCTTGTATCCCATCTACCTTTTACTCTCAGTGTAGCTACAACTAGAAAGTGATCTGATATATCTGTGGCCCCTCTATAAACATGTACATCCTGAAGTCTACTCAACAGTCTTTTATCTACCAATACATAATCCAACAAACTACTGTTATTTCACCCTACATCATATCTTGTATACTTATTTATCCTCTTTTTCTTAAAATATGTATTACCTATAACTAAACCCCTTTCTATACGTAATTGTGTATAAGACGTGTTCTTGTCTTTTATTATATTTCTTTAATTTTGCAGGGCGGGTGTAGATGAGGGCATTGACTGGCTGGTGGAATGCATCAAGAGGAACAGTGATGTTAGACCCTCACTCAACCATGATGACACCTGATTCATTATCTTTGTAGGTTTCCAGAGCTATATTTTAAGAAAGCTGCACTTGGGTTGGTAAAGGTTTTTTATTATGGGGAGCTTAAAAGGACAATAGTGTGTTCTGTTATGAGTGAAGAAATTTTTTTTTTTTTTTTTGAGAGCATAATTTTAGAATTAACATGGATTTAATAAAATGAGAAGAAAAATTCTGTTTATTTTGTGATACACTCTTAAGTTTAAATTTAGTGAATGAATCTTCTGCAATAAACATATTGCCATAATTTTATTAATACTATCAGTTGGTAATATGAGCCGTCATCAGCAGTATAATAAAATGATGAATATATTATTTTTTTGAAATTACCTTACAGAAAAACACACACACACCAACACACACATACATACATACATACATACATACATACATACATACATACATATATGGATTTAATAATTATGTTAGAGGATATAATTTTCTGCATGTATTATACCTAAAAGTAGTAGTGGTAGTAATTCTTTATTTGTTCAATAGTAATAATAATAATAATAATTTTGAAACTTCAAAGTAAGAAAATTAACGTATATACAGTGGACCCCCGGTTTACGATCAGCTCCCAATGCGACCAATTATGTAAGTGTATTTATGTAAGTGCGTTTGTATGTGTATGTTTGGGGGTCTGAAATGGACTAATCTAATTCACAATATTCCTTATGGGAACAAATTCGGTCAGTACTGGCACCTGAACATACTTCTGGAATGAAATAATATTGTAAACCGGGGGTCCACTGTATTATGTGAGAGCAGTGTTATGGAGTTTCATGGTGAATCAGCATCTCGCAAGTATTAGCAGAAATGATCAACAACGCTGCTATTTTTAGTATGCATGATAATTTTACACTTTGTTAAACTTCTACTGTTATTTGTATGCATATTGTAACCTAAAATTTCAACTATGTCAAAAAGTTCCTCAGACTTCTAAGCTGTAACAAGTTTTCTTACAGATATTCTCACACCCACCCCTTGCTTACCACCTGTTCCCTGCAACCCCTTCCCTGGCACCCCTCCCCACCACCCCTTCACCACCACCTGCTCCCTGTGACCCTGTCCCCAACACCCCTTCCCAATACCCCTTCCCTCCTCCCCTTCCCCAACACCTCTTCCCTCCCACCTTTTCCCAACCACCCATTCCCACCACCCCTTCTCCGACATTCTTCCCCAAACACCCCTTCCCCAGCATCCCTTCCCCAACACCCCTTCCCCAACACCCCTTTCCCCAACACCCCTTCCCCAACACCCCTTCCCCAACACCCAACACACTTTCCCAACCATCTTTGGAGCTCACATGGATCCTTGTCCTTAATGTAATTTTGTCCTTCTTTATCTGATTCTTTCACAGACATGTCACTCTATTATTAGTCTCTAATGCTTCAGCATCACCAGAAAAGCATTACAGAATGATCAATGCATTGTGAGAGGCTTAAGTTTTTTTTTTTTTTTTTTTTTACCCTATGTGGGATCTCTATATTACCTTACTTAAAGCTACACGTATGACTTAAGTGTGCCAGTTGTGTCACCTTGTAATCTCCTCTGCACCTGTGGATTTGAAACATGCTTGGTTTGAGGCAGAGGCATCGCTAGGGTTGGTGTCACCCGGGGTGGAATCTTTAGTGTCACCTGGGGTGGCATCTTTGGTGTCACCCCATGAAATCCAAGGGTGGGGACATATGGGGAGTAAACTCCAGTTACATCACTGCTGCATGCCCAGTGACTAATGTTTAGCAATGAGAATGTTTAAGGGCCATAAACTGAGCTTTATTAATGGTAAAATAAATAATCGTAGTAATATTGAGGAAACGAACTCAAATACCACTTTGAGTATAGGCAACAGATCCTACATTTATTCAACTTCAACAATGAAAAAAAAAAAACTTTAAAAATAAAGAAAAAACACTAGTTCCGATTTGACCTTGAGTATAGGTAATATCTCAGTGAATCTGATATTTCAGTTCTTTGTCTTCAATCCTGCAAAATCATTTATTATATCAAAATCAATGATTTTTCCCTATATAGGCATATTTGCATTCTGTAATCCTATAATAGGCTATGTAGAAACGAAGGATTTTCTCTTACGTTGCTGCAGCATGGTTTTGGTCATTAGTGTTACCTTCTTTAGAGGCTCTATGGTACCACCCCCTAAATGGTGTCACCTGGGGTGGCCCACTCTCCCTTACAGCGCCACTAGTTTGAGGCTTATAATTTGTTCTGACAACTTGCTTGATTTACAACATGTACAATATATCCTTTCTGTATAAACTTTTCTTGGTATACTGGCAGTTAAATTTTACTAATGGCTATTGTATATCAGGTATTTTAATTTTAAGGTTTTCATTGGACCACTAATGTTAATCACATACAAAAACATAAATCTTCACTTCAGTAATGTAAAACTTCTGCATACTGACCTCGGAAAATTTAAAACTAATTTTAGAAGGTAGAAGACAAGCATTGATTATGAAGAGTTACTCTTGGAGGTCTGTATTTTTCTTTTTAACCCAGAATGAATATATTTTTTAAATATTTCACAATATAATCAAAATGATGATTATGTAGTATTTACCCACTAATGTAAGAGGTTTCATCCGAGGGCATGTTAACTCTCATTTTTTCCTTTGTTCGTGTGCGTGCCTGCATATGTGTGTGCGCGTGTGTGCATGTGAGCATGTATACATGCACTGCTCTAATTCTATTACCCAATGCAGCCTTCAAGGGAGGTTTCTTGATGCTGGGGAGAGACTCTTGATCCAAGGAAGTGGACCAGTTCTCCTTTTCCATGAATCAAACCTGATTGCCTCCCATTTCCCCAGGCATTATATGACCCCTATGGGTTTAGCACTTTCTCCTATAATAAAAATCTAATGTAAAATTTTCTTCTTCCTGGAGTTATCTTCATTTTGTTTTCATTAATTTCCTACTTGAATTCAATATAATTAGTAAGTAATTCAGCTTGTACTGCATACTGAAATAACCTTAATAATTATGACAGCCACTACACATTTCTGGTAATTGTGTTCGTGGATGAAGTACAGTGAGAGACTGGCTATCAGAGTTAGTAGTGAGAGACTGGCTGTCAGAACTGGTAGTGAGAGACTGGCTGTCAGAACTAGTAGTGAGAGACTGGCTGTCAGAACTTGTAGTGAGAGACTGGCTGTTGGATCTAGTAGTGAGAAACTGGCTGTCAGAACTAGTAGTAAGAGACTGGCTGTTAGAACTAGTAGTGAGAGATTGGCTGTTGGAACTAGTAGTGAGAAACTGGCTGTCAGAACTAGTAGTAAGAGACTGGCTGGCAGAACTAATAATAATATAATATCTTTATTTCTACAAGTACATGTACAAGGTATACAGGCCTAGCTGACATCGATGACATACTACTACATAGAAAGCCACTTGTTATGCAGAGCATTTTGGGCAAATTAAGTCAGCTTTGTCCCAGGATGCAACACACACCAGTCGACTAACACCCAGGTACCCATTAGTAGTGAGAGACTGGCTGTTGGAACTAGTAGTGAGAGACTGGTTGTTTGAACTTGTAATGAGAGATTGGCTGTCAGACCTAGTAGTGAGAGACTAGCTGCAGGTTAAGGGTACAGTACTAGGTGAGAATAAAATGTTAAATATCACTTCAAGGTATGATCAGAGAAATGCTCTTATTGAACTTTGATTTATTTTCCAGTGTTTCATAATGATAGACCTTTATTAGCCATGTTTTAAAAGATAATCTATAAAAATTTGTCTGTATTTGATATGGGCATTTTTGTGTAATGTGTGACAAATATACTCATGTGTATGTATACAGTTAATGTATTTTAAAATATGTACACATGGTTGAACTAAGAATTGGTAATAAAAAGTTTATAAGTAAATTTTTATTATATTCTTTTTCTCTAATGATGGTTAAATCATTAACAAGTAAAAAATAAAATTACCTCCATTTTAAACATTCAAAAGGGCTTGCATTTTAAAGCAACTAGTTCTTGATCCAAAGAATTGTATTTATCCTCCCTTTCCTTGGATCAAATCTGATTGCCTTCCATTCCATGTGCTGTATAACCATAAGTTAAGTACTCATCCTCTACATATAATAATGATGGCTGTGGAGGTGACTTGCAGCTCAGTGGCAGGGTATATTGGCTCACAACCTAAAGGATTTAGGTTCAATCCAAGGTTGGCCAAGTAGTGATGACAGGTGCTAGACTAGTGCTTAATATTTTGTAAAAAAAAAAAAAAAATCTCATTTGTGTTATGAAAGTGAAACTGAACAATTGCAATTTTGTATCTGTTCCCCTCAAGGAGGTGCCTGGATGCCGGGGAAGGACTCTTGATGCTGTATAAAGAATTGAACCCAGCTTCTCTTTTCTTGACTTGAATCAGAATGCCTCATTCCACTAGGTGCTGTGGTGAAACCTTACAAAAATATGGTATTAAATAATGAATGTATATATTTTAAGGAACATACAGAGTTCTGAATAGCATATAAGTAGCCAAGCTCAAGATGCATGGGAGGAAGACTGGTATGGCAAGCTGAAAATTTAGAGGATTATTATAAAAAAGAACTGCTAAACCACAAGGGTTATACAGTGCAGCAGGGCAGGGAAGGATGCAGGGGGAAATGGGTGGCAAGAAGGAGAGGGATGATTATTAGGGTATGGAGTGCAGTGGGACAATGGATAGTTCAGGGGTAGAAGGTAGCTAGAGATTAAGGTAGAAAGGACAGAGGAGAGTGCTAGAGACATCATCATCAGAGTTTGTGTAGTAAATCAGTTGCTGTCAAAAAGTCAGTGAGAGAGAGTCTGTATTAAAGGAGGATCCATCAGCAAGAAGGGAAGGTAAAGAAAGGGCAGCGGAGTGGAGACAATGTTGGAGGTAAATTCTGCATGCTCGTTGGTAGAGTGGACAATCCAACAGAATGTGGCTAACAGATACTGGAACTTGACAATTCTCACAGAGAGGAACAGGGTGCCTCTCCATGAGATACCCGTGAGTAAGACGAGTGTGGCTGATGTGAAGACGGGAAACAGTAGTCTCCCAACCTCGACACTGATGACAAGAAGACGGCCAGAAACCTATACTCGGTTTAATAGAATGAACTTTGTTATGGAGCAGATCAGACCAATGTTGCCAACAGGTGCGAAGGTGAGTAGCAATTTCAGCAAAATAGTCTGTGAATGGAACACTGCTATATAAAACGGGGAGATCTGTATGCTGCCCCGTACAGCAGTGTTGTCCGTTCTTCCCCTGTACCCACATCCAGGGACCCAGCAAAAAAAAAATATCTTTGTGTTTGTTAGAGATATGATGTAACCAAAGTTGGATGGGAAGAACTAGGGGGTGAGGTGTATCAAATTTTGTATAGCCTGAAAAGCACTAAGGGAGTCTGAAAAAACCCCAAAAAATGGTGAAAAAGGCATGATGTATATGGTAGTGCTACAAGAATGGCATACAATTCCCCATAAAAATGCTACCCAGGAAAAATTTCCCTTGCAAAAAACATCCCCCAGAAACACTGTGCAAATCCGACGCCACAGAAGATTTTAGAACCAACGGTGTACGCTGCAAATGGTGAAATGAGAGGGGAAAGTGGTCAAAAAAAAAGAGGGGGAAGCCCCATGGGGAGTTGGGCTTTGCGCAGGGGCAGTGGGAAAGAACGCACAAACCCGGAACTTCCCAAAGGGGGGGCGGGGAAAATGAGATTCTACATAAACATAAAAAAGGGGGGAAAAGAAGAGAAACGAGTGAAATGGAGGCCGAGAGAAAGGGGGGTAAGCGGGGGCACAAACAAATAAAGAACGTTACTAACATCAGTGAACCCTTTATATGGAAGGATTAGGAGGTCATGAGACGCTAATGCGGGAATGAGCATCACGGTGTTTGGGGCAAAGATGAAATGTTCATTTTGCTAGGGGGTCTCAAAAGGGGGTGAACGAAAGGACCAAGGCACAGAGGAGACCCTTGGGAATGATCGATCTAACCCTTTGAGTTGCGGGGGGAGGCCCCCGAACAGATTTGGCCACCTAATCCGCTTGGACAAAACTTTGGGTGGAAAGCAAACAGAGGGAGTGCGACAATCTGTTCCCATGAATGATGTACAAGAACTTTAAGGAGATTTAGCCTTTCCATGGAAATTGTCTTTAAAGAAGAAATGTGAGGTCTCCCCGTCAGCCCGCGATCAAAAGAGCAGGCCCAAAAACTTGACCGTATCACATGCCCGGGAAAAGTGAATTGTGTAAGTACAAAAGAGTATTGGAATTGAGGATGTTTGGGGGAAAAGGTAAGGAAACCGGGTTTTCGTACTAGAAAAATTTAAAGCTGTGGAATGGGCCCAAAGGGGACTTGGTCTATCACAAACCCAAAAAGGGGGTGCTGCTTTTCCAGTCAGTGCCCAAGTAACTATAGCGAAGTCATCAACATAAAGTGATGACCAAATATGTGAAGAAACAATGGAAGGTAGGTCATTTATAGCCAAGAGAAAAAGAGTAGTGCTGAGGACACAACCTTGTGGAACTCCCTCGTACAAAGTCTGAGGAGAGTGAGTCGCCAATACAGACTCGAAAATGTCTATCGGACAAGAAAGCAGCAATAAAGTTTGGTAGATTACTGTGGAGGCCTAAGGAGTGGGCTTGGGCTAGGATGTTATACCTCCAAGTGGTGTCATATGCCTTCTCTAGATCAAAAACGACCGCTAGGACAGAGTGAGTGTTAGCAAAGGCATTTCGAATATACGTATCCAAGCGGAGCAAGGGGTCTACAGTATAGCGGCCTTTGCGAAAACCATATTGGCGAGGGAAAAGGTTATTGTGTGTCTCTAAGAACCACATCAGACGTCTATTCACCAATCATTCCATCACCTTGCAGACCACACTGGTCAGGGCAATGGGACGATAGTGAGAGGTGTCAAGTCCCGAGGCACCCGGTTTGAGAAACTGTAGTACAATAGCTGATTTCCAGTGTTGAGGGAGAACCCCTCGCTATGGGGAGGGCCATAGAATGGAGACATTGAAGCATATTGATGTGGATATCATCAGGTCCTGGTGCCGATGGCCAGCAAATGGAAAGCATGGACTCCAGTTCTAGAAGAGTAAAAGGTACGTTATACGGCTCCAACCCATCGGAGGAGAAATCTAAGGCAACTGCTCTCTGGTAGGTTTAGATGCAAGAAATGAGGGACAGGTGAAACCCTCGGGAGATACAGACAAGATAGTTCCCAATTGCTGTGGCAACTTCTATGGGTTCCACGACATCATCTCCAACAACCCACAAAATGGGAGCCGGGTCTGGATTGTACTTACCACACAATTTCTGCACCTTTTTCCAAATTGCACACATAGGGGAAGACGAGTTAATGGTAGACATGTAATCTCACCAACAAGTGTGTTTAGCGTTGCGGATGATGTGGCGAGCAACTGCCCTTGCCCGCTTGAAATCCAACAGATGCTCCACGGTACGATTATATCAATAACAGCCCCATGCAACACATTTTAAACACACTGCAGGGGCGCATGTAGGAGACCAAGGTATACATTCCTGAAAATGCCTACCCAAGGTTTTGGGGATAGAACGCATGGCTGCAGTTAGGAATAAGGTCAAAAAGTGGTGTGCCAATTCATCAATAGAGGACAAAAGGGGGTCCTCACAACAGGTGGTAAGATGGGAGTATAAGTCAGAATCTGCTCGAGCAAATTGGTAACGAGGGCTATGAAATGTTTGGGCATACGTAGTAGAAGTAAGAAGGATGGGAAAGTGATCACTATCGTGTAACTCTGAAAGAACAGACCACGTGAAATCGAGTGCAATGGGCGAGGAACAGATAGAAAGATCAATGCAGGAGAGAGACCGAGTACAAGAGTCAAAATGGGTAGGAGCACCCATGTTTAGAACATGAGGACAAGAAGTGAGAAGTCTCTCCAACTAATCAACACAAGAGTCGCAGTGGGACTCCCCACAGGTGATGGTGAGTGTTAAAATCACCCAACAACAATATGGGCGGTGGTAGAGATGAAATTATTTTATTTACACCATCGGTGTAAATAAATGTGAGGTGCAGTATAATGCAGTGGGGAACGAACAAAAACTTGTTGATATGGTATATTAACACATACAAGAAGTGTGCTTTCATTAAATGATTTGTCAGGTGAAGGACTGGAAGACTGTAACAGCAAGTAGCCTGAAATGGGGTGAATGACAGCAGAACGAATTTTGGGCTCTTTACGCTGTATAGCCCTTGTGGCTTAGCGCTTCTTTTTTATTATAATAATAATTTGGGCTCTTTCAACCCAACACATACTGGGGACAACTGAGAGAGCAACAATTGGAGTTCTCGATTGCTCCTAAGGCCACGAATATTCCATTGTAAGAAAGACATTATGTACAAAAATAAAAATGATAAGAAATGATGAAACCTATGGGCTTCTAGGATCAGTAAAGTTAACGTGTGGGGGCAATGGTAAACGTGTAAGGAAGAATTAGAATATTGTGGAGGAATAAATTGTTGCATGGGTCGTGAAATAAAAGGGGTAGGAGGAGGTGTGTTGGTGTCCAATGGGGGTGTCGTCTCTGCTATATAGCTGGAGATAGCGTCCAACGTCTCAGTTGATAAGGAAGCCGACGATGCCATGATGTCAGAGACAGGAGAGGCATTGCAAGTAAAGGTCGGAATAACCATGGAGGCAACCAAAGAGGTCTGAGGAGGGTGGGGAATGTGAGCCTGGAGAGATGAGTTGGCTGGGGGAGAAGAGTCCTGCAGTGTAACAGGAGAGGAAGGAGGTTGGAGGGTAACAGATGGAGAGGGAACTAAACTAGGGGGGGGTGAACCTCTACCTTTGTGTGAGAGCTGGAAAGGGGGTGAGAATTAGTCTCTGAGGTAGAAGATAGATTCTGTACAGGTGATGCTCATGAAGAAAGTGTAGGTTTGCGAGGTCTAGTAGACTGAGAAGTAAGCGAGCAAGGTGAAGAAGTAGAAGTAGAATGTGGTGCGGAGGTAGGATTGTCAAGAGGATAAAACTGCAAGAGCATTAGAAACTAGGGTGTGACCCTGGAAGACACAGATGTGGAGGGATTGGGAGGCAGAAGGACTGTCAGGGTTGAAGGTCTGTGGGCTACTCGAGCATACAGGACACAAGGAAGTTTTCTTTGAAGGTGGAGCTGAGAGACTGCCATAGTGTAAGTAAGGCCCTTATGCTCTTTAAGGTAACGGATCTCTCGTTCATTACAATAGACCTGGCAACAGCAGGAAAAGGAAGGATGAGGTTCCTTGCAATTGAGATGAGGGGAAAAGACTGCAAGACGTATTGGAATGATCTGCACTGTAGATCGAGCATTCCACCGCAGATCTGCAGTGTTTAGCGGGGTGCCCAAAATGCCAGCAATTATGACACTGTTGGGGAGTGGGAACTACTTGACGGACCTCTAAATGATGCCCACAAAAATAGGACAGAA
>NC_069428.1:3052563-3078135 GCF_026875155.1 Cherax quadricarinatus | reverse complement strand
AGAACAGGACTCGCAGCAATGGTTTTAAGTTGGAAAAATTCAGATTCAGGGGGGATATGGGAAAAAGTACTGGTTTGGTAATAGAGTTGTGGATGAGTGGAACAAACTCCCAAGTACCGTTATAGAGGCCAGAACGTTGTGTAGCTTTAAAAATAGGTTGGATAAATACATGAGTAGATGTGGGTGGGTGTGAGTTAGACCTGATAGCTTGTGCTAACGGGTCGGTTGCCGTGTTCCTCCCTTGAGTCAATGTGACCTGACCTGACTAGTTGGGTCCCATTGGCTTAACCCGGGTAGGACTTGGACCTGCCTCGCATGGGCCAGTAGGCCTTCTGCAGTGTTCCTTCGTTCTTATGTTCTTATGTTCTTACTACGTATGCCCAAACATTTCGTAGCCCTCGTTACCAATTTGCTCGAGCAGATTCTGACTTATACTCCCATCTTACCACCTGTTGTGAGGACCCCCTTTTGTCCTCTATTGATGAATTGGCACACCACTTTTCGACCTTAGTCCTAATTGCAGCCACGCGTTCTATCCCCAAAACCTCGGGTAGGCATTCTCAGGCATGTATACCTTGGTCTCCTACATGCGCCCCTGCAGTGTGTTTAAAATGTGTTGCATGGGGCTGTTATTGATATAATCGTACCGTGGAGCATCTGTTGGATTTCAAGCGGGCAAGGGCAGTTGCTCGCCACATCATCCGCAACACTAATTATTATTATAATCAAGGGGAACGTTTAAAACCCCGGGGAGGATTATAACAGCCCTGGGGGGGGGAATGTGGAAGGCATTCAGGCTTAATTCGGGGAACTGGTGCACAGATCCAATTCCCTAAATCAAGAACCCCTCATCAACATCAAGGAACCTTCCTTGAGGGGGCCGTAACGCTAAACACACTTGTTGGTGAGATTACATGTCTACCATTAACTTGTCTTCCCCTATGTGTGCAATTTGGAAAAAGGTGCAGAAATTGTGTGGTAAGTACAATCCAGACCCGGCTCCCATTTTGTGGGTTGTTGGAGATGATGTCGTGGAACCCATAGAAGTTGCCACAGCAACTGGGAACTATCTTGTCTGTATCTCCCGGGGGTTTCACCTGTCCCTCATTTCTTGCATCTAACCTCCAGAGAGCATTTTGCCTTAGATTTTCCTCCGATGGGTTGGAGCCGTATAAACGTACCTTTTACTCTTCTAGAACTGGAGTCCATGCTTCCATTTGCTGGCCATCGGCCACCAGGACCTGATGATATCCACATCAATATGCTTCAATGTCTCATTCTACGGCCCTCCCCAAAGCGAGGGGTTCTCCCTCAACACGGGAAAAATCAGTTATTGTACTACAGTTTCTCAAACCGGTGCCTCGGGACTTGACCCCTTCTCACTATCGTCCCATGCCCTGACCAGTGTGGTCTGCAAGGTGATGGAATGATTGGTAAAATTAGACGTCTGATGTGGTTCTTAGAGACACACAATAACCTTTTCCCTCCCCAAATATGGTTTTCCGCAAAGGCCGCTATTCTGTGACCCCTTGCCGCTTGGATACTATATTCGAAATGCCTTTGCTAACACTCCTCTGTCCTAGCGGTCGTTTTTGATCTAGAGAAGGCATATGACACCACTTGGAGGTATAACATCCTAGCCCAAGCCCACTCCTTAGGCCTCCACAGTAATCTACCAAACTTTATTGCTGCTTTCTTGTCCGATAGACATTTTCGAGTCTGTATTGGCGACTCACTCTCCTCAGACTTTGTACGAGGGAGTTCCACAAGGTTATGTCCTCAGACCCCTCAAGGAAGGTTCCTTGATGTTGGTGAGGGGCTCTTGATTTAGGGAATTAGATCTGTGCTCCAGTTCCCCGAATTAAGCCTGAATGCCTTCCACATCCCCCCCCCAGGCGCTGTATAATCCTCTGGGTTTAGCGCTTCCCCCTTGATTACAATAATAATAATATGTCCTCAGCACTACTCTTTTTCTCTTGGCTATAAATGACCTACCTTCCATTGTTTCTTCACATATTTGGTCATCACTTTATGTTGATGACTTCGCTATAGGTTACTCGGGCACTGACTGTCGACTAGCAGCAGCCTCCCTTCAGGTTGTGATAGACCAAGTCTCCCATTGGACCACTTCTCACAGCTTTAAATTTTCTAGTACGAAAACCCGGTTCCTTACCTTCCCTAGACATCCTCATATTCCAGATACTCTCTTGTACTTACACAATTCACGTATTCCGGCATGTGATACAGTCAAGTTTCTGGGCCTGCTCTTTGATCGCTGGCTGACAGGGAGACCTCACATTTCTTCTTTAAAGACAGCTTACCATGATAGGCTAAATCTCCTTAAAGTTCTTGTACATCATTCATGGGGAACAGATTGTCGCACTCTCCTCTGTTTGCATTCCACCCTAGTTTTGTCCAAGCTGGATTATGGTGGCCAAATCTGTTCTGGGGCCTCTCCCGCAACTCTAAGTTAGATCGCATTCATTACCAAGGTCTCCGTCTGTGCCTTGGTGCCTTTCGTTCATCCCTTGTTGAGAGCCTCTATGCAAAAGTGAACATTTCATCTTTGTCCAATCGCCGTGATGCTCATTGCCTTCGCTATTATGTTCAATCTCATGACCTCCATAATCCTTCCATATAAAGGATGGTCACTGATGTTAGTAGACGTTCTTTATTTGTTCGTTGCCCCTGCTTACTCCACTCCTTTTCTCTCGGCCTCCATTCACTCGTCTTCTCTTCAGTTACCACTTTTCTATGTTCATGTAGAATCTCACTTTTCCCTGCCCCCTTGGGAAGTTCCAGCTGTTTGTGTCTGTTCTTTCCCACTGCCATGCGCAAAGCCCAACTACCTACGGTGTCTTCCCGCTCTCTTTTTCTTGACCACTTCTGCTCTCATTCTCATGCCATCGCAGTGTACACCGTTGGTTCTAAGTCTTCTGATGGCGTCGGATTTGCAGCAGTGTTTCTGGAGAGTGTTGTGCAAGGACATTTATCCTTGGCTAGCATTTTTATGGCTGAATTGTATGCCATTCTTGTAGCACTTATCCATATAGCATCTATGCCTGTGTCACCATTTGTGGTTGTTTCAGACTCCCTTAGTGCTTTACAGGCTATACGAAAATTTGATACACCTCACCCACCTAGTTCTTCGTATCCAACTTCGGTTACATCATATCTCTAACAAACACAAAGATATTGTTTTTTGCTGGGTCCCTGGTCATGTTGAGGTACAGGGCAATGAACGGACAGACACTGCTGTATGGTCAGCAGTACATGATCTCCCAGTTTCATATAGCAGTGTTCCATTCACAGACTATTTTGCTGAAATTGCTACCCACCTTCGCACCTGTTGGCAACATTGGTCTGATCTGCTCCATAACAAAGTTCATTCTATTAAACCGAGTATAGGTTTCTGGCCGTCTTCTTGTCATCAGTGTCGAGGTTGGGAGACTACTCTTTCCCGTCTTCACATCAGCCACACTCGTCTTACTCACGGGTATCTCATGGAGAGGCACCCTGTTCCTCTCTGTGAGAATTGTCAAGTTCCAGTATCTGTTAGCCACATTCTGTTGGATTGTCCACTCTACCAACGAGCATGCAGAATTTACCTCCAACATTGTCTCCATTTCCGCTGCCCTTTCTTTACCTTCCCTTCTTGCTGATGGATCCTCCTTTAATCCAGACTCACCTCACTGACTTTTTACGGGAAACTGATTTACTACACAAACTCTGATGATGATGTCTCTAGCACTCTCCTCTGTCCTTTCTACCTTAATCTCTAGCTCCCTTCTACCCGAACTATCCACTGTCCCACTGCACTCCATACCCTAATAATCATCCCTCTCCTTCTTGCCACCCATTTCCCCCTGCATCCTTCCCTGCCCTGCTGCACTGTATAACCCTTGTGGTTTAGCAGTTCTTTTTATAATAATCCTCAAAATTTTTTCAGCTTGCCATACCAGTCTTCCTCCCATGCATCTTGAGCTTGGCTACTTATATGCTATTCAAAAACTCTGTATGTTCCTTAAATATATTAAAATCATTATTTAATACCATATTTTTGTAAGGTTTCACCCAAAAGCACCTAGTGGAATGGGGCCCATTCTGATTCAAGTCAAGAAAAGAGAAGCTGGGTTCAATTCTTTATACAGCATCAAGAGTCCTTCCCCGCATCCAGGCTCCTCCTGGGGGAACGATACAAAATTGCAATTGTTCAGTTTCACTTTCATAACACAAATGAGATTTTTTTTTTTTTTTTTTTTACAAAATATTAAGCACTAGTCTAGCACCTGTCATCACTACTTGGCCAACCTTGGATTGAACCTAAATCCTTTAGGTTGTGAGCCAATATACCCTGCCACTGAGCTGCAAGTCACCTCCACAGCCTTTCATTATTATATGTAGAGGATGAGTACTTAACTTATGGTTATACGCACATGGAATGGAAGCAATCGGGATTTGATCCAAGGAAAGGGAGGTAAATACAATTCTTTGGATCAAGAACTAGTTGCTTTAAAATGCAAGCCCTTTTGAATGTTTAAAATGGAGGTAATTTTATTTTTTACTTGTTAATGATTTAAACCATCATTAGAGAAAAAGAATATAATAAAAATTTACTTATAAACTTTTTATTACCAATTCTTAGTTCAACCATGTGTACATATTTAAAATACATTAACTGTATACATAACATGAGTATATTTGTCACACATTACACAAAAAGCCCATATCAAATACAGACAAATTTTTATAGATTATCTTTTAAAACATGGCTAATAAAGGTCTATCATTATGAAACACTGGAAAATAAATCAAAGTTCAATAAGAGCATTTCTCTGATCATACCTTGAAGTGATATTTAACATTTTATTCTCACCTAGTACTGTACCCTTAACCTGCAGCTAGTCTCTCACTACTAGGGCTGACAGCCAATCTCTCATTACAAGTTCAAACAACCAGTCTCTCACTACTAGTTCCAACAGCCAGTCTCTCACTACTAATGGGTACCTGGGTGTTAGTCGACTGGTGTGCGTTGCATCCTGGGACAAAGCTGACTTAATTTGCCCAAAATGCTCTGCATAACAAGTGGCTTTCTATGTAGTAGTTTTGTCATCGATGGTCAGCTAGGCCTGTATACCTTGTACATGTACTTGTAGAAATAAAGATATTATATTATTATTAGTTCTGCCAGCCAGTCTCTTACTACTAGTTCTGACAGCCAGTTTCTCACTACTAGTTCCAACAGCCAATCTCTCACTACTAGTTCTAACAGCCAGTCTCTTACTACTAGTTCTGACCCGCCGTTTTTTCATACTAGTTCCAAAGCCAATCTCTCACTACTAGTTCTAACAGCCAGTCTCTTACTACTAGTTCGACAGCCAGTTTTCTCACTACTAGATCCAACAGCCAGTCTCTCACTACAAGTTCTGACAGCCAGTCTCTCCTACTAGTTCTGACAAACCAGTCTCTCACTACCAGTTCGACAGCCAGTCCCCTCACTACTAACTCTGATAGCCAGTCTCTCACTGTACTTCATCCACGAACACCAAAATTTCCAGAAATGTGTAGTGGCTGTCATAATTATTAAGGGTTTTTTCAGTATGCAGTACAAGCGAATTACTTACTAATTATATTGAATTCAAGTAGGGAAAATTTAAAGAAAACAAAATGAAATAACTCCAGAAGAAAGAAAATTTTACATTAGATTTTTATTATAGGAGAAAGTGCTAAACCCATAGGGGGGCATATAAGCCTGGGGAAATGGAGGGAATCAGGTTTGATTCATGGAAAAGGAGAATGGTCCACTTCCTTGGATCAAGAGTCTCTCCCCAGCATCAAGGAAACCCCCCTGAAGGCTGCATTGGTAATAGAATTAGAGCAGTGCATGTATACATGCTCACATGCACACACCGCACACTACATATGCAGGCACGCAACCCCGAACAAAGGAAAAAAGAGAGTTAACATGCCCTCGGATGAAACCTCTTACATTAGTGGGTAAATACTACATAATCATCATTTTGATTATATTGTGAAATATTTAAAAAATATATTCATTCTGGGTTAAAAAGAAAAATACAGACCTCCAAGAGTAACTCTTCATAATCAATGCTTGTCTTTTACCTTTTAAAATTAGTTTTAAATTTTCCGAGGTCATTTTGCGAAGTTTTACATTACTGAAGTGAAGATTTATGTTTTTGTATGTGATTAACATTAGTGGTCAATGAAAACCTTAAAAATTAAAATACCTGATATACAATAGCCATTAGTAAAATTTAACTGCCAGTATACCAAGAAAAGTTTATACAGAAAGGATATAAATTTTACATGTTGTAAATCAAGCAAATTTTCAGAACAAATTATAAGCCTCAAACTTTGTGGCGCTGTAAGGGAGAGGGGCCACCCCAGGTGACACCATTTAGGGGGTGGTACCATAGAGCCCCTAAAGAAGGTAACACTAATGACCAAAACCCTGCTGCAGCAACGTAAGAGAAAATCCTTCGTTTCTACATAGCTATTATAGGATTACAGAATGCAAATATGCCTATATAGGGAAAAATCATTGATTTTGATATGATAAATGATTTGCAGGATTGAAGACAAAGAATGAAATATCAGATTCACTGAGATATTACCCATACTCAAGGTCAAATCGGAACTAGTGTTTTTTCTTTATTTTTCAAGTTTTTTTTTTTTCATTGGGTTTAAGATGAATAAATGTAGGATCTGTTGCCTATACTCAAAGTGGTATTTGATTAGTTTCCTCAATATTACTAAGATTATTTATTTTTCCATTAATAAAACTCAGTTTATAGCCCTTAAACATTCTCATTGCTAAACTAGTCACTGGGCATGCAGCAGTGATGTAACTGGAGTTTACTCCCCCCTATGGGCCCCACCTTGGATTTCATGGGTGACACCAAAGATGCCACCCCAGGTGACACTAAAAATTCCACCCCCGGGTGACACCAACCCTAGCAATGCCCCTGCCCCAAACCCAAACATGTTTCAAAAACCACAGGTTTCAGAGGAGATTACAAGGTGACACAACTGGCACACTTAAGTCATACGTGTAGCTTTAAGTAAGGTAATATAGAGATCCCACTTAGGGTAAAAAAAAAAAAAAAAAAAAATAAAAAACTTAAGCCTCTCACAATGCATTGATCATTCTGTACTGCTTTTCTGGTGATGCTGAAGCATTAGAACTAATAATAGAGTGACATGTCTGTGAAAGAATCAGATAAAGAAGGACAAAATTACATTAAGGACAAGGATCCATGTGAGCTCCAAAGATGGTTGGGAAAGTGTGTTGGGTGTAGGGGAAAGGGGTTGTTGGGAAAGAGGTGTTGGGAAAGGGGTGTTGGGAAGGGGTGTTGGGGGAAGGGTGTTGGGGAAGGGGTGTTGGGGAAGGGGGGGGTGTTGGGGAAGGGATGCTGGGGAAGGGGTGTTGGGGAAGGAATGTCGGAGAAGGGGTGGTGGGAAAAGGGGGGGTGGGAAAGAGGTGGGAGGGAAGAGGTGTTGGGGAAGGGGAGGATGGAAGGGGGATTGGGAAGGGGTGTTGGGGACAGGGTCACAGGGAGCAGGTGGGGGTGAAGGGGGGGTGGGGAGGGGTGCCAGGGAAGGGGTTGCAGGGAACCCGGTGGTTTAAACAAGGGGTGGGTGTGAGAATATCTGTAAGAAAACTTGTTACAGCTTAGAAGTCTGAGGAACTTTTGACATAGTTGAAATTTTAGGTTACAATATGCTTTCAAATAACAGTAGAAGTTTTAACAAAGTGTAAAATTATCATGCATACTAAAAATAGCAGCGTTGTTGATCATTTCTGCTAATACTTGCGAGATGCTGATTCACCATGAAAAATCCCTAACACTGCTTCACATAATACAGTGGAACCCCGGTTTACAATATTATTTTTCAAATTTCCCGAAGTATGTTCAGGTGCCCGTACTGGGCCCAATTTGTTCCCATAAGGAATATTGTGAATTAGATTAGTCATTTCAGACCCCCAAACATAACATACAAACGCACTTACATAAATACACTTACATAATGGTCGCATTGGGACTGATCGTTTAAACCGGGGGTCCCACTGTATATACGTTAATTTTCTTACTTTGAAGTTTTAAAATTATTATTATTATTATTACTACTGAACAAATAAAGAATTACTACCACTACTACTTTTAGGTATAATACATGCAGAAAATTATATCCTCAACATAATTAATTAAATCCCTATATGTATGTATGTATGTATGTATGTATGTAAAGTGTGTGTGTGTGTGTGTGTGTGTGTGTGTGTGTGTGTGGTTTCTGTAAGGTAATTCAAAAAATAATATATTCATCATTTTATTATACTGCTGATGAGGCTCATATTACCAACTGATAGTATTAAAAAAATTAAAGGCAATATGTTTTTTTGCAGAAGATTCATTCACTAAATTAAACTTAAGAGTGTATCAAAAAATAAACAAAATTTTTCTTCTCATTTAATTAAATCCATGTTAATTCTAAAATTATGCTCTCAAAAAAAAAAAAAAATTTTTTCACTCATAACAAAACACAATTGTCCTTTTAAGCCCCCCATAATAAAAAACCTTTAAACCAACCCAAGTGCAGCTTTCTTAAAATATAGCTCTGGAAACCTACAAAGATAATGAATCAGGTGTCATCATGGTTGAGTGAGGGTCTAACATCACTGTTCCTCTTGATGCATTCCACCAGCCAGTCAATGCCCTAAACTAAACCCGCCCTGCAAAATTAAAGAATAATAATAAAAGACAAGAACACGTCTTATACACAATTACGTATAGAAAGGGGTTTAGTTATAGGTAATACATATTTTAAGAAAAAGAGGATAAATAAGTATACAAGATATGATGTAGGGTGAAATGACAGTAGTTTGTTGGATTATGTATTGGTAGATAAAAGACTGTTGAGTAGACTTCAGGATGTACATGTTTATAGAGGGGCCACAGATATATCAGATCACTTTCTATTGTAGCTACACTGAGAGTAAAAGGTAGATGGGATACAAGGAGAATAGAAGTATCAGGAAGAGAGAGGTGAAGGTTTAAAAAACTAAAAGAGGAGGCAGTTGGGGTAAGATATAAACAGCTATTGGAAGATAGATGGGCTAATGAAGCATAGGCAATGGGGTCGAAGAGGAAATGGGGTAGGTTTAAAAATGTATGTTAGAGTGTTCAGCAGAAGTTTGTGGTTACAGGAAAGTGGGTGCGGGGAGGGAAGAGGAGCGATTGGTGGAATGACGATGTAAAAAAGAGTATAAGGGGGAAAAAGTTAGCATATGAGAAGTTTTTACAAAGTAGAAGGATGCAAGGAGGGAAGAGTATATGGAGAAAAAGAGAGAGTTAAGAGAGTGGTGAAGCAATGTAAAAAGAGAGCAAATGAGAGAGTGGGTGAGATGTTATCAACAAATTTTGTTGAAAATAAAAAAAGTTTTGGAGTGAGATTAACAAGTTAAGAAAGCCTAGAGAACAAATGGAATTTGTCAGTTAAAAATAGGGGAGAGTTATTAAATGGAGAGTTAGAGGTATTGGGAAGATGGAGGGAATATTTTGAGGAATTGTTAAATGCTGATGAAGATAGGGAAGCTGTGATTTCGTGATAGGACCAAGGAGGAATAACATCTTGTAGGAGTGAGGAAGAGCCAGTTGTGATGTGGGGAAGTTGTGGGCAGTAGGTAAAATGAAAGGGGGTAAAGGGAGCCGGGGTTGATGGGATAAAGATAGAAATGTTAAAAAAAAGGTGGGGATTAGTTTTTGGGGTGGTTGGTGCAATTATTTAATAAATGGTATGGAAGAGGGTAAGGGGAACCCAGGGATTGGCAAGAGCATGCATATTCCTTGTAAAAAGGCAAAAGGGGGAATAAAGAGAGTCAAAAATTATGGGGGAAAAATCGCCTGAGTTCCCGGGAAAAGGTATGGTAGAGTTATTATGAAAAATTTAAAGATAAGACGAAAATGGGGATAGCATAAAACAAGGAGGTTTAGGAAAGGTAGGGGGTGTGGGGGAACAGGTTTTACAGTGAAAATATAATTTAACAGTATTTAGAAAAGCAAAGAGGTCTTTGTGGCTTTTATGGTTTTGGGGAAAAGGGCGTTTTCAGGTGGATAGGGGCAAATGTGGCAGATGTTGCAAGTGTATGGTGTGGGAGTAGGTTTACAAAAGCGGAAGAGTTTTTACGAGGATATGAGGCTCAAGTTAGAGTATGTAGGAAAGGGAAATTTTTCCCATAAAAGTAGCCCTTAGACAAGGATTGTGATGCCCGTGGTTTTTTTAATATATTTAATAATGGGGTTTTAAAGAAGTAAATCGAGGGTTTGGGAAGAGGCGTGGGGTTAAAAGATAAAAAATCAACAAAAGTGGGATTGCCAGCTGCCTTTTCTGATGACACTGTGCTCTTGGAGATTTGAAAAGAAGTTGCAGAGATTGGGGATGAATTTGGGGGGTGCAAAAAAAAGAAAATTAAAAGGGAATACAGGAAAAGTAAGGTTATAGGATAACAAAAAGATTAGGTGATAAAATTGAATATCAGATGGGGGAAAGGGATGGAGGAGGTGAATGTATTCAAAATTTGGGGGTGGGTTCCGGGATGGGTCTATAAAGATAGGTGAACCAGAATTAGGGGGAAAAGAGTGAGTGGGCACTTAGGGGTTCTGTGGAGACAAAGAACTTTGTCCTTGGAGGCAAAGAGGGGAATGTATGGAGATAGTTTTCCAACGCTCTTAATGGGTGTGAGGATGGTGATGAAAGTTGCAGCGGGAGAAACTGGAGGCAGTGGAGATGTCATTCTTTAGGCAAAGTGGGTGGGGGAATAAATGCAGAGAATTCGTAGTTTGGAAGTTAGGAGGGGTGCGGGATTACCAAAACTTTTTCCCGAGGGCTGAGAAGGGTTTTGGGTGGTTCGGCATGTAGGAGAAAGGAGCGAAAAAAAATGACTTCAAGATGTATCTCTGAGTGGAAGGAAAGGGGGGGTAGGGGTCGGCCTAGAAAGGGTTTGGGGAGAGGGGTAAAAAGGAGGTTTTTTGTGCGAGGGGGTTGGACTTCCACAGGCATCTGAGCGTGTTTGATAGGGGTGAATGGAGAAAAAATGGTTTTTTAAAAACTTTCGTGCTGTTTTGGGGGTGGGGACAAAGTAACTTTTTGAAGGGGTTCAGGGGAAAACCGGCAGGCCGACTTGAGTCCTGGAATGGGGAAGTACAGTGCCTGACCTGAAGGGGGGGGTGTTAATGTTGCAGTTTTAAAAAAAGTAGTGAAAGCCCCTTCGGCAAGACAGTGATGGAGTGAATGATGGTGAAAGTTTTTTTTTTTTGGGGCCAACCCTGCCCTGGGGGAATGGGCCAGTGTGATAATAAATAAAAAATTTTATTCCAAGGTGGAGGGGGGAAGGAGGTGTAGGAACACTGCGGGAAGGGGTTTGGGAGGAGGATGGGATTAAAAACATTCAGCGGGTGTGAAATGTGGTTTTAGATCAGACTGAACCAGGTTTTTTCAAAATCTGTTGTGTTGAGGGGGTTTTAAGAAAGGGTACCTAAGGAATTCGGGAAATTAGAAGCCGTTTGAATCTGGGGCATTTTGTATAGTGCCTGCATTCTGAAGGATGGGGGGGTGCTGCAGTTCATTGTTCATTCGAACTGGGGTTCCTTTATACCGGGAAAGACACTCAGAAAATGTGGTAAACAGTTTGCCCTTCGGGGTCACCCTTTTTTCTGAATATCCCCAATGTGTTAAACACGGCCCCAGATTTTTCCCAAAACAGATTAACATTTGAATAAAATATGTATTTCATTTCACTGAAGTAACAAATTTTCCTGCACAAACTTGAAAACAGTGGGGCCCCCCGTTTTAAAACGGTTTTCCGCTAAATGGAATTTAAAATTTAGCCCAAAAACTCGCTATAGGCTCTCCCCCCCCTGTCTTTCAAATACAGTCACCACCCCCCCCCGGTTTTGTTTACATTCCCCTGGAGTCCGCGTTCTCCATTAGTCGGAAACTTTCAAAAAATTTTAAGTGTTTTAAAATTTTTCAATTTTTTATACTAAGTGTCTCTGATAATTTTACTTATGGTATCTGACCTAATAAACTTTCACACAGTGTGGCATCAGGGACACATTAAAAAAAGTGTGTCTTATTTCAAAATGCCACAAAAAATTAAAAAAAATAAAATAATAATAAAATAATAATAAAATTTTAAAAAATTATAAAATAATTAAATTGTCACCATTGCCCCAGGGAGAGAGAAGGACTCTCATTGCTGAGGGCCAGGGAAAAAACCCGGACTTTAATAAAAAAATTTTAATGTAGGGTTGGTAGACAGCAACCACCCGGGGGGTAACCTTCTGCCAAGGAGTGTGAAACGAAAGCCTTTTAAATTTTTTTACATGGGTAGGATTGCTGTGTCTTTTTTTTCCCCATAAATATTACAGGGACCTTGCTACTTCTACTTACATTGGGTCACATAACATACATGACATGTCTAAAATGTGCGTGATTTGGAAATGATAAAAAAGAGATATTGTGGATTTTATGAATGAGAAGAAGCGGGTTTCCTGGCTTTTAAGTGAAACAAACAAAAGGGAGGGGGAGAGTTTCAGTGGAAGGAATAAATGGGATTAGGTCAGGGGTTTCAAATGAGTTAGAGCTAAAGAAGGATAGCAAAATGTTGAAGGAAATTTTGGGCAGAAAAAGAGGACTATAAATGTTTTAATTAAAGGTTGTGTGGAGAAAAAAAAAGGGTTTGGGTTTGAAAAGTGGGTTTAAAGAAAGGTAATGCCCCCCGGGAGAAGACAGAAGTGTAGAGGAGAGAAAAAATTTTGGGGAAATATTGAGTGAAGTGGGGGGAGTTTTAGACCAAGTGTGAGAAAATGGGTGGGGGGGATTTCAATGAAAAGGGGGAAAAAATGTTGTGGAGACAGTAGTAGGTAAATCGGGGGTGCCGGGGGGTAAATGAAAAGGGGGAACCTTTAATTTGACTATGTTAAAAAGGGGTTTGTAATATGTAAGACATATTTATAAAAAGAGGATAAAAAATATCAATAATTAGACATAATGAAAGCATTTTTTTTTGATTATTATTGGTGGTAAAAGTTGGGGGTAGGCTCCGGATGTACAATTTATAGAGGGGCAACTGATATATGGATCTTATTTATGTAGACAGCCTGTACTGTCGCACAGACAGCCCATGCTGTCTGCCACTTAGTTTCATATTTCGCGCCATGCGGTGCTCCACCTATAGGCCTTGCCATTTTCAGTATACCCAGACTTCCCCCCCACTCACACAGCGCCTAGCACAACACCGGGCCCCCCACTCTCTCTCGTGGGATGGCCCCCCCGGGCCTGGGGAAAAAACACACACCCCGTGTACCCACCACCCCTTTTTTCAATAACGAAGAAGCCTCCGAAGACTATCTTTATCCACCCCTACCGAACCCCAAACAAACCTTTAAAATTTGGTACCAGGGGTGTTCCAGCAGTTGTTTTGCCCTGATAGAGGAAGGGAAGGGGGGAAGTCATCTTCACTTATCATCCCATGAAAGAAGCTCCTCTCTCACGATTATCCTGATGTTTTGTCTGCACGTTTCAGCATCCAGAACAGGTAAAGCGGGATCCAGCCGAAATTTACCAATTTTTTCAAAGTAAGGGGCCCCAGTGCCCCCACGCTACAGTGCCCCAGCTGTTTTAAAGTCACGTTTCAGCGCACTTGATGTTGCTGTGTTTTGTTCCCTCAGCACAGCTGTTTCAGCAAGCCAAGGTGAGTTTTTGGTGTTTTTGGGGTTTGTGAGTTTCCAGTTTTTGTGGGGGGAGGAGGAGGAGGGGGAATGGAAAATCTCCCCTCCCATACACTCACCCAGTCCTCGCCACCCACACCATACCTCACCATCCCCACCCCCTCGCTGTGTTTTTCTGCTGTTTTCGGTGTTCATTGCAGGCTGTGACCCAGTCCCCAAAGGGCCACTCGAACTACGTGACAGCAGCCACGTAGCACGACCCCACGTGGATCACGACCCACGGGGGTGTGGGCGATGTCGTGCCTACAGCTAGGAGTTACCAGATTTCCCCAAGGGCCCACATGCTGTTTTTTCCTGCCCGCATACATCAAATCACCCACGATGCTGCCCGCTTCATGACTCACGATTCTGCCGGGCGTCACCCGAGATGTCTCCCGATCACCTCGAGATTCTGCTGACGTCCCCCTCGAGAGTCTGGCCCTCACAGTTGCTGCGAACGTCCCCCTCGGACACAGCCTGACTCACGGGGATTCCCCCATCAAGGTTCATAATTTTTCAGTATTGTCGAAAAATTTGAGAAAAGAATAGTTGTTGTTTAATTTCCTCTCACGTGTTCTCACATTTATATGTTTAAATGTCAGTTTTATGCACAGAAAAGCATCATTTGCAGTTTAAAGCCATGTTGTACCGCGGTGTTTTAAAAAAGTTTCCGTGTGTCCATGGGTCGAGCCAGACCTGAGACACCACTGTGTTAAGTCACCCTGTGACCGGGTTTAAACCTATCAGACAGCCCTAGGTATGACCCTCTTGTCAGAAACTTTTATGCTCGTCGCTCATGTGTTCGCAGAATCTACCGCTAGTTTCCCACGAGTTTGTTTCACTTCACCCCCAGCCCTTCAGAGTCATTTAGTAGAAAAAAGTCGGGGATTAGATAATCTCTTTATAACTCCAACTCCGAATGATACTCGCCAACCCGCATAGCCCTGTCGGCGGGCCTGTGTCAGCCTCGTGTCAAAAGCTTCAGTGAGCAGCCGCACAAAAAGATGTCATTTGACTGCTAGCCTCTCACTGCAGTCGGTTTTATGTTACAACTCCCAGAGTTTCGCCAGTGCTCTGCCACGACTGTCCCAATCGCCCCACCTCCGGCATGACAGCCCACGACATACCAGTCAGAAATTCCCTCCTGAGCGCTTGCCCAAAATCGCCCAGTTTTTTTTTTTGAGTTTTTTCGATGCCTCACCGAGGGCACCAGCAGCGGGCCCCGGTTTGGGGAAACCTCACGACTCCTACATGACTGCTTCACAGTTCCAGAGGAACCGTAACCTGTTTTTGTCACAGCTCAGCCGCAGGATTTCCTGTGTTGCATATTGTCCGACGCAGAAAGGGGGCAGTGATGCCCTTGACCTACTTTCCCTTTTACCCCATGTTTTGCACACCCCCAGTTTTTTCTCCCTCCTGTAGGGAAATTTTTTTTTTCCCTGTCCCTATGTATTATGTTTTTATTTTGTGTTCTGTCCCCGTTTACGAGGAGAGACCGAGTTTCTTTTACCACCGTTTGTCGCGTCGGGGCGACCGGGTAGGGGGGGCTTTAACACCAGGACAGCCCAGCTGTCTGCCACTTTGTTCATATTTCGCGCCTGCTGGGGCTGCCACCCATGGCCTTGCCACTTTAGTATACCCCGACTTGCCTCACCCTCACTCACACAGCGGCCTGCAGCAACCACAAGGGCCTCTCAGCTCTCTCTGTGGGTGGCCCCGCCCGGGCCATGGGCAAAACAACAAGCCGTTACCCCCACGACATTAACAATAAAAAAAGAACCTCCGAAAAGAATTATCATTTTTTAACCCCTTACAGCCTACCAAAATAACCCGTTAAATTTATTTTTTGCTACAATTGGTTTGAGGTAATGGGGGAAAAAAGGGAAAAAAGGGAACAAAAAGCAAGAGGGAGGTGAAAGGTATAAAAAAGGGAGGAGGAAGTTTGGGTGAGTTAAGCAACTATTGGCAGAAAAAGGGGGGCTGGGACAAGTATGGAGTGGGGGGGGGGGGGGAGTTGAAGAGGGGGGGAATAGTTTTAAAAAAGAGTATTAAATGTGGGGCAGAAGTTTTTTGGGTTTTAGGAGGGTGGGGACGGGGGGAAAGAGGATGATTGTGGGAAAGAAGAAGTAAAGGGTGTGATAAAAGAGAAAAAGTTTGCTTTTGAGAGGTTTTTTACAAAGCAGAAGTGTTTAAGAAGAGTAAGTAAAAGGAAGTAAAAGAAAGGTGAAGAAGGGTGAGAGAGTGCAAAAGGAGAGAAAGATAGGGGGGAGAGGGAGTTGGAAATTTTAAAAAATAAAAAAAAATTGGGGAGTTTTGAAGAAAGTAAGAGAAAGAATGATTTTGGTTAAAAAAGAGTAGGGGTTGTAGGGGGAGATGGGGTTTTAGGGTGATGGGAGAATATTTTGAGGAATTTTAAAATGTAGAAGAAAAAGGGGGAAACGTTATTTAGCATGGCCCGGGATTATAAAAAAATTTTTGGAGTAAAAAAGAAACAGGAGTGATGTGGGGAAAAGGGGGAGGATTTTGTAGAAAGAAAGGAGGTAAAAAGGTGAATTGGGAAAAATGAAGAAATTTAAAAGCGGGGGGGGATAGGTTTGGAGGAGGTATTTTTTTTAATAAAAAAAAGAGGGGAAGGTGGGATGGCGAGGCATTAAGTTTTTTTATAAAGGGAAGGGGGACAAAAGAATTTAAAAAAATGGGAAATAAGGTTTATTTGGTAATAAATAAAGGAATTTAACCGTTCGAGGCTACCTAAGGGGGGGAAAATTTATAATTTAATTTTTTCCCCCAAAAAAATAATGGAAATCAAAAATTTAATCGTTTTCAAGAACCCCCAAAAAAATTGAAAAAAAATTTTAACATAAATTATAATTTAATAAACAAAAAACGAAGAAGAATGCACATTACATACACTTACCTTTATTGAAGATCTGGTGAGATGATGGGGTGGGAGGGGGGGGGAGACCGTTTTTTCTTTTTTTTTTAGAAGGGGAAACCCCTTCCATTACATTGAGGAGCAAGTCTTTTTCTGGGGTTACTTCCTTGTCGAGTCACTGGCCCTCTGTGCTAACATATCTGTCCATAGATACCTGTGCCTCTCGTCCTTTATGACTTTCCTAAAGGGTTCAAAACATTGTCATTTTTGGTTGCCAACACGGCTTGCATGCTGTGTCGGGTGATTTTCATCAAAAAAGGTTTGCCTTCAAGCACTTTTGCACATTTTTCCCTTTAATCTTAGAAGTGGGGCAACTTCTTAAATTTCTCCACCCCCCTCCTGAACCAGTTTCCTCAGGTCTCCCTCTTGCTGTTCAAGATGATCTAGCAGCTCATCAGGGGTTTAGTTCTTCATTGTCCTCCTCCACCAGCTCTTCCACATCCCCCCACTAACCCCCAAACCCCAGGGACTTCCCCCAACCCCACAAGGGTTTCCCAACTGGAAAGGGTTCCGGGTTAGCCTCAAGCCCTTCAAAACCCCTTTTTGTCTACACATTCGGGCCAAGTTTTTTCCCAACAGAGTTGAAGGCCCTCTTAGTCACTTCCCTCCCAACCCTTTAAAACCTATAATGTTTACACAAGGATGGTAAAATGATCTTTCCCAAAAACCCCTTTTAAGTCAGGGGTTTTTCTGAGGTCACTAAAAAAGCCCCTTTTAAAAACAGAGCTTTGTGTACTGTTTCTTGAAGTTAAAGACCTGCGGGGTCATGGGTGAGGAAGGAGTGGTTTTAGGAGGCAAAAACTTCCCCTTTTAAATGAAGCTCTGCCCTAGAAACCCTCGCAAGTCTGAAGGGTGACCAGGAGCTTTGTCTAATACCAAGAGCACTTAAGGTCAAATTTTCTTTTAATTAGGAAATTTTTTTCACATTGGGGCAAATGATGGGGTACCATCATAAAAAAGTCCCATGACCCATCCTTCTGTTTGCCCCCACAGCCACCCCAAATTTGCCTTGACGACATTGTTTTTTTTTGAAAATCTGGGAGTTTCAGAATCACCACTAGAAATTGGAAACCATCAACAGAGTACCTGTCTTTCTTAGGCTTAGGTCCTGGGAGTCCCTTTTTCCTCCTGAGTAAGAACGTCCTGTTGGTTTTTCTTCCAAAACACCCCGTTTCCAAAATTAAACACTTGTTCGGGTTTCAGCCCTTCACTGTCTTGTACTCCTTTGAATTCCTGCACATATTTTTCGGGGCCGTTTGGGGTCCAAACGGCACCTCACCATGCCTTTATCACATATAAAATCCACTACCTTTTTAAAATCTCTAAAACCAAACCTTTGCTGGGCCTAAATTCACTCACATCACTATTTTCGGGCATTTTTTAATTTAAATGCGCAACTTCCTAGCCTTTTCACATATGATCGTTGAGGTTTATTTTTAATTCTTTTTCTTTTATCCAACTAAAAAGATTCTCAAATCTTTACCGCTGCGATCTCAGTTTCGAAAAAATAGTTGAAAACCTTTGGAAAGAACAGCTTCCTAAACCCTCCCCCGGCCGGGATGAACCCGTGGTCAGAGAGTCTCAAAACCCAGCCCGTGGGTTTAGCCACGACCAGCTAGCCACAAAATTTTTGTCCAAACTAGGTTTTTTTCTACCCCTGGAAGGTTTAACACAGGCACCATGTGCCACAAATGCAATTTTTTACAGAAAAATCTCCAGCAAACGGGCCGTGCAATCTACTAAAGTCCCTTCAGCGTCAACATACTCCGAAATTAATGAAAAACATTGCAAAAAACCATCCCCCGGCCGGGATTGCCCCCGGGTCAAAGTCTCAAAACCCCACCCCGTCGCTTAGCCACTAGCCCAGCTACCCAATAAGATTTGTCCAACTAGGTTTTTTTCAAAACCCATGGGAATTTTAGCACGGGCACCACTGTGCCACAAATCAAGTTTTTACAGACGAATCTCCAGCTACGTGGCCGTGAGGGGAACTCTACTCAAGCCCCCTTTCACTGCCGCAACAGGGACTCACGAAATCGTAATGAACAATTGCAAAGAAACCATCCCCCCGGCCCGGGGATGAACCCGGGTCAAAAGGTCTAAAACCCAGCCCGTCGTTACCACTAGCCCACTAGCCCAAAAAAATTCGTCCAACTAGGTAATTTTTTCACACCATTGGGGCCATGGACTTATTTTGCGGGTGCAATCACTAAAAAGGCGTGTAATATAAAATTTCCCAGTTGTATTTTGGAAGCGACCCGGGGGCTGGCTGCGGCTTGTAAACAAGGCACCCACGGGACAAGTGAGGCCCTCAGGGCAAAGTGGAGCATTTTGTACTAACGAAAAGCTGGTCGGTTTTTTAAGGCAGTTGGGGAAAAATTTTTTGCGTTAAATTACCCCTGTCTTTTTATCATTAATGGGCCCACCGCTGGTTGAGGGTCCACTGTATACCAGAAAAAAGTGTACGGTGGGGTTATACAGTGGCCCTCACTTTTCGTATTTCCCGGGGAATCAAGATTTCGGGAATAAAAGTTTTCGAAACAAGGTATTTTCGTAAAACAGGGGCTCCAAATCATAGGTTGACTCGCGAAAAAGGTTCACCCGGGACGCGTAGCACGGTGTGAGCCGGGGCGGCCTCTTACCCAGCCATCTGGCATTTTTTCCCATGAGCGAAGGGCCCTCCGTTCCTACGAAATATTTCAATATTCCATCATTTTAGGCTTGAAAAGTACTAAATAGCTACCAGACTCCAAGAAACTCCAGTGCCAAGCCGGGGTAAAGAAGGTAAAAAATACGATTGAATTTAAGAAAACATCATTGAACAATTTTAAAGTGGACAAGTCGGGAACTGGCCGGGATGTTAAGAAACCCTACAAACAATATTTTCCAAGGGGCCAGAAAAAGGAAACAAGGATTGTTGTGTTCCTGTGAAAGAGCTTCAGCGGGAACAGCAACAGATCGCAATCAGATCTGCTGTGAGGAGGGGGAAAAGAGAGATGGAAAAGGGTGCCTTTCTTAGAAATTAAAAAGATTTTTGCTATGTGGGGTAAGAGGGAAAGTTTTAGGAAAAACATCACCCTAAAAGGGTTGTTGCAAGCCGTTGGCAACATTGCAGTGACAAAGTCTTGGGCCTTTTAGGGAATTTTAAAAGAACCCCCAAAAAGATTTTGTTTTTTAGGAGAGGCCCCAAAATTTCCCACCGGAAAAGGAACCCCCCAAAAAGGGGGTCCATTTTAAAGGGGGTTTCCCCCCCCTGAAAAAACCCCCTCTTAAAAATAAAAAAACCCAAAAAGGGGGAATTTTTTTCTAACCCAAAGAGCCACTAATTTCAAAAAAATTTTTTTTTTTTCTTTTCGGGAAGGTTAATTTTTTAAACATGGGGGCAAATGATTTTGGTGTAACTTTTAAAAAAAAATTAAAGAAAAATTCCTTAGGACAGGGCTTTAAGGGGGGTTTGGGGTTCAAGGGGCAAACAAATTAAATTTTAAAAAAGGAATTTTTTTTGTTTTTTGAAAAAGGGCTTCTGGTGGGGGTTTTTTCAAGAAGGGGGGGTTTTTTAAAATTTTAAAATTTTTAAAAGGCTTATTTAAAAAAAAACACCCCAAAAAAGATTTTTGGAACACAAACAAATTTTTAAAAGGGCGGGGTTTCTTTAAATTAGGGGTTTCGGGGAATGCCCTTTTTTTTTTCATACTTGGGGGAATTTGTAAAGGTTTTGGGGGAAATTTGGCTTTTAAATTTCTCAGAAAAAAAGGGGCTGTTTTTTTTCAAAAATTAAAAATGTAAAAGGCAAGTTTTAAAAATATTATGAAAAATTCCTTGGGGAAATTAGGGAAATTTTTAAAAGTTTGTCAAGCGCTAAGATTTTTAGGTGTTTTGGTTTTTTTAAAAATTAAAAAAAGCTGGAAACTTAAATCTTTGGGGGAAAAAGGGGGGTGGGGGGTCGTTTTCAAAAGGTTGGAAGGAATGGGAGGTTTTTTTAAAACTGACTTCACACTCACCGTTTCGATTGTGGAACAAGGGTTTTCCCCTTGAACACGTTTTGACCCGGGTTTTTTGGAAATGGGGAAAATGGTTATTTTTTTTTGCCACTTGACCGGTGGGAATAAAATCCTCACTTTAAAGATTCGGGATTTACTTGGGGGGGTTGGGGGTTTTTTTCTTTAGAAGTTTTTTCTGTTTTTCCACCCGAAAAACGTTTATTTTGGGTGAGGTGAATGTTAATGATGTGAAAATTTTTCGGGGATTTTCTTTTTTTTTGGGGCCCCCTGCCCGTTTGGGGACGAATCGACTTTTTTTAAAAAAATTAAAAATTTTAAAAAATTTTAATTTTTTTTTTTTTTCCCTTTATGCAAGGGCCTTCCCCCTTTTTTCCGGGGGGTTTTCAAAAAAATTTATGAAAAGATATTTTTTTTTTTTAAACATTACGGGCAAAAAAAAATTTTTTTTCCCATCAATACTTAACAATAGGGAAAGGCGTGAAGCTGACAGAAAAAAGCCGCATGTGGCATCATTGCCACTGCGGCCCCGGGTTATTTTTTTTTTTTCCTACTTTTTTCTATTTTTTTTTTTTTTAAAGAATTTTTTATGGCCTGTGAGACCAATATGAGCATTTTTTTGTAAGTTTTTTTTTTTATTTATACACAAAACTGCACAAAACTGTTGACTATATTGTTTAAAAAATTTTTTACACAAAAAATGATAAAAAATGTTTTTTAACATTTTTCTATATTTTATATACACTATACAGTCACGGGACATGTTTCTAGAAGTTCTGCGCCTGTGGAAAATCTTTTTAAACATGGTGTCATGCACAATGGTGTTTTAAGCTCTCACACATAAAACATTTCTTGCTTGTTTTTTGGGCATTTTTTTGTAGTGCCAAAACCTAACACCTCTTCTGGGCCTTTTTTCTTGAAAGCATAGCGGAAGTTGTTTAGGGAAATGATCACTAGTTTTAGACAAAAGGTATTGTTTATAATTTGTGGGGGGGTTTTTTTATTGCAGGTGTTGTTCCTTGGTACTTTAATACTATTTGTTGATGACAGACAAACAAAATTCGCCATATGGTGGTTTGTTTCTGGTCCTCATTTATACATATTATAACATTGAGCATGGAAATGCCAGAAATTTTAAAAGAGTTTTATTACCACTTATAACTCTTGCAAACAATCAGCAAACCAATCTGATCCCATTTGTCCACGAATGCATATTAGGGTGTAATCAAACACAGTTAGGTTTTAGAATGGTTCATTGCTCTCTCTATGCTGCCTGCCAGTGTCTGCATTCATTAGGGGGAACCGATGAAACAGTGTTTCATCTTGTTTTTCAGCCACCCAAAATGCCATGATTCATGGCACAAAACCCCGCACCTCACCTCAACTGCCAGCATCAAACCTGGGAATTTGCTTACATTTGATGCCGTGCCCCCCATCTGTCATGTTCACTTGCAAAAAATCACTCATGTTTTTTGCAAGTGACTTTTAATCAATATATAATATTACCCCTTTCCAAGATATGGTTCCTCTTGTTCTAACCCCATCACCAAGATGCCCAATTAAAATTCCTGGTATTTTGCAATGAATTTAAATTTCCCGGTAACAATAAAATCCAAAAAACCCCTGTAGAGTCACAAGCCACAAATAACTTTATACCAAAGCATTTCCTCTTTCTTGGGAAATAGGGCTTTTAATGAGTCTTCCCCTTTTAAAAATCAAAATCATCAAAAACAAGGTTCGTGAAGGAATAAAAAAAAAATACTGAATTTCTCTTTCAGGTACACAAAAAACATTCCTAAAACTTATAAACCTTGTTTCTGTCAGGCCGGTTTTGTCTGAGAATGAAACAAAACAATAGTACACAAATCGATTCCTCGATTACTCACGAATCCTGGGGGTTTCAATCAGGGGGTCGTTTTATCAGTATATTTTACATGTCTTATACAAAGGCATAACATTATGTAAAAAAAAGATACACTCAGCCACAGTTGTTCCTTTCCCCTTTTGAGGCGTGTTTTTGGTGAAATATTTTGTTTGCCATGGTGTACTTTTAAGCTATGCTTTTCCTGACAATAAATTCATCAGGGGGTTTTTCCCAAAAAAATAACTCGAAACATTCCCTTCGTGCATTGTTCCAAGTGTACAAGATGGCCGATTCCACTTTGACTTTCATCAAACCATGGGGATTGGGAACAAAAATTTTCAGCTTCCTGCCCCAAACCCCGGGGCTTTGCTGGGGGTACTGGGTATTGACAGGTGGTTGTGGTTGTGGAGGTGGTGTGGTGGGTGGGTTTGGGGGGTGGGGGCCTTTGTTTAGACAGCTGAGGCAGCGGCGGGGGGCAGTTGGCCCACTGCTGGTGCCTCACGGCTGGGCCCCCATACCCCCACCAGCACATTTTCCCCTCCAAATTGCAAACTATCTCTTCTTTTTACTACTGTTTCTGTTGTACCAGCCATGGGAGTATCTGAATTACTCCTTCTACCAAAGTGCTTTTTACCCTCAATATACTGATGCTTCACTGGAGAACATTCCACTTCCACGCTATGGAACTGTTTTCAAAGCTTTATTCATATTCACTATCACATCACACCAAAGCTCATATCGAGTTGGGATATGGGGGAAAAAAGGGGTTCCCTCTTTCGTTCTGGTAAAAAATGAAGGAAAAAATGGCCCACAGCGAGGGGGAAAGGTGAGGGCGTCTGGGTTTTCCTCACTATCACTGGTATTTGCATTGTTTCTCACAACCTCATCAAAACCTTGAAACTCTCTTCACGGACTTGCATCTTTTTTAGAACGTCACTGGGTACAAAAGTGTCCCAATTTCCCGAGGAGTGAGGAGTTTTTACCCCAAGGGATGGTGACAAGGGGTACTAAATGGCGTTCCCCCGTGCACACTGGGTCCAGATTTTTTTCTACCGCGCACACGGACCATGCAACCCATTCTTCAATCTGGCCCACCGCCTTTTTTCGCTTGATTTGAAGGTTCTAGAAATTTTCGATACTAGTATGCATTTAAACCCCGGCGCATAAGCCACTAGACATCAGAAACCCGAAAGGGTTACAAGTGGCCACCCCCGTAAAACAGGGTGGGCCCAAAAAGAAAAAACCCCAAAAAAAAAATACTTTCTCATCATTAACACTTTCACCTCACTCACACAAAACACTATTTTTTTGCAGAGGGCTCAGAATACAACAGTTTAAACAAAAACGTATAAAGAAAACAACATATCCCTCCAAACTGCCAATATCTCAAACCCCCCTTTAAAACAGGGCCCGTACTTCCCCCTTTCCAGGACAAGTCGGCTATATAAAAAAAACCGGTTTCCCTGAACCCTTTACTAAATATTTCCCCGCTCACACTCCAAGCTGTCGGGCCTAAAAAACCATTCATCTCCATTTGCTCCTGTCTAAAATCTCTGCACGCCTGTTGGAAGTCCCAAACCCCTTGCCCCCAAAACCTCCTTTACCCCCTCCCCCAACCTTTTCGAGGGGACCCCCACCCTCCTTCCCCCCTTTCAGATTTATATGCTCTCCATGTCAATCTACTTTGATCCCTTTTCTCTAAATGACCAAACCACCTCAACAACCCCTCTTCAGCCCCCTGACTAATATTTTTATTAACTCCACCTTTCCTAATTTCCAACTCCGAATTTTCTGCAGAAATTTTCACCCCAAAATTGCCCCTTTGACAGGACATCTCCAAGCCTCCCCAACTTTCTCCTGCAGCATTTAAACCCAACTTCACCCAAGATACCCAACCCTCCTCCTGCCCCGAAACACCTCATACCAACGCACCAACCCTTTTACCTCATCAATTTTTATAACCCCTCATTCAAAAAAAAACCAAAGCCCACATGTTTATCCAACTTTAACATTCCCTTCTTTTCCTCCATGATAAACATTTTTCCTCCAATTTTAACCCCATCACCTTTTTTTCTTCCCTCAATTCTATTTAACCTCTCCCCTTCATAAATCCCTGTGAATTTTAATAAAAATACGAAAAATTACTTTCCCCAATTCCTTAATTTGATTCCATTTTTTTATTTAAATTTTCCCAACACCTACTTTTTAAAGACCCTTTAAATTTTCCTTTACACCTCTCCCAAACCCCTAAAATTTTCATTTTGTTTAGAAAATTTCCATGCAAGTATCACAGCAAAAAGAACGTTTTTCAACCCCGAGTTCTCCTAATTTAACCCCCCTCCCCCCGAAACCCCCGGATTGGGCGACGACCAAAAAACGACCTCTCCCGGAGACAGGTATTGACCCAGGCCCCGGGGGAGGTGCACCCGTGTTCAGAGTGATACAGCCAGCGAGTGGACTTTTGAGTAACCCAGCCGAAATGCTCGTCGTTAGTGGCGCGGTAAAGGGGGCCTAGGGCCTCTTGATTGGGCCCCCCGCGTGAAAAAATCCAAAACGCTTCCCCACCTAAAATTTTGGATTCCCGATCCCCCGGGGGGGGGAAAGTTAAATTGTTTCCAAAAGAAAGATTTAGCCAAATAAAAACAAGCCAATAAGGATTTTATTGTCCTTGGGCAGATTCGGGAAGGTTTGGATTTTTACCAAGAAAAACCTTCATTGTCACTTATGACCCCAGGGCGAGAAACTACTCAAAAACTACTTTTCTATTCAATCAGGTTCTTGCCGAATTCCCCGGCCCCCGGGGGAAAAAACTGTTTCCTCAGAATCAAAACTCCCTCAAAGCGAAGAGATCGTTTTCCTTGAAGCAAAAATTCCTGCCCCGGGAATTTTTTTACCAAGATCCAACCCCCTCCTGCTGAAGGTCCCCCCTTAGGCTTTAACAGGCCCCCAGAGCCCCCAAAACCCCACATATTTTTATTCCAGTTC
>NC_069428.1:3028621-3052063 GCF_026875155.1 Cherax quadricarinatus | reverse complement strand
GGGGGCCTTTGACACAGTTCCCCACAAGGATTAGTGCAGAAGCGGAGGATCAGGCCCCATGTAAAAGGGAGGGCACTGCAATGGAATAAGGGAATACCTGACAGGGAGGCAGCCAACGAAGTCATGGTACGTGAAGAGGTTATCACAGTAGGCGCCTGTTACGAACGGGGTCCCACAGGGGTCAGTTCTAGGACCAGTGCTATTTTTGATATATGTGAACGACATGATGGAAGGAATGACTCTGAAGTGTCCCTATTCGCAGATGACGTGAAGTTGATGAGAAAAATTTAAAATCGGACGAGGATGAGGCAGGACTGCAAAGAGACCTGGACAGGCTGGACATGTGGTCCAGTAACTGGCTTCTCGAATTAAATCCAGCCAAATGCAAAGTCATGAAGATTGGGGAGGGGCAAAGAAGACCGCAGACAGAGTGTAGGCTAGGTGGACAAAGACTACAGACCTCACTCAGGGAGAAAGACCTTGGTGTGACCATAACACCGAGCACGTCACCGGAGGCACACATCAACCAAATAACCGCTGTAGCATACGGGCGCCTGGCAAACCCGATACCTTAATAAGGAATCGTTCAAGACACTGTACACTGTGTATGTTAGGCCCATACTGGAGTATGCAGCACCAGTCTGGAACCCACACCTGGTCAAGCACGTCAAGAAGTTAGAGAAAGTACAAAGGTTTGCAACAAGGCTAGTCCCAGAGCTCAAGGAAATGTCGTACGAGGAAAGGTTAATGGAAATCGGACTGACGACACTGGAGGACAGAAGGGTCAGGGGAGACATGATAACGACATAGAAGATACTGCGGGGAATAGACAAGGTGGACAGAGATAGAATGTTCCAGAGAGGGGACACAGGGACAAGGGGTCACAACTGGAAGCTGAAGACTCAGACGAGTCACAGGGACGTTAGGAAGTATTTCTTCAGTCATAGAGTTGTCAGCAAGTGGAATAGCCTAGCAAGTGAAGTAGTGGAGGCAGGAACCATACATAGTTTTAAGAAGAGGTATGACAAAGCTCAGGAAGCAGAGAGAGAGAGGACCCAGTAGCGATCAGTGAAGAGGCGGGGACAGGAGCTGAGTCTCGACCCCTGCAACCACAATTAGGTGAGTACAATTAGGTGAGTACACACACAAAACATATACACACATACATATACACACATACATATACACACACATATATACACAAACACACACACAACACACACACACACATACACACACACACACACACACACACACACACACATACACACACACACACACACACACACACATACACACATACACACGCACACACACACACACCCCACATTTTATATATATATATATATATATATATATTTTATTATATATATATATATATATATATATATATATATATATATATATATGTCGTGCCGAATATGTAAACTGGTCAATTAGCAAGAACTCATTTAAAATTAACTTCTTTCTAAAATTTTCTCTTATACGTTTTAAAGATATATTTTTTCATTAATGTTGATGTAAATATTTATAATTTGGCACCAAAAGGGACTTTAAAAACTTACCTAACCTTATTATAACAAGAACATTTATTTTAGCCTAACCCAAGTAAATATATTTTAGATTTGTTTACAATAATTTAATACTAAACAAACACAGTGAAATATATTTTTTCGTTAGGTTCAGAATAATTTTGGCGAAATTATTGCATACACAAATTTTCACTTGTCATATATGGCAAGAGGGGCGTTGCTATTTAACCCAAGATCGCAAGTTCTCCCTATTCGGCACGACATATGTGTATATATATATATTTAAAATATTATATATATATATATATATATATATAAAAATATATATATATATATTATATATATATATATATATATATAGGAGGGGGTCCACCTCTGGTGTAAATTGTGGGACCAACAGCCTCGGAGAAGTGGATAAAAGGCTTCAAGGAAGAATTTTTGGATTTCTTCCTGAAGCCTTTTGGGAATATTCCACTTCCCCTACCACCCCATTTTTTGATATATATTTTTTTTTACTAATAGGAATATTTTATTACATAATATGGTACAGAAGATTTAAGAGATACATTTTTGATATAAAGGTGGCATATAAGGTACATGTTGTTACGTGTGTATCACCGATTATAAGACGAAAATCTCATCCAGCTCTTCAGAGCTGGGGCGTGTTCCCAAAATACAGCAGGCATTACCCCTTTGAACAGCCGCACTGAGCCGCTGGAACAGGAAACTAGCTGCCCTGGGATCCCTAGTTCCCTGATGAGTTTTTTCCCAGCTCCTTAAGGAATTTAGATCCCACTCTTTCCCCATGAGCCAAGGGTCTCTGAGCCTATGAGAACAAACATATAATGATGGGCAAGTTCTCCATATTTTCTAGATTTTTGGGACTCCCTGATCCTGGCAGCTGCCCCTCCTTCTTCCCTGGTGTATTGGAGATTGGTATCACCCAAGGTAGATGCACATGTAAGTCCCACACCACCTGTTTCCCTATCAGTCCAGGCTTGAAGGGTGATACCATCTGGACGGTTCTGGCTGCCATCAGATCTGCATAGTTGGGGTGGCCCCCTTACTGCTGGGCATCCAGCTGTTGTGAGGCTCCTCTTGATTAATGTTTTTCTCCTCTTTGTCTTGCAATCTTTCCCTCAGATTTACGGCACACAAGACCATGGAAACCCGAATCGGTTGCTGCTTCACTGCCAAAAATTTACACCTGTTTTGGGAGAGAATAGGGGCGGGCAAGTCGAAGGGCAACACCGATGCGGATGGTCTGGGGGGTTCGGGGGAACGTGTGCCAAGGCTGGAGTTGGGAACACCCAACAGAAAGTCCCCAGCTGAGGGGCTCTCACTGCCAGGAGGCGGGCTCTATCCTTCCCTGACACAAATCTGAAGCATTGTTGAGGCAATATTTTTCCCCTATTGGACCATCCCTGTGCGATTTTGTATTGTTGGGGGGAGCAGGTCTGGCTCCAGAGCCCGTTAGATTATCCCAGATCATTGCTCCGTCAATGAATTTTTGGTCCTGGACTCCAAACTTGTCCCTAAGATGTTCAGGGGGAATCGCTGCTACAAGCTCTCTGGATGCAATACAGAGGACAGAAAAAGCAGGTAACGCAATCTGTGATGACTTGCGGACAAACCCAATGCTCCTAGTCTGACTGGAAGTGTAGCTCGGTTCCACTGCCCGTCTTCTAGAGTAAGGTTAAGTACTTCGTAAAAATCTGCCTCAGAATACTGTCATATTCGTGCAGTATAGGGTTATCATATGAAGGTGCACATCTTAGGAAATATGTCAACCAGGGCAGACTCAAGCACTTTGTGAGAAGGTACAAGGCATCGTGGGTGTCCAGATTGCCTATTCGTTGTTCCATTCTCCTTAACTCTTCCAATTTCTTCCTGAGAATTGTGTCAATGGCATTGCTTCCCAGAGGTGCTCCTAGCAAGACACTATTTGTGGGGGCAATGACTGCTGCTCCTGGTAGTTTTGATCTCACTGCATTTATCACTTGTTGACTGACTGAGATGATTTCACATTTGGATGGATTCAGGATGAGACCCATTTCCTGTCCCCGTGTCATTACCTGTGTAAGGTCATGTAGGAGGGACTCTTTTGTACCTGCTAGTGTGCCATCATCTAGGAACCAGATGTTTAGCTCGCTGGTCAGTCTGACTGTGATTTCCCTAACTGCTATACAGAAGAGAAATGATGTAATATATATTATATAATATATAATATATATTATTGTAACCACGGACGAGTGGTATTTATCAATAACAACACTGCGCTAGCCAAGGATTCGAACCCATGTTGAACTGGCCTGCCTCATGGTAAGCAAGAACCACATGACGCTTTAAACCACAGGACCACCCAACCCTACAAGAATGGCGCAGCCAGCACACAGCTAGCTGTTGGGCCACCATCCGAGGGCATACGGAGGTGTGGGAGCTTCTAAGCTAATTTCATTCTCATCCCTGTTTGGTGTACTAGCCTCACCAGCAGCATTTATATATTATTAGTGTAGGGTTGGGTGGTCCTGTGGTTTAAAGCGTCATGTGGTTCTCGCTTACCATGAGGCAGGCCAGTACAACATGGGTTCGAGTCTTTGGCTAGCGCAGTGTTGTTATTGTGTGTGTGTTTGTGTTATATATATATATATATATATATATATATATATATATATATATATATATATATATATATATATAGATATATGTCGTGCCGAATATGTAAAAACTGGTCAATTAGCAAGAACACATTTAAAATTAAGTCCTTTCTAAAATTTTCTCTTATACGTTTAAAGTTATATTTTTTTCATTAATGTTAATGTAAAAAATTTTAATTTTGCTACAAAAGAATCTTAGAAAACTTACCTAACCTTATTATAACAAGAACAATTTATTTTAGTCTAACCCAACTAAATATATTTTAGATTTGTTTACAATAATTTAATACTAAACAAACACAGTGAAATATATTTTTTTCGTTAGGTTCAGAATGATTTTGGCGAAATTATTGCATACACAAATTTTCACTTGTCCTATATGGCAAGATGAGCGTTGCTATTTAAGCCAAGATCGCAAGTTCTGCCTATTCGGCACGACATATATATATATATATATATATATATATATATATATATATATATATATATATAATATATATATATATATATATATATATATATATATATATTAGTTTTGCACTCGTAAATCGCTTGGAAAATCCATATTTTTTTGTATCTAAAAGAATGATGCTTTTTAGTGTTAAACTGTATAAGATAAATTATTGTTATAATCCTGGTAAAGAGCTAAAACGTAAGCGCTAGAGAAATGGGAGATAATCATTTTCGATCCGAGGAAGGGGAGCGTAGCTCCAGTTGCATGAATCAAGAGCCGTTCATCAACATGAAGATGCCCTTTCATGTCAGGTCACTCCTTAAATTAGTCCTGGTATCATCTCAGGTCACATCCTCGGCCTTCACCTGACCTGCCAGATGAGGTCAGCGGTCAGTGACCTGACTCCCAACTAGCTACTTACAATATTTTGCTTCTGTCACCGTAGGATAAGTTGACCTCTTGTGACCCAGGATAAGTTGACCTTTTGTGACCCAGGATAAGATGACATCTTGTGACCCAGGAGAAGTTAGAACATAAAATAGAAGGAACAATGCAGCAGGCCTACTGGCCCATGCGAGGCAGGTCCAGGTCCCCTACCGTCCTAAGTTCACTTCTTGTTATTTTTTTGTGTTTACAAGTGTCTTCTGCTTGCTATAGTAAATTATTTTAGAAAAGTTGTAAATTTATTTAATGTAGAAAATATCAATTGTGTACGTACCTTGTCCGTATTAAATGACATATTTCTATGTATGTTTCAGGTAAGCTTGTGTATGATGTATGGTGTGTTGAAGAATTCTCACCCTTCCCCTGGTTACCTGTCACTTCAGTCGTCTCTTCCTGTCAGGTAAATAATCTTCAGTCACCTCAGATGAAGTGGATACATTTAAGTCACTTCTCCCTCTCAGACTGACAGGTTCAAGTCATTTCTCCCTCTCAGACTGACGGGATCAAGTCACTTCTCCCTCTCAGACTGACAGGTTCAAGTCATTTCTCCCTCTCAGACTGACAGGATCAAGTCACTTCTCCCTCTCAGACTGACAGGTTCAAGTCACTTCTCCCTCTCAGACTGACAGGTTCAAATCACTTCTCCCTCTCAGACTGACAGTTCCCAGTCATCTCAACCACCCAGGTTCCCTGTCAACTACTGCAGTGAGATAAGGGGCTCCCATTCATCTATAACACTCATATAAACAGTCACTTGTTTGGTTGACGAAAGCAAATTGGGATTTCTAAACAGGTACCTGGTTACCCTGTGATGGTATGAGTTCCCCAGGTACTTGGTTACCCTGTGATGGTATGAGTGAGTTCCCCCAGGTATCTGGTTACCCTGTGAAGGTATCAGTGAGTTCCCCAGGTACCTGGTTACCCTGTGATGGTATCAGTGAGCTCACCCAGGTACTTAGTTACCCTGTGATGGTATGAGTAAGTTTCCCCAGGTTACCCTGTGATAGTATCAGAGTTCCCTCAGATACCTGGCTACCCTGTGATGGTATCATTGAGTTCCCCCAGGTACTTGGTTACCCTGTGATGGTATCAGTGAATTCCCCCAGGTACTTGGTTACCCTGTGATGGTATCAGTGATTCCCCCAGGTACCTAGTTACCCTGTGATGGTATCTGTATCTATCACATTTATCACATCCAGGTTTGTGCCCTTACCGCCGCTGTTCCAGTTCCCTGATGTTTACAGTAGCGTCTCATGTACAGTGTGTGCTCGACTGTGCACTTATTAATGAAAACAGAGATAGAGGGTAATGTAGCCTAAATGATAGATCAAGGATCTGATTAATGAAAACTGAATTGCAAATACATAGCCAAAATTACGACTCACGAAATCGTAATGACACGATTTCAAACAAACCAGGGAACGGGTGAGACTCGAACCCATGGTGAGTGAGTCCTAAAACTCGCAGGGTTCATGCCATGGGTTCAAATCGCCACCCATTCTGTTATTTACCCAAATATTCTCAAGTCATTCTCTGTTGATCCTGCCGGAGTATAGTCCCTAGACCTCTTGTATATCTATATGTAGTCCCATCCCGGGGGCATCGTTCTTCCCCCCGTCGTGGCCCGGTCCCAGGCCAGGCCTCCTGGTTGCTGGCCTGATCGATCAGACTGCTGTAGCCCTACGCCTAGTAGCATCTTCGACGGCAAAAAATGAAAATCTAAACGGTAGGCAAGCTGCGTCTACCCTAGTCACTCCTCACATCACCTGCGTTTTCTGACACACTACCACTCACCTGTTAAGCAGCCTTTGTGTACATTGACAAATATTACATTCACAGTGGTGGTACGTAGGTGTATTACTAAATACATTATTGCCAAATCTCACTGGGTCGCTACAGAAGAAAACCTCTCGAAAGAGATCATATACAACTATAATTCCCTCTTGTATTTGATGATGATGATGATAATAATAATAATAATAATAATAATAATAATAATAATAATAATAATAATAATAATAAATTTATTCCCTTTCATACAGTATACAGGTAGTGTAATTTACATCTAATAAAATATTATTATTCACAAGAGAGAGCCACTAACGTGCGGTGTATAACGTTATTCAGTAATTAGAGCAGTGATGTAGCAAGGTCATAATCATTTTATTGTAGAAATACACGTTGGGATTTTTGACTCCACGTTAATAAGAAGAAAATAGTCAGCGAGTAGAGTACATAGATGACTCGACGACATAGTTACCTGGTACCTGTTAATTATGTCCCAGAGGTTAGTGTGTCACCTGTATGATCCACAGCCAGTGTGTACCACCTGTATGATCCACAGCCAGTGTGTACCACCTGTATGATCCACAGCCAGTGTGTACCACCTGTATGATCCACAGCCAGGGTGTACCACCTGTATGATCCACAGCCAGTGTGTACCACCTGTATGATCCACGGCCAGTGTGTGCCACCTGTATGATCCACAGCCAGTGTGTACCACCTGTGTGATCCACGGCCAGTGTGTACCACATCTATGATCCACAGCCAGTGTGTACCACCTGTATGATCCACAGCCAGTGTGTACCACCTGTATGATCCACAGCCAGTGTGTACCACCTGTATGATCCACAGCCAGTGTGTACCACCTGTATGATCCACAGCCAGTGTGTACCACCTGTGTGATCCACAGCCAGTGTGTACCACCTGTGTGATCCACGGCCAGTGTGTACCACATCTATGATCCACAGCCAGTGTGTACCACCTGTATGATCCACAGCCAGTGTGTACCACATCTATGATCCACAGCCAGTGTGTACCACCTGTGTGATCCACGGCCAGTGTGTACCACCTGTATGATCCACAGCCAGTGTGTACCACCTGTATGATCCACAGCCAGTGTGTACCACATCTATGATCCACAGCCAGTGTGTACCACCTGTATGATCCACATCCAGTGTGTACCACCTGTATGATCCACAGCCAGTGTGTACCACATCTATGATCCACAGCCAGTGTGTACCACCTGTATGATCCACAGCCAGTGTGTACCACCTGTGTGACCCACGGCCAGTGTGTACCACATCTATGATCCACAGCCAGTGTGTACCACCTGTATGATCCACAGCCAGTGTGTACCACATCTATGATCCACAGCCAGTGTGTACCACCTGTATGATCCACAGCCAGTGTGTACCACCTGTGTGATCCACGGCCAGTGTGTACCACATCTATGATCCACAGCCAGTGTGTACCACCTGTATGATCCACAGCCAGTGTGTACCACCTGTATGATCCACAGCCAGTGTGTACCACCTGTATGATCCACGGCCAGTGTGTACCACATCTATGATCCACAGCCAGTGTGTACCACCTGTATGATCCACAGCCAGTGTGTACCACATCTATGATCCACAGCCAGTGTGTACCACCTGTGTGATCCACGGCCAGTGTGTACCACATCTATGATCCACAACCAGTGTGTACCACCTGTATGATCCACAGCCAGTGTGTACCACCTGTATGATCCACAGCCAGTGTGTACCACCTGTATGATCCACAGCCAGTGTGTATCACCTGTATGATCCACGGCCAGTGTGTACCACCTGTATGATCCACAGCCAGTGTGTACCACCTGTATGATCCACAGCCAGTGTGTACCACATCTATGATCCACAGCCAGTGTGTACCACCTGTATGATCCACAGCCAGTGTGTACCACCTGTGTGATCCACGGCCAGTGTGTACCACATCTATGATCCACAACCAGTGTGTACCACCTGTATGATCCACAGCCAGTGTGTACCACATCTATGATCCACAGCCAGTGTGTACACCTGTATGATCCACAGCCAGTGTGTACCACATCTATGATCCACAGCCAGTGTGTACCACCTGTATGATCCACAGCCTGTGTGTACCACCTGTATGATCCACAGCCAGGGTGTACCACCTGTATGATCCACAGCCAGGGTGTACCACCTGCATGATCCACAGCCAGGGTGTACCACCTGTATGATCCACAGCCAGGGTGTACCACCTGTATGATCCACAGCCAGGGTGTACCACCTGTATGATCCACAGCCAGTGTGTACCACCTGTATGATCCACAGCAGGGTGTACCACCTGTATGATCCACAGCCAGGGTGTACCACCTGTATGATCCACAGCCAGGGTGTACCACCTGTATGATCCACAGCCAGGGTGTACCACCTGTATGATCCACAGCCAGGGTGTACCACCTGTATGATCCACAGCCAGGGTGTACCACCTGTATGATCCACAGCCAGGGTGTACCACCTGTATGATCCACAGCCAGGGTGTACCACCTGTTTATCATCCACACAACCGGAACAATACACAAGTTAATGGTCCAACCCGAACCGAAACGTCGTCATTGGTTTCGGTCTCCTGTGTACGGGTTATTTGTGTATTGACCAGCATGGTACGGAGAATAGCGTACTGGGTTGCCTTGGGTTGAAACCCAGTGGCTTGGGCCAGTAGGTGACCTGGACCTGCCTAGCATGGGCCAGTAGGTCTGTTGCAGTGCTTCTTTCTTATGCTCTTTTGATTAGCCTGGCTGTGGTGTCTACCTGGGCACGCAGGAAGCCAGAAGCTAGCCCCGCCAACTTAACTAACCAAACCATAAACCAGGATGCTGTCTAGTGTGAGAGGGGACCGTAGGGGGCGATGACCCCCTTCCCTCACCATCCTAAACCATCTATAGAATGACTCGACTCTATAGAATGACTTAAGATTATTCTATAGAATGATCTTAAGTCAAGTACTGAGGCAGTTTGGAATTTCAATTCCACTGTGAAATGTAAACATCTTTGGCCACAACTTGTTACCGGGATGAGCTAATTGAGCAAAGAATTCCTCCCCAGGTGGTAACTTTTTTTTTTTACTGCATATCAACTCGTGTGACCTCAATCCTCAGACAAATACAACATTACTGTGTGACCAGTTGCTGCCACAGTGTTGGATATCAACCAGATGCTGCCACAATGTTGGTTTATCAATCAGATGCTGCCACAATGTTGGTTTATCAATCAGATGCTGCCACAATGTTGGTTTATCAATCAGATGCTGCCACAATGTTGGTTTATCAACCAGATGCTGCCACAATGTTGGTTTATCAACCAGATGCTGCCACAATGTTGGTTTATCAACCAGATGCTGCTACAATATTGGTTTATCGACCAGTTGCTGCCTAACTGTTGGTTTAAAAATCAGTTGCTACCAGAATGTTGGTTTATCTACCAAATGCTTCCAAAATATTCTTTTAGTATTTTATTACTGCCATCATTTATCAAGCAACTGGCACCATAATTTTATATAAAGTCATTTAAAACTCAAAACAGTGTGACTGCCACCATCCAGTGTCTGCCTGTGTCACTCTTACCTGCCATATGTACTTAAGGTGAAAACCAGGTCCAGTCTTGCTGGTTCGTGCAATTCTCTACCTCTCCTCGGCTCCCTGACATGCGACCTGGTGTCTTTCTGGAGGGTGTTCCGGGGGGTCAATGCCCCTGTCCATGTGGTTTCCCATCACTACCTCCATCAGTTTATCCCTTTGTGTGTGGTGTGTGTGTGTGTGTGTGTGTGTGTGTGTGTGTGTGTGTGTGTGTGTGTGTGTGTGGGGTACTTACAGTCATCAGTTCCAATTGACATCATTATGGTTGAAGTCTTTCACGATCAGTGGGCTTCGTTTTCTTCAGCCTGTGATAAATCGTTGCCTTGTTGTTTTCATTTTCCGAATGTCTCCTGCTGTGGAGTGCTGCTGTGAGGGGGGCCGCTGTGAAGTGTTACTGTGAAGTGCTACTGTGGAGTGCTATTGTGGAGTGCTATTGTGGAGTGCTATTGTGGAGTACTACTGTAGGGTGGCTAGTTGTCCTCCCCAGCTAGTACAGTATTTCTTCCTTGACACTTGATACCGTTGTAGGAATGTTACTTTAGTTATTCTCTCAGGTAATCTACTCACTGTTAGGGCTACGTTTCCTGGTGTAGTACTTGCTATTTATTTTTATTTTGCTTCTCTTGTTTGACATTTCTTATAAGTTTGTGTTCCACAGTTTGACTTTAGTGCCTCTAACTAGCTCTTGGTCGTGTATTTTGTGTGTATTTGTCTGCAAGTGTTTGATGCAGCGCTGGTGAATATTTTCTACAGCTAGTGACAGCTGAGAAGCGTGAGGCCTTCCTTCCACACCAGTAACAGACGTAACTACTCCATAACATCTTCCATACCAGTAACAGATGTAACTACTCCATAACAAATTCCACACCCGTAACCGACGTAACTAATCCATGACATCTTCCACACCAGTAACAGACGTAACTATTCCATGACATCTTCCACACCAGTAACAGACGTAACTACTCCATAACATTTTCCACACCAGTAACAGACGTAACTACTCCATGACATCTTCCACACCAGTAACAGACGTAACTACTCCATAACATCTTCCTCATACAGTGTTGGAGACAATATCACACAGTGTTGGAGACAGTGTCACACACAGTGTTGAAGACAATGTCACACACTGTGTTGGAGACAATATCACACACAGTGTTGGAGACAATATCACACACAGTGTTGAAGACAATGTCACACACTGTGTTGGAGACAATATCACACACAGTGTTGGAGACAATATCACACACAGTGTTGGAGACAATATCACACACAGTGTTGGACACAATATCACACACAGTGTTGGAGACAATGTCACACACAGTGTTTGGAGACAATATCAACACACAGTGTTGGAGACAATATCACACACAGTGTTGGAGACAATATCACACACAGTGTTGGAGACAATATCACACACAGTGTTGGACACAATATCACACACAGTGTTGGAGACAATATCACACACAGTGTTGGAGACAATATCACACACAGTGTTGGAGACAATATCACACACAGTGTTGGAGACAATATCACACACAGTGTTGGAGACAATATCACACACAGTGTTGGAGACAATATCACACACAGTGTTGGAGACAATATCACACACAGTGTTGGAGACAATATCACACACAGTGTTGGAGACAATATCACACACAGTGTTGGAGACAATATCACACACAGTGTTGGACACAATATCACACACAGTGTTGGAGACAATATCACACACAGTGTTGGAGACAATATCACACACAGTGTTGGACACAATATCACACACAGTGTTGGAGACAATATCACACACAGTGTTGGAGACAATATCACACACAGTGTTGGAGACAATAATCACACACAGTGTTGGACACAATATCACACACAGTGTTGGAGACAATATCACACACAGTGTTGGACACAATATCACACACAGTGTTGGACACAATATCACACACAGTGTTGGAGACAATATCACACACAGTGTTGGAGACAATATCACACACAGTGTTGGAGACAATATCACACACAGTGTTGGACACAATATCACACACAGTGTTGGAGACAATATCACACACAGTGTTGGAGACAATATCACACACAGTGTTGGAGACAATATCACACACAGTGTTGGGGACAAAGAAGGAGTAAAAGTGTCGCGCTAAAAACCTGTTATCGTGTTTCTGATTATAATACTGACATATTTTCGGTGAGATATCTGATGGGCGCGAGCTTCTGATTATACGGAGCTTGAGAAGTGGGGAAGTAGTCAGGTTCAGCTCCAGTTCCCTGTATCCAGAGCCCTTTACCAGTGTCGAGGAAGCCCCACGACGGACGTCGGTCGACAGCTCAGCTTCGGTAAGATTATCATCTATTGAGCCTCTATCCGTCACCTGTTAAAATGTAAATCTTTCATGATGAATATAGAAGATGAGATGTGAGGCTTTGTTTCACCAGGTCATCATTGGTGACCTGCCTCAACCAGGTCATCAATGATGACCTGCCTCGTGCCGAGGCCACACACCATTGTCTTGACAATTCTAGATTCAGGAATTATGTTTATTACATCACTAAAAATGTGTGAGGTAGATCTCGCCTTTAATTAAGTATATTAACATGGATATTGACTTGCATTTGTATGGAGAGAGAGAGAGAGAGAGAGAGAGAGAGAGAGAGAGAGAGAGAGAAACCGCAGTTTGAGCCTTCCAGCATGACAGAGAGACAGAGAAGAAAGTACGGATAAGGGTGAGGTACGGAAATGGAGGGAGAAAAAGAAGGAAGAGGTTGAGGAAATTCTATTGGAAAACCGCACTTTGTTTACTAAAATAGAAAACATATTTTAATTTCTACTCCTGCCAGGACATAATGACTTCCTTTGCTTTCCAAGTGACTTGGAAAAGTTTAGATAGCACATCCTACGATGTGAAATCTAAGTTTTAACAAAGTGGAACCGCAAGCTAGTGGGAGACCTTGTTCAGATGACCTAAAGCTCCACTGAGCGTGTCATCATATGACTAACACCCACATCAAGAGAAATTTTCCTATTTCTCCGAACAGATAAAATAACACCTCCACTACCTCCAGCACTACCTCCAGCACCACCTCCAGCACCACCTACTCCTGTAACCTTCCAGCGCTGATGTAAAACAAATAGAGAGGATTAGCTTAGCAGTCTTCAACTTCGACTGAACACCGGATTGCTTGTCTCGGATAGCGAAGCAACTATCAGGATGTATTTATCAGTAGCTCATCTTCCCTGGCAGGTGTCTGGAAGTGTTTGCCATGGGCAGAGGAGTTCTTGAGGTCAACATAAACACGCCCACCTCCAGACATTCCAGTCTCTAATCGTGCCACGGCTATTATTTCTTCCACGCTTGTAATTGTCCGCTGTCAGTTCTCCCTTCAGAAAGCAGCAAACACCGAGGCCGCTGACCGCAGGATGAAGGCTTTCGTGGAATTGGTAACCCCAGAGGGTTAATAACCCACGATAACCCAAGAAAGTTCAGCAGTGTGGTTTCTTGCTGTTGTGGTTTTTATGCCTTCCCCGAGGATGCGACCCACAACAGTCAATTAATTCTTAGGTATACAGAAATAACCCACACTTAGGAGAATGAAACTTCTGACGACATTTCGGTATGACCTGGACCATTGTTCAAGTAACGGCATTATGGGTTTTCACTCTTTAATTAACTCTTAGGTATCTTAAGTGAACAGAGACAATAGGTGTCCGAAGTCTTGCTATACGTCTCTCTTCGCATCGGATACCGCCCACAAAATTTTACTTACAGCAAATACCTGCCTCAGGGTAAATAAAGGGAGCCAACAGGTGTAAGAAGATTTAATGATGCGTCTCGCGTCGCTGGCTGAGTGGTAGTAGACTCTGGCCTCATACAAGTGAACGTGATGAACCGTACGCTTCCAGAACCAGTATGTCAGTTCGAAGCCACTAATTGCAAGGAATATTTTATGCAAACTTTCGTTCTTGTCCCCGGACTCTTGAAGCATTATAACAAAAACTTATCATTCTACCTCACTGTGGTGGTGATGAGTGCCTGCCTGCGCTGGGTCACCTTACTGTGTTGATGACGGAGTATGAGCTCCCCGAGTGCAACCTGTTTTCTCGGCCTAAATACTGGGGATATTTTCCTTTTAGTTAAAATTGCCAGTGATTTATAGTCTCTAACCTAGAGCGATTTATTGCTAAGTTTTGCTCTGCGACTACTGAACTTCTAACCAATTACATTGCGATTATGATATTCACAACATGACAAATTAATCATGAAAACGGAAAATTGGTATTAATTGAACATTATCAGAATAGCTCAAAACTGGTAATAATGACAGCAAAGCAATAGTAAATTAGCAATCTTTTGCTTTCAAACCACTGATTAACCTAACCCTCTGTGCTTGGTTAACCATCCAGCGCTGTTATAAGACCGCATCCTGTGGCACCACCAGTCATACTCGTGCGTATTTCAAAGTTTTCCTGGTTACACTGAGCACTCCGCTGCCAGATGCATCATTCACCATTATTAATTTATTTATTTGTTCTTAAATATTCGTATTTATAAGTTCATGTAAACTTAACTCAGTCTACCCCACCTTACCCTAACCCAGTCTACCCTAACTTAACCTTACCCAGTCTACCCTAACTTAACCTAACCCAGTCTACCCTAAATTAACATAACCCAGTCTACCCTAGCTTAACCTAACCCAGTCTACCCTACACAAATAACCCGCACATAAAAGAGAGAAGCTTACGACGACGTTTCGGTCCGACTTGGACCATTGACAAAGTCACACTGAGTGTGACTTTGTCAACGGTCCATGTCGGACCGAAACGTCGTCGTAAGCTTCTCTCTTTTATGTGCGGGTTATTTGTGTATCGTTCCAGTCACGGTATTGTGCCTTTTTGTTATTCAGTCTACCCTAAATTAACGTAACCCAGTCTACCCTAACTTAACCCAGTCTACCCTAACTTAACCCAGTCTACCCTAACTTAACCCAGTCTACCCTGACTTAACCCAGTCTACCATGACTTAACCCAGTCTACCATGACTTAACCCAATCTACCATGACTTAACCCGTTCTACCCTAACTTAACCCAGTCTACCCTAACTTAACCCAGTCTACCATGGCTTAACCCAGTCTACCCTAACTTAACCCAGTCTACCATGACTTAACCCAGTCTACCCCAACTTAACCGAACCCAGTCTACCCTAACTTAGCCTAACCCAGTCTATCCTAACTTAACCCAGTCTACCCTAACTTAACCCAGTCTACCCTAACTTAACCCAGTCTACCCTAACTTAACCCAGTCTACCCTAACTTAACCCAGTCTACCCTAACTTAACCCAGTCTACCCTAACTTAACCCAGTCTACCCTAACTTAGGCTAATTTAAAATAAAGAAAATGAACAAAAAGGTCACAATCCCGTGACTGGAACAATACACAAATACCCCGAACATAGGAGAAAGAAGCTTACGACGACGTTTCGGTCCGACTTGGTCCATTTACAAAGTCACACTGACAGAAAAGGGTGAAATTGATGCTGGGAATCTCGATTAATGTTGAAGGTATGAAGGCTGACTTGAGGTTTGAGGATAACCTTGAGAGTGACGAGCCTGGAGTGGGAGCTTTATCAGTGACTCCAGCCACAAGTGATGTTTACTCAGTCGAGGCTGACAAGCGTAGAGAATATCTGGTCATTAAAGGTCACCTCTGGGTCACCTGGAGACGGCAAGGGCATCTACCGAGTGTTGGTGGAGTGTTGGTGGTGTGTTGGTGGTGTGTTGGTGGTGTGTTGGTGGTGTGTTGGTGGTGTGTTGGTGGTGTGTTGGTGGTTTGTTGGAGTGTTGAGGTTCGTGAGGAGTGTTGGGGTAAGTGAGAAGTGTTGGTGTAGTGCTGGAGTAGTGTTAGGACGTAGGTATGGGGACATGTGAATGTCAACAGTGATATTTAGTTGAACATGCTTGCGGTGTAGACGCATCAGAGTGTGGAGACATGATGGTTTTGAAGTTGGCGTAGAAGGCTTTCCCGAACAGCCTGGCCAATCACTGTAAAAACACCTGGCTGATGCGACCTGAAAGCAACCATTGTGTTGTTGGTTTGTCACTGCGATGCGACGGGTCTCTCACAACAACCACGAACAATATTTTTATATTCATGGAGAAGCGCTAAACCCGTAGTGGCCATACAGCACCTAAGGAATGGGAAGTAATCAAGGTTGACCCAAGGAGGGATAGAATTGCTCTAATTCCTTGGAAGTGAGAGAATCCGAGCTTTACAGGGGAGTCTTTCTGGTTATACCTGTGTACCTCTTCTAGTCGCTGGTGATTACAGGGGAAGTTGGTCGTCTTTTATGTGTGTTTTTGAGTGCTTGGCTTACAACCGAAAGCACACTGGTTCATTAACCAGGTGCGTCGAGATGTATGGGCAAGTCTCCTTACTTCTGATGGTCCACAGAACTCCAACGGAAATACCCCATATTGCTTGGTTATCTTGGGTGATCCTGGGTTATCTTGGGTTATCCTGGGTTAATACTCCGAAGAAAGTTTTCTTCCTCCATGACTGCTTGAGAAGTCACCCTGAGGAGACGGAGTCACCTCCCGGTGATCACAAAGATAGCAGAAACAACAGAGTCCGGAGCGTGCAGTCACCAGAACAAACACTAGTGGACTGGACACCATTTTAGCCGGGTCGGTGGAGCCACCTTCTGCCTCTACTAATGCGCACCTCCGCTTAAATGTTTAAGAAGTCGGGGATATCCAATATGCACAGCGTAATATTATGCAGGGTTCTATTATATCCGCACAAGAGGTTCTCGGACAAACAACATTCATGTACAAGCGTTCATTATCACAGTGTTTTGTTTCTGCCTGTGCAATGAAACTTGTGCTTCCTGGAACCTGGTACAAGCATATTGACAAAATGTAAATAAGACACTTGTGCAACACTACATCGTTTTATTAGGAAATGTTTCGTTCCAGGGAACCTTGTCAGTACATTACACAGAATGAGAGGGTGTCAGCATATGTAGGGGAAGAGAAGTCATGTGTGGAAGGTACTGAGTCAGCGATGTGTTAGTCACTTCACCCGACTGTGGTGTCTTACCGAGGTAACACAAGGTTAACCAACACAGTTGAAATGATGAACTATTGGATTTAAACTACTGTTAGAATAAACAGTCAGTGATGCCTCAAGACAGTGCCTTCACTGCAGCGAAGTTTCTTTTTTACGAGCTTGGCTTCTCGGTACTTCTTCAAATGGCCATACAGATTACGGTGAACCACGTACGCATTGTTCATGTCATCTCAGCTACAGGCGTATATATGTTCTCTGAGGTGCTGCTCCAGATTTGTTGCTGTCTTTCCTAAACACAGTTTATCACAGCCACAAGGGATGATATAGACCCCTGAGTTGGCGTCCATCGGTGCGGTGGCCTTCTGAACCAGGTCTTTGACGGTGGTAGAAGAGCTGGTGGCCACACTCACCTTACAACTGGCTAGGACACTCGCCCTAGCCAGTTGTAAGGAAGGACAATGTACCTCTTAGTAAAGCTGTCTTAAATTGTCATGTTCATCATGTGTTGTGCTCGCCTCCTGCAGTTCTTGATAAAATCGGACTGGAACTAGTGACAGATGAATACACGAGGATACAACAGCACTCCCCTCCGAGGAAGGCCGGGCTGGAAATCCTCTTGATTCCCAAGAACACAATTATAACTCATTGTTTGGTCCGAGAGTCGCGATGGTAGTAGTATTGCAGATCACTTTTGTTATCTGGCTTGTGAAAAAAAGCTTGAAATCGTTGTCATCATCTCACAACAGCAGATGAAAGAATAGATGTTGCCTGACTAATTTCTCAAATTCTAGGATAGACTTAATGTGTTGCAGTGTCGTGAGTTCACCTCTTTAACATTAAGAATGTGCAGTTGCAGTCCACAGAGACACTCAATAAGACATTTATTAAGGTAATATTTCGCCCACCAGGGCTTTGTCAAGTTAATGTATATTTTGCATAGAAACAATCGGTCAGTTATAAATTATATATATATATATATATATATATATATATATATATATATATATATATATATATATATATATATATATATTATATATATTATATAAATGGATAAAAAGGCTTCAAGGAAGAATATTTGGATTTCTTCCTGAAGCCGTTTGAATGTTCCACTTCCCCTACCACCCCATCTTTTAGTATATATATATATATAAATATATAATATATATATATATATATAATAACACACACACACACAGAGGAACAGAAGGAGCTCCAGAAAGACGGAGAGGTGGGCACACCACCATGTGCTGGACACAGTGCACACAACCGAGGAAGAAGTGAAGAGGCTTCTGAGTGAGCTAGATACCTCAAAGGCAATGGGGCCAGATAACATCTCCCCATGGGTATTGAGAGAGGGAGCAGAGGCGCTATGTGTACCCCTAACAACAATATTCAATACATCTATCGAAACAGGGAGATTGCCTGAGGCATGAAGACAGCAAATGTAGTCCCAATCTTTAAAAAAGGAGACAGACATGAAGCATTAAACTACAGACCAGTGTCACTGACATGTATATATGCAAAATCATGGAGAAGATTATCAGGAGAAGAGTGGTGGAACACCTAGAAAGGAACGATCTCATCAACAGCAGCCAACATGGTTTCAGGGACGGGAAATCCTCTGTCACAAACCTACTTGAGTTCTATGACATGGTGACAGCAGTAAGACAAGAGAGAGAGGGTGGGTGGATTGCATTTTTCTTGGACTGCAAGAAGGCGTTTGACACAGTTTCCACACAAGAGATTGGTGCAAAAACTGGAGGACCAAGCAGGATAACAGGAAGGCACTACAATGGATCAGGGAATACTTGTCAGGAAAGACAGCAGCGAGTCATGGTACGTGGCGAGGTGTCAGAGTGGGGACCTGTGATCAGCGGGGTCCCACAGGGGTCAGTCCTAGGACCAGTGCTGTTTCTGGTATTTGTGAACGACATGACGGAAGGAATAGACTCTGAGGTGTCCCTGTTTGCAGATGACGTGAAGTTAATGAGAAGAATTCACTCGATCGAAGACCAGGCAGAACTACAAAGGGATCTGGACAGGCTGCAGACCTGGTCCAGCAATTGGCTCCTGGAGTTCAATCCCACCAAGTGCAAAGTCATGAAGATGGGAAGGCAAAGAAGAACCGCAGACGGAGTACAGTCTAGGGGGCCAGAGACTACAAACCTCACTCAAGGAAAAAGATCTTGGGGTGAGTATAACCACCAGGCACATCTCCTGAAGCGCACATCAACCAAATAACTGCTGCAGCATATGGGCGCCTAGCAAACCTCAGAACAGCATTCCGACATCTTAATAAGGAATCATTCAGGACCCTGTACACCGTGTACGTGAGGCCCATATTGGAGTATGCGGCACCAGTTGGAACCCACACCTAGCCAAGCACGTAAAAAAAACTAGAGAAAAATGCAAAGTTTGCAACAAGACTAGTCCCAGAGCTAAGAGGTATGTCCTACGAGTAGAGGTTAAGGGAAATCACACGACACTGAGAAGGAAGAGATAGGGGGGACATGTACCTGAGTACACACAAAGAACTTGAAATTGGACGAGCAATCCAGAGATTGGCCCAAATAATAAGGGACCAGTTGAGAACGACGGACCCATAGGGATGTGGAATTTCCCCACCTAGCAACGTAAGGGAAATAAAGGGAAGCGATGTGGGAGGAGATCCATACTAAGTATTCTAAGGAGAGGTTAAGAATCAACTCACGCCATGGAGGACGTGAATAGGGACATAAGCGAATACAAAGTAGAGAGGTTGACAGTGCACCAGGAGCTCAGGACTGACCCCGAACCTCACACAGTTGAGCTAGAACTAGTGATGATCACAGGGATTAGGAATGTCTTCTCCAGCAGCTAGATCCAGAACTGAATATTCTGTAATGCGATGAGTGGAGGCAGATTACATGTTTAAGCCAAGGTATGATAAACTCCCTGCAGGGTAATACCTAGTACGTATGAATATGGACAAGCTATAGAACTCAATAGTGATAAAATAGTATAAACAAATATTTCTATATGCAACAGGACCGAACCTGAAAGTAATAGAGTAGCGAGTGACTACCAGGAGATTACCCGGATATATATATATATATATATATATATATAATATATATATATATATATATATATATATATATATATATATATATATATAATATTATATATAATGAGTGTGTGTGTGGTAAATGGAAAAATTCCAGCTGAAAAATATTCACATGAAAAATCTACCTGTTAGTTTAGATCTGTTTGTAAGATTTTTTCTGTTTTTTTTTTTCTTAAATATTTCCTTGATATTTTTCTAAGAATTTTTCATTTGTATTTTTCTAGATTTGTGTGTGTATATATCTGTATAAGTAGTTTTTATATCTATTTTAGGTGCCTTCATATCTGTCCTACGAAAAAATGCATCACATATTGTACCAAGGATCTTGTGAACACAAACATCATCATTGTCAGTGAAGTGTTAAGAAGGAAGCTGGTGTGATCATATCTCATATATATATATATAATATATATATATATATATAATATATATATATATATATATAATATATAATATATATATATATATGTATATATATGTTGGAATAGCCTCTCGTGACTATCCATATCAAGGACATTTTCACTTATTAATAAGTGGTTTGAAATGTCCTTTGAAAGGCCATTTTTCAAGGTATGTATTATGACAAAAAGCACATACCGTTTACTGGAACAATAACACAAATAACGCACATAGTATACTTTGTAAATGTCCATAGTCGGACCGAATATGTTTAAGCTATCTCTTGCATGTGCGGGTTACTTTGTATTAGTGTTAGATATGTATTCCTGATATATCCATTCATCTATGAAAACTGACCTTAAAACTCAAACTTGTTAATACAATACGGACGAACAATAACACTAGAAAGAGAAACACAGAAAGTGGAACATCCTATTTTTTATGGTGAACACAGATAGAAACAAGAAAGAGACAGGACGAACACAGAAGAGAACACAGAGAACTTGCTATGAAACTTTTGATCTGATACCAGAGTTATATTATGAGAACATATAAAAACTCGCCCTTTGGTATTTTAATAGCTTATAAGTGATATACTCAGACTATTCATTGAGCCGGATCATTAATACCAAGGTAGGCCAGTGCACGTCTAGCACCGGGCCGCGGGGGGCAACGACCCCTCCAGAAACGACTACAAGTAGCCCACTCCCTCACCACTACCAGCAGGACACTGCTGATGTATCCACGTCTGCTAAAATATTGTTCCCTCTATCCCTGCTCTTCCTCTTTATTCTTGCTCTTCCTGTCTATCCCTGCTGTTCCTCTTTCTCTATTCATGCTCTTTCTCTACCTCTCCCTTCTTACGTCCAACATTATCTCCCTCACCATCTGTATTCCCCTATTCTCCTACACTCTCACGTCTCCTATACAAACATTCCTGATATTTTCAAGACAGTTTCTCGTGCGTGTTTACCACATTCTTGTTATGATGACACACGGGGAGTAGGGACGACACAGAGGAGGGAAGAAAGAGGAATGGGAAGGGTAGAGGGGAAAGGAAAGTGAATGTGATGACCCAGAAAGGATGGTGAGGTGGGTTACCAGTACATCAGAGACAGAAAGGTAGCAGATAGAGGCTACTTTGAAAGATGGAAAAATGCTGATAATAGAAATTGTAATTCGAACAGTATTATTATTATTATGCTACTAATAATAATTAATTATTATTATCAACAATAATCTTTAATTATGAAAATCGACAAATATTGTCTACACTGAACTGCCTCTGACATGTTTTCGGCAGTAACATTAGAATACGGATATCCAGAATCTCCCTGGAGGCCTCTGAAAATATCTACCGGCCTACCTTTGTGTCGGCCACTCGTGGCTGGTCCCCGTTGTGGTGGACACCATTTTTATACATGAATGTATCTAACACACCTGAGTGATGCTGAGAGGTACCAGAGTGGGTGGGAGAGTGTGGTGTTACTTGGTGTTGTACACCACACTGCCACCCCCATCACGATCACCCCATCACTATCACCACTACCACTGTCTTCACCATCACTATCACCACCACTACTATCACCACCACCACTGTCTTCACCATCACTATCACCACCACCCCTACTTTCACCACCATCACCACTCGTATAATCAACAGCTAGCAACAAGGTATGCCAGCAGTACCTGCAAGCCAAATGCTGCTGTTAATAAAAAGAATATCATTTGCAGCTAATTTCCGCTCAAGTGAATGTTACCATTAAAGTAAATAACTTGAACAGAAGGGAATGTTGTTCCTTGTTAGTGAAGGAGCGAGTCTTAGGTAATGTTTTATTGCCAGAGTAATATCTTGTGACCCAGGCGAAGGAATCACCACGGTAGGCTGAGACAGAGGCTAAAGTAGCAACCATACCAACCCAAGAAGGCTGAGAAGACCTACGTCACACTACCTTCTCAGAAGGCCAAGGCCTACGTCACACTACCTTCCCAGAAGGTCAAGGCCTACGTCACACTACCTTCCCAGGTCAAGGCCTACGTCACACTTCCTTCCCAGAAGGTCAAGGCCTACGTCACACTACCTTCCCAGAAGGTCAAGGCCTACGTCACACTACCTTCCCAGAAGGTCAAGGCCTACGTCACACTACCTTCCCAGAAGGTCAAGGCCTACATCACACTTCCATACCATGAAGTCTGAGAAAGAGGCCAACCTCCCTCTACCGTTCTCAATAGGCTGAGGTTGCCTACTTAGCCGACTTACCCTCCCATGAAGGCTGAGGAGGCCTAGTTCACCCTACTGTCCCAAGGCTGATGCAGGCCAGCAGGATGTACACTGAGAGATGAACCTACCACCTGC
>NC_069428.1:3008621-3026121 GCF_026875155.1 Cherax quadricarinatus | reverse complement strand
GCTACTACCACCATCGCTACTAACCACCATCGCTACTACCACCATCGCTACTACCACCACCATCGCTACCACCATCGCTACTACCACCATCGCTACTACCACCACCATCGCTACTACCACCATCGCTACTACCACCACCATCGCTACTACCACCACCATCGCTACTACCACCACCATCGCTACTACCACCATCTCTACTACCACCACCATCGCTACTACCACCATCGCTACTACCACCGTCGCTTCTACCACCACCATCGCTACTACCACCATCGCTACTACCACCATCGCTACTACCACCACCATCGCTACTACCACCATCGCTACTACCACCACCATCGCTACTACCACCACCATCGCTACCACCACCATCGCTACTACCACCATCGCTACTACCACCATCGCTACTACCACCACCATCGCTACCACCACCATCGCTACTACCACCACCATCGCTACTACCACCACCATCGCTACTACCACCACCATCGCTACTACCACCATTGCTACTACCACCACCATCGCTACTACCACCACCATCGCTACTACCACCACCATCGCTACTACAACCACCATCGCTACTACCTCCACCATCGCTACTACCTCCACCATCGCTACTACCACCATCGCTACTACTACCACCATCGCTACTACTACCACCATCGCTACTACTACCACCATCGCTACTACTACCACCATCGCTACTACTACCACCATCGCTACTACTACCACCATCGCTACTACTACCACCATCGCTACTACTATCATCAACGCTACTACTACCACCATCGCTACTACCACCACCATTGCTACTAACACCACCATTGCTACAACTACCGCCATCGCTACTACTACCACGATCTGTACTACTACCACCATCGCTACTCTTATCACCATCGCTACTACTACCACCATCGCTAATACCATCATCGCTACTATCACCATCGCTACTACCACCACCATCGCTACTACCACCACCATTGCTACTACTACCACCATCACTACTGCTACCACCATCGCTACTACTACCTCCATCGCTACTACTACCACCATCGCTACTACTACCACCACCATCGCTACTACCACCATCGCTACTACTACCACCACCATCGCTACTACTACCACCACCATCGCTACTACTACCACCACCATTGCTACTACCACCATCGCTACTATCACCATCGGTACTACTACCATCATCGCAACTACCACCACCATCACTACTACTACCACCATCGCCATTACTACCACCATCGCTATTACTACCACCATCGCTACTACTATCACCATCGGTACTACTACCACCATTGCTACTACCACCACCAGTACCACAATCGCCGTTGCCTCCACCCCTTTCCCCCCACGTACCACCACTACCACTAACACAATGACCTATCACTACTACTACATTCTCTCTCTATATCTCTATCTATCTCAAGGGCTAGATTTTAGTTTACCATCTAAGAGCTGTTATCTTACCGCATGTTATATCTTCGAAATTGGTCATCCTGTGTTATTTAACTATTGTAAGAGAATATGTTCATCACTTAATATTATAGCGCGAAAGTCCCCGTTTATAGCTAAAATAGAGACTTTCGGCGTTATATTATTATGTTAATATATGAAAAATACCATGGTATTATTATTATCACTATTATCACTATTTTGTTATTATCACTATTATTTTATTATTATTGTTAGGTAGGATTTCTTGTGTATATAGAGTAGAGTTTAAGTCTCGGAACCATCCGGTGAATTGTTCAATTGTTTATGTCCGGCTGGCTGACGTTGGGTCAGGTGATCCAACCTGACGACGTGTCAACAGACTGGCAAGTAGTCAGTCTGCTCCCTGCTCTAGCCCTGACAACTGATCGTATATTGGCTCTTACGGTGTACAGTTTGAATGGTTTTGAGAATTGGACTCTAGAGCTGACTCACTTTGTTCCTCATTGCTCTGAAAGATTCTTTTGATATTTATATTCTTGGTCAGTTCAGTAATCCATAGAGATGCTTTATGGCCAGATTCAAAGGTCTTGTTAAATCTTGTACCTTTTGTATTTTGAGTTTAGTCTTGTTAAGACAAAGACGTAAATGTTATTGAAGACTGAATTACAGGAAGAATAATTAAACTTCCTTATTAATGTGATATTTCCATGATTTTGAACTAAATGTATATGGTAAATTTATTGTACAAAGTATTAAGTTACATTAACTACAAAGAGAAGATAAAGTATTGTATTTAAATACTTTAATAAATTTGAATGTTATTCTATGGAGTTTCCCACTTGAAATTATTTCCCCTAGACTCTTAAAACTTGAAATAACTCGGATCCAAAAATCTTGTTGCATAAGAAATGAATAACAGGCCACATTCTGAAGTTCTTTAAAAAAAAATTCTTATTCGCAACACCGCTGCGAGATCAATCATTACACCTCAGCTCATCTCAAGGTCATTCTTTAGCTTAGCTTATTATAGACTTCATAGCAGATGTACACTAAATCGTCAACACCAAATATTTCTTCCTCTTCCTCAACCCTCTCTTCATCCCATCTCTCTTACATTCTTCTCCTCCGCCAACACTCTTATTCTCTCCCTATCATCTATCCTTCCCAATAGCCTTTCCTCCCTCGTTCCTTCCCAACCACTAATCTTCCCTCCTTCCCCTTCCTCTCTCCCCTTGCTCTCCCCTCCCTCTCTCCCCTCCTGCAACCTTGACTGAGCCTCAGAACCAGTTTTTGTCTCAACTTCTTCAGTATTATTACTCATGACTGTCATGCCTCCCACACACGCACATGCAAGCACTCACACACATGGACACACATGTAATCACGCACATACGTATGCACACAGACGCGCATTAAATGTTAAAATGCACAAGGTTAGGAGTGGGGGAACCAACTAGACTAGACTTAGTATTCACCCTAAGTAAAGCAGACAAGAAATTGAATATGGGAAATCAATGGGAACTAGTGACCACATCGTCCTTGACTACGACTGCCTGGTGGAGGAGAGAAAGAGAGAGAGAGAGAGGCGGGAAAGAAACAGGAGAGGTGTTTATATAGTGAATTTTCTGGATGAAGTGAGGATATAGACAAGCAAGGAAGTCGCACACAGATTTATGTATGAAAATGGATCTAAAACAGTCTGTTAGAAAGTGGTATATATATATATATATATATATATATATATATATATATATATATATATATATATATATATTATTATTATATATATATATAATATGAAAAGGGAGTGAATATTAATGGTTTACAATACCGACAGGTTGGTAAGTAAGATACATGTACACATGTTTTACTAGCCATATGAAAAGGGAGTTAAGAGTATGTTTTAGTCCGTCAAGGATCACTTTCAGTGACCATCCTGGACCAGGATCTCGGATGGACTGAGACATCGCCTTGACTTCCTTTTTTCCAAGTATTTGTGATCTTTTCCACTCGCGTTATTGTGACCTTTACTGTTAAAAAAGAAAGTGTAGAGAGGCTAAGAGTAAGAGGGCATTTAAAACAAAGAAAACAAAAGGATAGAAGACTAAACAGAGGAGCCAGAAATGACTCGACAGAAGAGAGAGTAAACTTGAAGGATACTTCGAGAAAGACAACAACGGATCTGAAAGCGATACAGAGGAACACAATACAGAAGACAGTCGTTGTCCAAGCTATGATGACTTAAAGCGAAAAGAAGCAGCATGAGATAAAGGATGTCAAAGGAGTATGAAAAATTAGCAGCCGGTTCATTGAAATCTTCGCCATAGAATGAGAGTCCCACAAGTGAAAAAGAGTGGCAGCAAAAAAATAAAATAAAAAAAAACAAAAACAGAGAAGTGACGGGGCTTTTAAGTGAAATAAACGTAACGAAAACAGAACAGTGCTGACTATCACAGTGCTGACTATCACAGTGCTGACTATCAGTGCTGACTATCACAGTGCTGACTATCACAGTGCTGACTATCACAGTGGGTCATGAGAGGATTGGAGTGTGTGTGTGTGTGTGTGTTTGTGTGTGTGTCCTTCATTAAGATTTACTGATAAATAGTAACAGATCAACTACCCTGATGCTTAAAAAAACTACAAATCACCGCACTATACAGAGGGAGAGTCAGGCAGCGATGAACTGTAAGCCAGTATTATAGGCAGGAGAAAATGGATAAGTTTACAGAAAGATTCAGAAAAAAAAAAAAACGAAAAATAGATGTCATGGTGATGGTAAAAGGACGTATCAGTTTTCGAGGATGACAGGTGAGGTCTTCCAAGGATCAGTACTGAGATCCTTGCTGTTCTTAATAATAATAATAATAATAATAATAATAATAATATCTCTACAAGTACATGTACAAGGTATACAGACCATAGCTGACATCAATGACATACTACTATATAGAAAGCCGCTTGTTATGCGGCTAATTTCGGGCAAATTAGGTTAGTTTTGTCCCAGGATGCGACCACACCAGTCGACTAACACCCAGGTACCCTTTTACTGATGGTGAGCATAGGCAACCGGTATAAAGAAACACGTCCAGTGTTTGTACCCTCGATGGGAATCGAACCCGGACAGTCAGTGTGAAGCTAGAGCTTTAGCTACCAGACCAGAGGAAATTTAAACCTGCATAACACTAGTAGGCAGTTATGATAACCTGGTGAAGATAAGGATTAACTCCAGAACAATGTAAGTGATGTGATGAAATCAGAATAATTTAGGTAGAGGGAGAGAGAAGACCGGATTCAGTAGCCATCGTACAGAGATAAAGCTCTGGGAATGAACATCATACTGAATATTTCTGTCTCTGTTTCTGTCTCTGATTGTCTCTCGCTCTCTCAATGTACAGTTTGCCTGGCGCTTCATGTCCTCTGGCAGTGAAAGTGATTTATTTCTCTCATAAATGATCGTACTCACGTTTTAATATTTTAAAGGTTGGTTTAGGTCTCTGTGAGAGAAGTTTTAGTACTATGTAGAGAAAAGTTATACTGGTCTTGTGGAAGGGAAAGGAAAGAAGTAGGGAAAATAAGGTGTAGATGGGTAGGGGAAAGATGAGAAAGAAGAGTGGGATGGAGAGTATCAGAACATAGCATAGAATAAGGAACAATAATGCGGGAATATAAGAACTTGGAACAGAAGTACAGATGAACACTGGACCATGCTAGGTAGGTCTTGCTCACACCCATCTATTCACACTCGTCAGGCCACTTATAACACTGTCGTCAGTGACACGACCTGACAGCCTGATCCACTCATCTGTCACTCTACTGACAAACTTGTCTTTTTCCTATGTACTTTCTGAATCCAGAGTTATTCAGGTTTTGGCTTAAATAGCAACGCTCTTTTTGCCGAATAAAGCAAGCTAAAATTTGTGTATGCAATAATTTCGCAAAAATCATTCTAAACTTATCGAAAAAAAAAATATTTCATTGTTTGCTTATTTTTAAATTATTGTAAATATATCTAAAATATGTTTAGTTGGATTAGGCTAAATTAAATTGCGCTTGTTATAATAAGGTTAGGTCAGTTTTCTAAGGTTCTTTTGGTACAAAATTATTAATTTTTACATTAACATAAATGAAAAAAATATATATCTGTAAATGTATAAGAGAATATTTTAGAAAGGACTTAATTTTTTTAAGTGAGTTCTTGCTAATTGACCAGTTTTACCTATTCCATTGCGTCGAATTTTGTCTTCAGATATTTTCATCATCATTATTCATGTTTGTTTCACCTATGTTTCTTTCCATTCATTCATTTTTATCTTATCTTCCGTTGTGTTGTGTTCTAGTGCATAAGTTCAGTACCAGAGTCATGGTATAAAGTACCGACAAGATGGAATAATAAACAGAAATGCAATACGTGATCCTTTATTGACGTTTCTCCTACACAGTTTTATCAGGTCAGATCTGTTTGTGACTTGATAAAGTTCACTATGTGGGCGAAACGTTGTCAATAAAGCATTACATTTATAATGCATTTGTGTTTATTTTCCACAAGTTCAGTATTTCCTATTTTCAAAGTAAATATTTCTTAGTCATGAGATCAGCTTTCTCATCACTATTTACACATGAATATATGTAAATTTAGTAAAATTGAATAATGTAAACAAACGTTTGGTTATATTTATAACCATAAATTTTAAAGGGGTGAACCGGTAAGCCGGCGGAATGCCTCGCTCACATGACGAAAAACACCAGCTGCGAGTCGTCATATAACTCAGACCCGCGTCAGGGAACACTTGTCCTCTTCCATGACAAACTTTACCTAACCTAACCTAGTAACATGGAGACCAGAGCTGCAGAGTGTAATTTATATGAGATATCATCAGTGTATCATTTGTCCGCATTGAACTGTGTCTGTCTTCTCCAGCAACAACACTAACTTGTGCACATCATCCCGGAGATCCCGGGTCTGCCCCTCGGAAACCACATGTCTAATTGACGTGTTTTTGTGTCATCATGTGACTTTACGTAGCAGAGAGTGAGTGGGTGAGAGAGAGAGAGAGAGAGAGAGAGAGAGAGAGAGAGAGAGAGAGAGAGAGAGAGACGGAGGTGATGGTTGTTGAGTGTGTGAGGGAGTGCCTCTTAGAGGGGAGGGGGACGTGAAGTGCGTGTTGATCAAGCAGGTTACGCAGGTGTAGTGAAGGTGGTGGTAGAATTTAACCTACAGCTGACTTACCCTACCCCTTGTACCCCTCCAGCAGCACCTCCCTCTCTTCCCTCGTCATTGAAACTCCACTCAGCGTACACACTTGCCCTCGAAGGAGCCATCTGGGGCGGCAGATGGTGAAGATCCCACACAGGTGGTGCAGGTGGTGACGCAAGTTGTGTAGGGCTCCTTGGCCAGGCAAGGGCGCTGCAAGGTCGCTCCTTCTCCTGCTGGTTATGATAATGATGATGCTTGCTCTCTCTCTCTCTCTCTCTCTCTCTCTCTCTCTCTCTCTCTCTCTCTCTCTCTCTCTCTCTCTCTCTCTCTCTCTCTCTCTCTCTCTCTCTCTCTCTCTCTCTGATATTTATCATCTTACGCTCTCTTGCTGTTTTATTTTTTATTTCTGGTGTGAAAGCTGTATATAGTACACCTTTTTTTCTGTCAATACTACTATTACTACTACTAGTACTACTACTAGTACTGTTACTACTACTAATACTACTACTGTTACTACTACTACTAGTACTATTACTATTACTGCTATTACTACTATTACTACGACTATTACTATTACTACTACTGCTATTACTATTACTAATATTACTACTGCTGTTACTAGTAACACTACTATTGCTACTATGACTATTACTATTACTATTAATACTACTATTATTACTATTAATACTATTACTATTATTACTATTACTATTAATACTATTACTATTACTACTATTACTACTACTACTGCTACTATTACTACTACTACTGCTACTATACTACTACTGCTACTATACTACTGCTACTATACTACTACTGCTACTATTACTATTACTACTACTACTATTACTACTGCTTCTATTACTATTACTACTACTGCTACTATTGCTATTACTACTACTGCTATCACTACTACTGCTAGTACTATTACTACTATTACTACTACTATTACTACTGTTACTACTACTACTATTACTACTACTATTACTACTACTGTTACTACTACTATTACTACTATTACTACTACTATTACTACTACTATTATTACTATTACTACTATTACTATTACTATACTACTGCTATTAATACTACTACTGCTGCTACTATTACTACTACTACTATTACTACTACTACTATTACTACTGCTATTACTACTACTGCTGCTACTATTACTACTATTACTACTACTACTATTACTACTACTACTATTACTACTATTACTACTACTATTACTACTATTACTACTATTACTACTACTATTACTACTACCACTATTATTACTACTATTATTACTACTACTACTACTACTGCTATTACTACTACTACGGCTATTATTACTACTGCTATTACTACTATTACTACTACTACTACTACTATTACTACTGATACTACTATTAGTAATACTAAATGAACTTTTGTAGATAGAAAACGAGAGGTATAAATATTAAAAATCAAGAATTGTGTGATTTAGAATAAAAGTGGGATGCGAGAAGTGGATAAAGTTTGGCTACACCCACACACACACAGAGGGAGAGAGAGAGAGAGAGAGAGAGAGAGAGAGAGAGTGAAAAGAACACCTGGACGTTATCTGTGTTCCAGACTCCCGAGTGTTATTGGCCATATTCAACACCTGCGCAAGAACAACATATGCATGAAGCCTGTTCTGGCCTTTTCTTTGTATACTCAGAACCATCAAGAAATGAATGTCTCAACGGCCTGGCTAAGACGACTCATTGTATGCCAAGTCGCGGCACAGAACTGCAACATGGAATGCACGTGTTCTAGGTCTCACTGGACGACTTATACCATACTCTGTGGCACAAATGGGAAAATAGCAGGAAATGTAGGTTAGGCTAGACGGCGGAGCTGCTTGACTAGTGTGGTGGAATGAGTCACCAGGGGACTGAGTCAGCTGAGGTGAGTTGAGACAAGGAGCTGAAGGAGAGTGAGAGACAGGGAGCTCAGATAGTGTCAGTGAGACAGACAGGGAGCTGAGATAGTGTCAGTGAGACGGACACGGAGCTGAGATAGTGAGACGGACAGGGAGCTGAGATAGAGTGAGGGAGATAGAGCGCTGAGTTGATGTAGTTGGCTTACTCTCATTTATTTACTAATGACTACATTGAGGGTCTCAAAAGCAGGTAATTGGCGCCAGCCTGTAGCCTGTCTTTTACGTACTTCAGCACTACTGCCTTTGAAGTTCATCTACTACTGAGTTACTTCTGGTCTGCCTCTTGGATATCTGGAGGCTACCTGTAGATGTCCTCTAGAGTCTGTGCTAATCCTGGGCTACTTATATTGTAGTTTTTAACTATCCTAAGAAGTTTTGGTTGGGATTAATGTAGTGGTCGATATATTTGCCCCATGCACCGCAAATAAATATAGAAAACATTTTAAATATCGCTGGGAATACAGTGAACACTTTGAACTTCGAACATCCCAGGGAACACAAGAGCAAGGACAGATCAACACGCACTAGGAAACATCCACAAAATAAAGGTGGAAGAGAAGTTACTGAAGAAACAGGACAACGAATGTCACTCAAGATGACGACATATTCCCATGGGTGAGGAGGGAAGGAGCAAAACCACGAAGTGAACCCATAGCACAATAAGTCGCTCAAGATGAGATAACTGCTAGATGGATAGATGATAGCTACGCTTCTTTTTTTAGGAAGAGGGATAAGCAGGAAGGTCTCAGTTACAGGCCAGTATCGCTGACATGCACGATGTCCAGAGTAATGGAGAAGACTATCTAGTTGAAGGTCACGGAACACCTGGAGATGAAGGACTTCTTCAGTAAAAACCTACACAGATTCAGGGATGAGAGATCCCGTCTAAAGAATGGACTGGAGTTTTTTGACAGAACTGCTGAGAAAAAGCAGTAGAGCGATGGGTGTGCTGCATTTTTCCCGGTCTGCAAGAAGGCGTTTAACATGGTTCCTCACCAGGAACTGAACAGGAAGATAGATAAAGCAAGGATGAAAATTAAATTTCTTCAATAGATAAAAAAGAGAAAGTTGACACAGTGAGAGTACAGTAGGAAGTGTCATAATTGACACTATTGTTTCTGACATGTAAATGACCAAATAGAGAAGATAGAACACTATGTGAATATAGATAATGGGAAACTGTTAAGAAAAACAAGAATAGGAGAGAAGACAAAAATAAACTAATGCGAAGAGTCACGACTTAATGGTTCAGGAGGAACAATAATGTTGGTAAGTTTCTTTCCAGCATATGGATTAAATCTGAATAGTCTCTTAATTGAGCCCAATAACGTACTGGAGAGAATTGTACATAACTCACACTTTGTAGACGAAACCGTAGACGACGTTTCGATCCATTCAGGATCATTATCGAGCCAAAATTTTATTGAGAGATACAAGAAAACCAATACAATAAACTGATTGTAGAGCAGAGGAGCCACGAGCACAATACATGTGTGACATCCGTTGCCCACGATTATCTAACCTGCTACCAGCACGTGTTTTAAGAGAAAGAATTGGTCTGTGGGATTATTCGGACATTAATGGCTGTGGGAACCTGCCGGCTGCCAGCAGCAATACCTTGGTTGCTCAGTCACCAAGGTAACCTGGCTTCTTGCTGTACAGCAACAAAAAATCTCAGAACCTGCCACAGATAAAGAATCGTTTGAGGAAGAGACCAAACATGAAGGAAGAATGCAAGGAATAAATAAGAGGAAGGAGACAGAGAAGGGAAGTAAGGAAATGGGAAAGAAATGAAGGAGGAACAAAGGAAGCAGGGAAATCATAGCTGAAAGAAGGAATTTAGCTGGGAAGGAAGGAAGTAGGAAGGTAAGGCGGTGACGAACTAAAGTACTGACGGAGAGGAAGGAAAGGACGAACAGAGGGACAGGAGTGAGATATAGATGGACAAATGAAGGAATGTACGAGGGTCAGAAGGAAGCGCACACACACACACACACACACACACACATACATACACACACACACACACACACACACACACCACACACACACACACACACACACACACACACACCACACACACACACACACATACATACACATATAGTGAGAGAGAGAGAGATAGAGAGAGACTGCTGTCTGACTGACATACACCAGCAGGGTGCCCGCTAAAGTGACTGGAACACAACGCAGACTCACCAGAGAACAGGGCTCTCATTTCCCTCCCTGCATGCTTATTAATCAGGACCAGGACTGAAGGTCAATCTTAACAACGAACTTAACTTTCTTCATAATACAAAGAAATTATTCCTTCATTCAGTGGAGTGTATAATCAATTGTATTATATACCGACAAGTACCTAATAAGACACAGTATTCAGTTATGGGCAGATTTAAAACATGAGAGAGACGTCCTACGCCAAGAGTGTTTTTAATTAACCTCATTTGATTCTTATTACTCTCTATTGGTTAATTGTAATATCCTGCATTTAAATTGATAGCTTTTTATCTTGATTAATTTACAAATAATTTGTATACGAATTGTAGCTGTGCTCAAGGTCCAAGCAGTGATCATTCGGAAGCAAACATTATGGATTACTCAAGAGTAAGACAATACAAACATGATGGGAATGTTCGCATGTGAGGTGGTCCTGCTGGAACACCTGCGCACGCCTACTTGCATCTTTTTTGTGTTTGATTATGTTATATAATAGTATAACTCACCTACAAACATATTTGTTGTATACAGTTAACGCGAGGAATGTCCAAGTAGAAGATGACTGGAGTGAAAGGGAGTGCACGGAAGTGCATGAGGGTGCATAGAATGCAAGGAGTGCAATGGAGTATAAGGAGTACAAAGGAAAGCAAATAATTGTGATAATTCGATAGTCAGTGGGGAGCACACAGGTAACTTAATTACAATTTCTACGACGATTTGTTGGGAGGTGAGGTGGGTGCGTACTGTGCGAGAGCTCAAGTGGGGTAGGTGGTGAGGGTGGGTATAGTGGATGGTGTCGGTGGTAGGAGGGAGCAAGAAACAGGGCAGGCCTGCCAGCGCCCCACACAGCTACGAGTCATATCACAGATAAGATCAAACACGTTAGCAGACGAGACAACTTTGATATGAGGGACGATAAATAAACTGACATGTTTAGACGCACTGCCAATTCTTGCATTCAACTTATCCATGAGTTTCATGAACTTAATTGTTTGAGGCTATGAGAGTATATGTGCCATAACTTGCTGATCTGGTGAGTAACCGACAATGGGTCACCTTTGGTGCAGTGGTGCATACATATCAGATAAATACGTCTGAAATTTCCTTAATAAGGATCAGTGCTTCAGTTTGGTAGCAGTTTTGGAAGCGTACTCCGCCGACCAAATGGTTTTATCTCCCGATCCTATATTCTCTATTATTTCAGTAACATGCATTCAAATGTTAATTTGTCCAGATTTATTGAAATACTTAGTTAATTCGGTGAATGTACGAACAGACGGTAACTTCATAAATAGTTACAAGTCAGTGAGTGGAATTCACATGTATGTAGACTTGTAGATCACTTATGTAGTACAGTAAATCATCTGCATGTTACAAACAGTAGATCATTACGCATGTAGACAGTAGATCATCTGCATGATAACAGAGATCATCTGCATTGTAGGAAGTAGATGCACTGCATGTAGACAGTAGAATCATCTGCATATTAGATAGTAGACACTGCATGTAGATATAGATACATCTCAGTCAGATGTGGTCATCTGCATGTAACAGTCATCTGCATGTAGGACAGTCATCTGCATTGTGACAGATCATCTGCATGTAGAGAACAGGCAGCTCCATCTGCATGGTAGACAATCTCTGCATAAGATCAGATCATCTTCATTGACAGATCATCTCATGTAGAGAGATCATCTGCAGTAGACAGACATCTGCATGAGACAATATCTTCATGTAACAGTAATCTCTGCATGTTAACAGAACTTCATGTTGAGGGCAGTAGATCATCTGCATGTAGACAGTAGACATCTGCGATGTAGTAGACAGATCATCTACAGTAGAGCAGTAGATCATAGCATGTAGACAATAGTTGAAATCCCAAATGTTCTGCATGTACAGTTTCAGCGTCTTCATTAGACAGTAGATCATATGCATGTGACAGTAGATCATCTGCATGTATCAGTAGATCATCTGCATTAACAGATCATTTCATGTAGAATGTTGAATTCGGTATCACGTAAAAATGGTAAATCTTTCATGTATGTAGTAGTTTAACTGTGTGTAAGAGAAGCAGCATCGTCTCTCAAGATGCAGTAGAACCTGGAGTGCAGACCTCCTGTAGATACACTCCTCCAGCAGACCTCCTGTAGATACACTCCTCCAGCAGACCTCCTGTAGATACACTCACTCAGCAGCTACCTCTCTGTAGAATACGCTCCTCAGCAGACCTCCTGTAGATAACTCTCTCAGCAGACCTCTCATGTAGATACACTCCTCTCAGCAGACCTCCTGTAGATAATCTCCTCCATGCAGACCTCCTGATGATACACTCTCTCAGCAGACGCTCTCTGTAGATACGCTCCTCCAGCAGACCTCCTGTAGATACGCTCCTCCAGCAGACCTCCTGTAGATACACTCCTCCAGCAGACCTCCTGTAGATACACTCCTCCAGCAGACCTCCTGTAGATACGTCACTCAGCAGACCATCCTGTAGATACGCATCTCCTAGCAGACTGCCTGTAGATACACTCCTGCCAGCAGACCTCCTGTAGAACACATCCTCCAGCAGACTCCTGTAGATACACTCTCTCCAGCAGACCTCTGTAGATACGCTCCTCAGCAGACCTCTGTAGATAACACTTCCTAGACAGATCTCCTGTAGAACACTCCTTCCAGCAGACCTCAGTAGATACATCCTCATAGCAGACCTTCTGTAGAATAACTCCTCCAGCAGACGATCTCCATGTAGACGTCTCTCATGAGCATCTCTGTAGATACGCTCCTCTGCAGCAGACTCCTGTAGATACGCTCTCTTCATGAGACATCTCCTGTAGATACACTCCTCAGCAGACTCCTGTAGATCACTCCTCCAGCAGACCTCCTGTAGAGTACACTCTCTTCAGCAGACCTCCCTGTAGATACACTCTCCATGCAGACCCCTGTAGATACACTCCTCCAGCAGACCATCCTGTAGATACGCATCCTCCAGTCAGACCTCCTGTAGAAGTACGATCCTCATGTCAGACCTCTCTGTAGATACGATCCTCCAGCAGACCTCCATGTAGATACGCTCTCTCATGCAGACCTCCTGTAGATAGATCATCTGCAAGACAGACTCTCTGTAGATGACACTCCTCAGCAAGACCTCCTGTAGAGTATTATCCTCCAGAGACCTCCTGTAAGATACGCTCCTCCGAGCAGACCTCCTGTAGATACACTCCTCCAGCAGACCTCCTGTAGATACGCTCCTCCAGCAGACCTCCTGTAGATACACTCCTCCAGCAGACCTCCTGTAGATACACTCCTCCAGCAGACCTCCTGTAGATACGCTCCTCCAGCAAACCTCCTGTAGATACACTCCTCCAGCAGACCTCCTGTAGATACACTCCCCAGCAGACCTCCTGTAGATACGCTCCTCCAGCAGACCTCTGTAGATACGCTCCTCCAGCAGACCTCCTGTAGATACCTCCTCCAGCAGACCTCCTGTAGATACCTCCTCCAGCAGACCTCCTGTAGATACACTCCTCCAGCAGACCTCCTGTAGATACGCTCCTCCAGCAGACCTCCTGTAGATACGCTCCTCCAGCAGACCTCCTGTAGATACGCTCCACCAGCAGACCTCCTGTAGATACACTCCTCCAGCAGACCTCCTGTAGATACCTCCTCCAGCAGACCTCCTGTAGATACACTCCTCCAGCAGACCTCCTGTAGATACGCTCCTCCGCAGACCTCCTGTAGATACGCTCCTCCAGCAGACCTCCTGTAGATACGCTCCTCCAGCAGACCTCCTGTAGATACGCTCCTCCAGCAGACCTCCTGTAGATACGCTCCTCCAGCAGACCTCCTGTAGATACGCTCCTCCAGCAGACCTCCTGTAGATACGCTCCTCCAGCAGACCTCCTGTAGATACGCTCCTCCAGCAGACCTCCTGTAGATACGCTCCTCCAGCAGACCTCCTGTAGATACACTCCTCCAGCAGACCTCCTGTAGATACGCTCCTCCAGCAGACCTCCTGTAGATACGCTCCTCCAGCAGACCTCCTGTAGATACGCTCCTCCAGCAGACCTCCTGTAGATACGCTCCTCCAGCAGACCTCCTGTAGATACACTCCTCCAGCAGACCTCCTGTAGATACGCTCCTCCAGCAGACCTCCTGTAGATACGCTCCTCCAGCAGACCTCCTGTAGATACACTCCTCCAGCAGACCTCCTGTAGATACACTCCTCCAGCAGACCTCCTGTAGATACACTCCTCCAGCAGACCTCCTGTAGATACGCTCCTCCAGCAGACCTCCTGTAGATACACTCCTCCAGCAGACCTCCTGTAGATACGCTCCTCCAGCAGACTTCCTGTAGATACACTCCTCCAGCAGACCTCCTGTAGATACACTCCTCCAGCAGACCTCCTGTAGATACGCTCCTCCAGCAGACCTCCTGTAGATACACTCCTCCAGCAGACCTCCTGTAGATACACTCCTCCAGCAGACCTCCTGTAGATACGCTCCTCCAGTTGATCTTCTCGAGTCCTCGGTGTCCACTGTTAGACCAGTGAGAGCTGCTTCTTCACTTCACTTTCACAATTTCGTTGCAAGTCAAAGGCGTACATTAAGTTTAGTTGAGTGGAGCGATGACGGGACAGTTCAGGGCCTGTTGGTGAGAAATACAGTGCAGGCCAGTGTTGGTGAGAAATGCAGTGCAGGCCAGTGTTGGTGAGAAATACAGTGCAGGCCAGTGTTGGTGAAAAACAGTGCAGGCCAGTTTGGTGAGAAATACATGCAGCATGTTGGTGAGAAATACAGTCAGGCCAGTGTTGGTGAGAAATACAGTGCAGGCCTGTTGGGAAATACATGCAGGCCAGTGTTGGTGAGAAATACAGCAGGCAGTGTGGTGAGAAATACAGTGCAGGCCAGTGTTGGTGAGAAATACAATGCAGGCCAGTGTTGGTGAGAAATACAGTGCAGGCCAGTGTTGGTGAGAAATACAATGCAGGCCAGTGTTGGTGAGAAATACAGTGCAGGCCAGTGTTGGTGAGAAATACAGTGCAGGCCAGTGTTGGTGAGAAATACAATGCAGGCCAGTGTTGGTGAGAAATACAATGCAGGCCAGTTTGGTGAGAAATACAGTGCAGGCCAGTGTTGGTGAGAAATACAATGCAGGCCAGGTTGGTGAGAAATACAGTGCAGGCCAGTGTTGGTGAGAAATACAGTGCAGGCCAGTGTTGGTGAGAAATACAATGCAGGCCAGTGTTGGTGAGAAATACAGTGCAGGCCAGTGTTGGTGAGAAATACAGTGCAGGCCAGTGTTGGTGAGAAATACAATGCAGGCATGTTGGGAAAAAGATGTAAAATCAGGCCAGTGTTGTGAGAAATACAATGCAGCCTGTTGCTGAGAAAACAGTTTGGGAGATACAGTCAGCAGTGGTTGGAGAAATCATGCAGGCCAGTGTTGTGAGAAATACAATGCAGGCCAGTGTTGGTGGAAATAAATGCAGGCCAGTGTTGCTGAGAAATACAGTGCAGGCCAGTGTTGTGAGAAAGAGCAGTGTGAGGCATAATGATGGTGAGAAATACAATGCAGGCCAGTGTTGTGAGAAATACAATGCAGGCCAGTGTTGGTGAAAATACAGTGCAGGCCAGTGGTGCAAAATACATGCAGGAGGTTGGTGAGAAAAAGGGAGGCCATGTTAGATGAAAAATACAATGCAGGCCAGTGTGGTAGAAATACAATGAGCCAGTTGGTGAGAAATACAATGCAGGCCAGTGTTGGTGAGAAATACAGTGCAGCCAGTGTTGGTGAAATACAAGCAGGCCAATGTTGGTGGAAATACTATGCAGCCTGTTGGTGGAAATCAATGCAGGCCGTGTTGGTGAGGAAATACAGTGCGGCCAGTTTTGTAGAATCATGCATGCAGATGCTGTATTAATAAAAGCATGGTGAGACAATACAGTGCAGCCAGTTGTTCGAAAGCAAAAACAGTGTGTGAGGAGCATCAGGGCAGGCCAATGTGTTGGTGAGAAATACAATGCAGGCCAGTGTTGGATAGAGCAATGCGGCCAGGTAACATGTGCCAGTGGTGCCAAGAAAAAATCATCGCCGGGCAGCAGAGAAGAGACGAAGAGAATGAAAGAGATAACAAACCACCAGCACAGAAGTGCAAGGAGCAAAATCGTGACAACTTGTCTCGTGTACTCAGGCTCCTCTTGCAATAATAAAACCTGTTCCAGGAGGCCTAAGCACGCTAACTTTTATGTATGTGCTTGTTTGGATAGTCGTTAATCTTCGTCGGTTTTGCTCGAAGAATGTTAAATCGTTATTTCTAAATCCTAGATTCAAAATCCCTTTTTTTTTAAGTTTAAAAAAATCATGGACGTGAACGACCTCACGAATCAGTTGCCCCCAAACGCAAATAATATGTAGGTTCATCCTTGAGGAAGAATTGCGTTGTCTTACGTCCACCCGCGTATTATCAACTCTGTAATAGTTTTGTGGAAATAAACTAACTTAAATTGTGGCGCCACATTTCTCTGCCCTTGGCCGCCTGGTTCCGCCCTGGTAAGTATCTTCGCACAACGCCCACTGACCCAGATATTAACACACCCATCCTGCCCCCATATAAAACTACACACATACAAACAACAACAACACACACACACACAATAACAGGTCCACGTAAGGCCCCCAGCACTGACGA
>NC_069428.1:2998621-3003621 GCF_026875155.1 Cherax quadricarinatus | reverse complement strand
CTGTACACTTAGAAGGTTACTAAGGTATTAGACACCTGTGCAACGCCTGGGAAAGTTTTTATGAGAACGATTCATTATTTCAGATACAGAAACAACAGTAGAAGATGAGGTAATCAGTTGTTTAGTGCAATGTGTTCAATACCTTGGCAGTCCTGCACTCAGGAGACACTGCAAACTACGATTCTCAGAGTAATCTGGCAGCAAGTGGGATTCTGTGTAATCTGGTGGCCAATGTGATTCATGGGGCAGCGCTAAACAATGGGAGAGTGGTTATTATACTCATGGGGACGCGCTGAAGAATGGAATACGACTGTAAATGATTTTGTGTTTATATTTTAGGGGTTTATAAAGCCTTGGAGAGATAGAACTGCTGGCTTTAGTTATAGTATTTTTTTTTCACTCAGTTGAATTTATCCACAACTCCTCCTGTTTCTCCTTACCTCTTCTTCCCTTCCTGTCCCCACTTTTTCCACATCCTAGTTTCGGCTCACCCTCTTCTTTCTCTTATTTCAACTTCTCTTGCCCCTCTCTCCCTCCTTACTCCTCCATCTTTCCTCTCTTTTTCTCTCTCAGTTTTTTTTGCCTGTCATTTTGTCTCCTCCTCCTCTTCCCCTCACAGCCTCTCAGCTATAATTCCCCGGAAATCCGGAAAACAGCAATAAGTCGTCTTTGAAGACCATCACCAACACTAAGACCACCAACACCAACACCACCAACACCACAACACTAAGGCCACCAACACCACCTACACTAAGACTACCACCAACGCTAAGACCACCAACACCAACACTAAGACCACCACACAACACTAAGACCAACCAACACCACACTAAGACCACCAACACCACCTAACACTAAAACTACCATCAACACTAAGATCACCATCACCACTAAACCACCACCACCAACACTAAGACCAACACCAAAACTACCACAAACACTAAGACCACCATCAATACTACGACTACCACTAACATTAAGACTACCACCAACAGTAAGACTACCACCAACAGTAAGACTACCACCAACAACTAGGACTACCACCAACACTAGGACTACCACCAACACTAGGACTATCACCAACACTAGGACTATCACCAACACTAGGACTATCACCAACACTACGATTACCACCAACACTAAGACTGCCACTATCAATAAAACTGCCACTAACACTAAGACTAACACCAACACTAAGACTAACACCAACAGTAAGACTGCCACGAACAACAGGACTACCACTGACAATGAGACTAACACCAACAATAAGACTACCACCAACACTAAGACTACCACCAACAATAAGATTACCACCAACACTAAGATTACCACCAACACTAAGATTACCACCAACACTAAGATTACCACCAACACTAAAGATTACCACCAACACTAAGACTACCACCAACAATAAGATTACCACCAACACTAAGATTACCACAACACTAAGATTACCACCAACACTAGACTACACCAACAATAAGACTACCACCAACAATAAGACTACCACCAACACTAAGACTACCACCAACAATAAGACTACCACCAACAATAAGACTACGACCAATAATAGGACTACTACCAACAATAGGACTACCACCAACAATAGGACTACTACCAACAATACGACTACTACCAGCAATAGGGCTACAGCCAACAATAAGACTACCACCAGCAATAAGACTACCACCAACAACATGACGACCACCAACAATAAGACTACCACCAACAACATGACGACCACCAGCAATAAGACTACCACCAACAACATGACGACCACCAACAATAAGACTACCACAACAATAAGACTACCACCAACAATAGGACTACCACCAACAATAAGACTACCACCAACAATAAGACTACCACCAACAATAGGACTACCACTAACAATAGGACTACTACCAACAATAAGACTACCACCAGCAACAGGACTACCACCAACAATAGGACTACTACCAACAACAGGACTACCACCAACAACAGGACTACAACCAACAATAGGACTACTACCAACAATAGGACTACCACCAACAACAGGACTACCACCAACAAAAGGACTACTACCAGCAACAATAGGACTACCAGCAACAATAGGACTACCAGCAACAATAGGACTACCACCAACAATAAGACTACCACCAACAATAAGACTACCACCAACAATAAGACTACCACCAACAATAGGACTACCACCAACAATAGGACTACTACGACAATAAGTTTACCACCAACAATAGGACTACCACCAACAATAGGACTACTACCACCAACAATAGGACTACCAGCAACAATAGGACTACCACCAACAATAGGACTACCACCAACAATAGGACTACCACCAACAATAGGACTACCACCAACAATAGGACTACCACCAACAATAGGACTACCACCAACAATAGGACTACTACCGACAATAGGACTACCAGCAACAATAGGACTACTACCGACAATAGGACTACCACCAACAATAGGACTACCACCAACAATAGGACTACTACCGACAATAGGACTACCAGCAACAATAGGACTACTACCGACAATAGGACTACCAGCAACAATAGGACTACCACCAACAATAGGACTACCACCAACAATAGGACTACCAGCAACAATAGGACTACCACCAACAATAGGACTACCAACACGTACATAGTGTAATGCAACGTAATAGTTTCGCCTCTTTTGACTTTTAATTGTTTTTCCTCCGCCTTGTGGCGAATCATTTTTTGTCTTGTCACCTTCAGTACGAAGAGCTGAGACCCGTCACGTACTGGACTGGAAAATTAACATTTAAGTGTGACTCTAGACTGCAGGTCATTACTTAACACCTCCAGAACATACAGCAACGCCAGATATTAGATCTTCATCCCAAATGACGTCTGTGTAACGGAGATACTGTAATTAGTTGCTGTAACTTCTCGTTGAGGTTTCCATTTGTGTGGTTTGCAAACCTAATTTCGAACCCCCAGCATTACACAGAATGAGAGAGAGAGAGAGAGAGAGTCTTAAGGATACCTTGATTCTTATTCCACAATAAGTCTCCTCCTCACCTTCCCTCTTCTTCATCCGTTCTTCCTTGACCTTGCACCGAGGTACCCTCCTCCTCCTCCTCCTCTACCTCCAGGCCCTGAGGGTCGTCGTGGGTGGTAATTGTTTATGATCACGGGTGGTAGTTGGCAGCTAGAGGTCGTGTGGAGTGGTCAAGTGGGAGGTGTGGGTGGGGTTGTTGATGGAGATGGTTGCTCAGGATGGGGCATGGTTGAGAGTGGAGGGCCCTTGGTGGGGTGGCGCCGCCAATCAGAATTGTAGCAAGACCTTGATTTTTTTTGTTATTGTTGATATTACAATGGTACATCACACCCTTTCTTACTACAGTACAGTACAGTTTATACACACCACCCATCTCCACCAGAACCCTAATCACACCCACTGCTTTTTCGCCTTCCTTCCTACCCTCTCCTACATTTACCAGACATAAGAACCCAAGTTAAATAAGCAGAGTTAGATAAGCATCAAGATCATCTATCATGACGTCTACAACAACCAACACATAGAGTAAAGTAAGCATCAAGATCTGCATTATAAACAAGACATGCCAAGTCATTGATGATCCTTTTTAGATAACTTTTTCTCACTAGGCTGGAATGTTGCTGTACATTAACATTGTCATTCAAGGCAGGTGAAATTGCAGATCTAAAGAATGTACAGAGAACCTTTACTGCACATATCAGTTCCATCAAAAACCTTAACTACTGGGAACGCTTGGAAGCACTTGACTTATACTCACCGGAGCGCAGGCGAGAGAGATACATAATAATCTACACCTGAAAGATCCTGGAGGGACTGGTTCTTAATCTGCGCACACAAAGACTTGGCAGGCGATTCAACATATGCCCAATGAAAAGTAGGGGGCGCCATAAATACACTAATAGAAAACACAATAAGTGTCCGGGGCCCAAGACTGTTCAGCAGCCTCCCACCAGCCATAAGGGGAATTACCAACAGACCCTTGGTTGTCTTGAACAGGGAGCTAGACAGATACCTAAAGTCAATGCCGGATCAGCCGGGCTGTGGCTCGTACGTTGGACTACGTGCGGCCAATAGTAACAGCCTAGTTGATCAGGCCCTGATCCACCGGGAGGCCTGGTAGTGGACCGGGCCGCGGGGGCGTTGATCCCCGGAATACCCTCCAGGTAGACTCCAGGCAGGTTAATAAATGTCACTATGACATCAAGTAAGATTTGCATACACAAAATCTGCATGCTCTCTGAGAGATACGTTGAACTATACATTATAGCAATCACAGAAACCAAGCTAACAGGAATAATAATAACTCTTATATTCTCATGTATGTCCTCACTGTGAGAGAAGACAGGAAAGGTAGAGGGAGAGGAAGATGCTTAGTGCCAGTGAACAGAAAATAAGAAAAATCTAGTATGAGAGAGATCAGGACAGGAGGACTTTAAGGAGGTTTCCGAAGACACTTATAATGATGTAAGGGAAAATATATAAATGAAATGACTCCACGAGTTGAAGAATATGTTCGACATCTACATCACAACAGTCAGTGGCAAGGCAAGAGGTGGGTCCAGGAGCCACAGCTCAACTTCCACAAAGTCAATTAGGTAAAGAAACCCATAAGGAACATCCGTCCAGGAAGAGCTGGTCTCTGGGTTGTTCAAACACAACCCACCAAACATTGACGCAGAAAAAGTCTTTGAACATTGCAAGTCCAGTGGTCCAGGACCCTCACTCCCCCACCCTCACACCCCCACCCCGGAGAGCCCCACCCAAACTCCCAACACACTCCCCACCCACACTCCCCAAAACCCCCAAGAAACCCCACCCACATTCCTCCAAACCCCCGAGAACCCCCACCCACACTCCTGAACCCCCAGGAAACCCCTCCCACCTTCCTCATTCCAATTTCCTCTTCACCTCCTTCACTCATATCTCCATCCCACGCCCATCCTTCATGTTTCCTTCACCCCCAT
>NC_069428.1:2981121-2996121 GCF_026875155.1 Cherax quadricarinatus | reverse complement strand
GAGGGTGGGAGTGTTTACTGAGGGTGGGAGTGTTTATTGAGGTGGGTGTGTTTACTGAGGGTGGGTGTGTTTACTGAGGGTGGGGGTGTTTACTGACGGTGGTGTGTGTTTACTGAGGGTGGGTGTTTTACTGAGGGTGGGGTGTTTACTGAGGGTGGGGTGTTTACTGAGGGTGGGTGTGTTTACTGAGGGTGGGTGTGTTTACTGAGGGTGGGGGTGTTTAACTGAGGGTGGGTGTTTACTGAGGGTGGGGGTGTTTACTGAGGGTGGGGGTGTTTACTGAGGGTGGGGGTGTTTTACTGAGGGTGGGGTGTTTACTGAGGGTGGGTGTGTTTACTGAGGGTGGGGTGTTTACTGAGGGTGGGAGTGTTTACTGAGGGTGGGTGTGTTTACTGAGGGTGGGTGTGTTTACTGAGGGTGGGGTGTTTACTGAGGGTGGGGGTGTTTACTGAGGGTGGGAGTGTTTACTGAGGGTGGGTGTGTTTACTGAGGGTGGGGGTGTTTACTGAGGGTGGGAGGTGTTTTACTGAGGGTGAGAGTGTTTACTGAGGGTGGGAGTGTTTACTGAGGGTGGGAGTGTTTACTGAGGGTGGGAGTGTTTACTGAGGGTGGGTGTGTTTACTGAGGGTGGGGGTGTTTACTGAGGGTGGGAGTGTTTACTGAGGGTGGTGTGTTTACTGAGGTGGGAGTGTTTACTGAGGGTGGGTGTGTTTACTGAGGGTGGGGGTGTTACTGAGGGTGGGAGTGTTTACTGAGGGTGGAGTGTTTACTGACGGTGGGTGTGTTTACTGAGGGTGGGGTGTTTTACTGAGGGTGGGAGTGGTTTATTGAGGGTGGGAGTGTTTACTGAGGGTGGGTGTGTTTACTGAGGGTGGGGGTTTTTACTGAGGGTGGGAGTGTTTACTGAGGGTGGGAGTGTTTTACTGAGGGTGGGTGTGTTTACTGAGGGTGGGGATGTTTACTGAGGGTGGGAGTGTTTACTGAGGGTGGGGTGTTTACTGAGGGTGGGAGTGTTTACTGAGGGTGGAGTGTTTACTGAGGGTGGGAGTGTTACTGAGGGTGGGTGTGTTTACTGAGGGTGTGAGTGTTTACTGAGGGTGGGTGTGTTTACTGAGGGTGGGTGGTGTTTACTGAGGGTGGGTGTGTTTACTGAGGGTGGGAGTGTTTACTGAGGGTGGGAGTGTTATACGAGGGTGGGTGTGTTTACTGAGGGTGGGGTGTTTACTGAGGGGGGGTGTTTACTGAGGGTGGGGGGTGTTTACTGAGGGTGGGTGTGTTTACTGAGGGTGGGAGTGTTTACTGAGGGTGGAGTGTTTACTGAGGGTGGGTGTGTTTACTGAGGGTGGGGGTGTTTACTGAGGGTGGGGGTGTTTACTGAGGGTGGGAGTGTTTACTGAGGGTGGGTGTGTTTACTGAGGGTGGGGGTGTTTACTGAGGGTGGGACTGTTTACTGAGGGTGAGAGTGTTTACTGAGGGTGGGAGTGTTTACTGAGGGTGGGAGTGTTTACTGAGGGTGGGAGTGTTTACTGAGGGTGGGTGTGTTTACTGAGGGTGGGGGTGTTTACTGAGGGTGGGGGTGTTTACTGAGGGTGGTGTGTTTACTGAGGGTGGGAGTGTTTACTGAGGGTGGGAGTGTTTACTGAGGGTGGGTGTGTTTACTGAGGGTGGGGGTGTTTACTGAGGGTGGGGGTGTTTACTGAGGGTGGGAGTGTTTACTGAGGGTGGTGTGTTTACTGAGGGTGGTGTGTTTACTGAGGTGGGAGTGTTTACTGAGGGTGAGAGTGTTTACTGAGGGTGGGAGTGTTTACTGAGGGTGGGAGTGTTTACTGAGGGTGGGAGTGTTTACTGAGGGTGGGTGTGTTTACTGAGGGTGGGGGTGTTTACTGAGGGTGGGAGTGTTTACTGAGGGTGGGTGTGTTTACTGAGGGTGGGAGTGTTTACTGAGGGTGGGTGTGTTTACTGAGGGTGGGGGTGTTTACTGAGGGTGGGAGTGTTTACTGAGGGTGGGAGTGTTTACTGACGGTGGGTGTGTTTACTGAGGGTGGGGGTGTTACTGAGGGTGGGGGTGTTTACTGAGGGTGGGAGTGTTTACTGAGGGTGGGAGTGTTTACTGAGGGTGGGTGTGTGTTACTGAGGGTGGGGATGTTTACTGAGGGTGGGAGTGTTTACTGAGGGTGGGGGTGTTTACTGAGGGTGGGAGTGTTTACTGAGGTTGGGAGTGTTTTACTGAGGGTGGGAGTGTTTACTGAGGGTGGGAGTGTTTACTGAGGGTGGGAGTGTTTACTGAGGGTGGTGTGTTTACTTAGGGTGGGAGTGTTTACTGAGGGTGGGTGTGTTTACTGAGGGTGGGGGTGTTTACTGAGGGTGGGGATGTTTACTGAGGGTGGGTGTGTTTACTGAGAGTGGGTGTGTTTACTGAGGTGGTGTGTTTACTGAGGGTGGGGGTGTTTACTGAGGGTGGGGATGTTTACTGAGGGTGGGTGTGTTTACTGAGGGTGGGTGTGTTTACTGAGGGTGGGAGTGTTTACTGAGGGTGGGAGTGTTTACTGAGGGTGGGTGTGTTTACTGAGGGTGGGTGTGTTTACTGAGGGTGGGGTGTTTACTGAGGGTGGGGGTGTTTTACTGAGGGTGGGTGTGTTTTCTGAGGGTGGGTGTGTTTTACTGAGGTGGGTGTGTTTACTGAGGGTGGGTGTGTTTACTGAGGGTGGGTGTGTTTACTGAGGGTGGGGGTGTTTACTGAGGTGGGGAGTGTTTACTGAGGGTGGGGGTGTTTACTGAGGGTGGGGGTGTTTACTGAGGGTGGGAGTGTTTACTGAGGGTGGGAGTGTTTACTGAGGGTGGGAGTGTTTTACTGAGGGTGGGGGTTTACTGAGGGTGGGGTGTTTACTGAGGGTGGGGGTGTTTACTGAGGGTGGGGGTGAGATGATAGCGGGTATGGTTATCTTGCTGTGTACCTTACGATAACACCCGCCAGATATTGTTATCACCTTGTTATCAGCTTGTTATCAAGTTCTACATGCTACATGGCTGTTGGAGTTAGAATAGATGGAGAAAAGAGGAGGAGGAGAGGGACGGATAGAAAAGTAATTAAGATGTCAGAAAAATAAGGTAGAAGTGATAAAGAAATCGGAGAAGCTAAATGAGAGGAGGAAGCTAAGAAGAGAGCAGGAATGGTAAAGATAACTGTCGTTGGAGGAAATTGAAGTACGAAGATGGAATAGGTGAAGCAGAATGGTTATATCAATATATATATATTATATATATATATATATATATATATATATATATATATATATATATATATATATATATATTTATATGTGTGTGTGTGTGTGTGTGTGTGTCGTGCCGAATAGGTAATACTTGCGATTTTGGCCTAAATAGCAACGCTCTTCTTGCCGAATCGGGCAAGCGAAAATTTGTGTATGCAGTGATTTCGCAAAAATAATTCTGAACGTAACGAAAAAAATATATTTCATTGTGTTTGTTTATTATTAAATTATTGTAAACTTATCTAAAATATAGTTTCTTGGATTAGGCTAAATTAAATTGCGCTTGTTATAATAAGGTTAGGTAAGTTTTCTAAGTTTTTTTTTTTTTTTTGGTAGAAAATTATTAATTTTTACATTAACATAAATGAAAAAATCTATCTTTAAACGTATAAGAGAAAAATTTCGATAGGACTTAATTTTAAATGAGTTCTTGCAAATTGACCAGTTTTACATATTCGGCACGACATATATATATATATATATTTACATGTAAGAGTTGATATGAGTGTATGTCAACATATGGCACGAGTGTCCCAGCTGTGTTTATCTAGGGTCAATATTAACCTCGGTGTCGATAATGTTAACCCATTAGGCTGGATTACCTTTGCTCAACATTAACTTGATTTGTTTAGGAATCCTTTATGGCAGGATGTATAGACGTAGGTGGTGGGATTTTGTTTGTCAGGAGAAATAGGAAAATTTGTACTGACTTGGGTCTTACGCGTTGATGACTCGGAGATTTTTTTTTTTTTGTTGTCATTTGACCAGGACTGTCCACTTGCTTGAGGTCTGCATCATATGATATGTATGATGGAACTTTTGTTACTAGATAATTATGCATAAGGTAGTTATGCGTAAGGTAGTTATGCGTAAGGTAGTTATGCGTAAGGTAGTTATGCGTAAGGTAGTTATGTGTAAGGTAGTTATGCGTAAGTTAGTTATGCGTAAGGTAGTTATGTGTAAGGTAGTTATGCGTAAGGTAGTTATGCGTAAGGTAGTTATGCGTAAGGTAGTTATGCGTAAGGTAGTTATGCGTAAGGTAGTTATGCGTAAGGTAGTTATGCATAAGGTAGTTATGCGTAAGGTAGTTATGCGTAAGGTAGTTATGCGTAAGGTAGTTATGCATAAGGTAGTTATGCGTAAGGTAGTTATGCGTAAGGTAGTTATGCGTAAGGTAGTTATGCGTAAGGTAGTTATGCGTAAGGTAGTTATGCGTAAGGTAGTTTATGCGTAAGGTAGTTATGCGTAAGGTAGTTATGCGTAAGGTAGTTATGCGTAAGGTAGTTATGCGTAAGGTAGTTATGCATAAGGTAGTTATGCATAAGGTAGTTATGCGTAAGGTAGTTATGCGTAAGGTAGTTATGCGTAAGGTAGTTATGCGTAAGGTAGTTATGCGTAAGGTAGTTATGCGTAAGGTAGTTATGCGTAAGGTAGTTATGCGTAAGGTAGTTATGCGTAAGGTAGTTATGTGTAAGGTAGTTATGCGTTAAGGTAGTTATGCGTAAGGTAGTTATGCGTAAGGTAGTTATGCGTAAGGTAGTTATGCGTAAGGTAGTTATGCGTAAGGTAGTTATGCGTTGGGTACTTCACTTTGTGTCTAGTTAATTATATTATATATTTCAGTTTGTTATGCTCTCTATATACAGGCTCGTTTAGCCTTATTGCTTTTAAAATTCGTTTTGTTACCTTAGTGCTAAAAATCTTATTTAATTCGGGTGAAAGTATTTAGACACCAAGTGGAAGGTATGCACCAGGTAGATACCTGATAGATAATGTATATGCAAGGTGGAGATAGATTATGTCACCTTCAGGTTCCTACTTTAGTTACATCTTTCGCATCTTGTGAGGTGTGTACCTCCTCTTCTGGTATTACCCGATAATACTGATATACTCTCGTCTTACAAATACTGTGTAAATTACAGAACTAGAAGAGGGTGCCATAGTCTATCGGCACTTGTACAAATTATTATTATTATTATTATTATTATTATTATTATTATTGATGTGTTGCATGAGCCGCGACCCCCATAACCACAACCAGGTGAGGACTCACACATGATCATCCTCGTGACTCAAGTGTTTGGTGTCGGGGTAAGAAAGTGCCAACTAGCGTCGGTGTATTGGGTCGAGTGTGGCATTGCCTCGCTGTGGGCCACACCACCTTCATGACAGGCTTAGGAACTTCATTACTTACCTATTTGTGGTTGCATGGGTCGAGTCACAGCTCCTGTTCGTAGGGGTGAGGCGGCTGGGGTAGCTGGGGGGTAGGGAAGAAGGGTGTTGCTGAAGGGAGCGTGAAACCAGTGGGGGTCATTGCTAGAGGTGATTGAGGCTCGATCCTCCGTCATATAATCCCACATCAAATCAGTTTCTTAACTGCAGTACTGATATGAGAGAGAAATTTTATTCTTCCTTCAGCTGTGGCTGAGCAAGCAACCTGTGTTTCTGTTACAACGTTCCTTCGTTGGTTTCCCCACGAGTTAAACTGCAAAAACTATCTACTTGTTTTAGGGTATGATAAACCTAAATTAGCAAAAAGGGATTATGAGGCTAAGGTCGCAAGGGATTCGAAGACTCACTCAAAAGGGTTCTTTCAGGTATACAGAAGTAAGACTAGGGACAAGATAGGCCCACTTAAGAGTAACTCAGGTCAGATGACTGACAGTGATAAGGATATGTGTGAAATTTTCAATTCATACTTCCTCTCAGTGTTTACTCAGGAAGATACTAGCGATATTCCTGAAATAATAAATTATGTAGAACAGGACGATAATAAACTATGCACGATTGCGGTAACTAGTGACATGGTCCTCAGACAAATAGAGAAATTAAAAGTTAAATCCCCAGGTCCTGATGAACTGTTTGCAAGGGTGTTAAAGGAATGTAAAGAGGAACTTAGCATATCTTTGGCTAATCTTTTCAACATATCACTACAAACTGGCATAGTGCCTGATAAGTGGAAAATGGCAAATGCAATACCTATTTACAAGGCAGGTGACAGGTCCTTAGCTTTGACCTATAGACCAGTAAGCCTTACCTCCATAGTGGGAAAATTTATGAAATCAATAATAGCCGAGGCAATTCGTAGCCATCTCGAAAGGCATAAATTGATTAACGAATCTCAACACAGTTTTACAAAGGGGCGTTCCTGTCTTACGAATTTACTAACTTTTTTCACTGAGGTATTTGAGGAGGTAGATCATGGTATTGAATGTGATATTGTGTATATGGACTTCAGTAAGGCTTTCGATAGAGTTCCACATTAGAGGATATTGAGGAAACTTAAGGCACACGGAATAGGAGAAATTTTTTCCTGGGTAGAGGCATGGTTGACAAATAGACAGCAGAGAGTTTGCATAAATTGGGAGAAATCAGAATGAGGGTCACGTCACAAGCGGTGTTCCTCAGGGGTCAGTGTTGGGCCCCTTGTTGTTCACAATCTAAATAAACTGACATAGATGAGGGAATAAATAGCGACATAAGCAAATTTGCTGATGACACCAAAATTGGCCGTCCAATTCATTCTAATGAGGACACTAGAGCACTCCAGGATGATTTGAATAGACTGATGCAATGGTCGGAGAAGTGGCAGATGCAGTTTATTATAGACAAATGTAAAGTTCTAAATGTTGGACAGGAAAATAACTATGCCACATATAAACTAAATAATGTAGATCTTAATATTACGGATTGCGAAAATGATTTAGGAGTTCTGGTTAGCAGTAATTTAAAACCAAGACAACAGTGCATTAGTGTTCGCAATAAAGCTAACAGAATCCTTGGCTTCATAGCAAGAAGTATAAATAATAGAAGTCCTCAAGTTGTTCTTCAACTCTATACATCCTTGGTTAGGCCTCATTTAGATTATACTACACAGTCTTGGTCACCGTATTACAGAATGGATATAAATGCTCTGGAAAACGTACAGAGGAGGATGTCAAAGTTGATCCCATGTATCAGAAATCTTCCCTATGAGGATAGACTGAGGTCCCTGAACCTGCACTCTCTAGAAAGTCGTAGAATTAGGGGGGGGGGGGATATGATTGAGGTGTATACATGGAAAACGGGAATTAATAAAGAGGATGTAAATAGCGTGCTAAAAATATCTAACATAGACAGGGCTCGCAGCAATGGCTTTAAATTGGAAAAATTCAGATTCAGGAAAGATATAAGAAAGCACTGGTTTGGTAATAGAGTTATGGATGAGTGGAACAAACTCCCGAGTACCGTCATAGATGCTAAGACGTTGTGTAGTTTTAAAAATAGGTTGGATAAATACATGAGTGGGTGTGGGTGGGTGTGAGTTGGACCTGACTAGTTTGTGCTACTAGGTCGGAACCACTGCTCCTCCTTTAAGTGACGTGTCTAACCTCACTAGGTCAAGGCATTGGCTTAAGCCGGTGGGAGAATTGGAGCTGCATGGCATAGGCCAGTAGGCCTGCTGCAGTGTTCCTTCTTTATGTTTTTAATCTATATTTACGTGAGGTTAACTATACTGAATTAACGCGACCGGAGTATACAGTCCCTTCGAGCGTTGTTAACACTGCGTTTGATGTTTAGGTTAAAGAGGAGGACGAGGAGGTACGAGTGTCTGTGTTTACGTTGGAGGATGTGATGCGTCTGAGTGTAAACAGGCTTCACATCCTTATTTCACTACGTTAACTTTCATACGCGTTTCCCAACATCAGTTTCTTTTAACATTTTCTATAAAAACTTATATTTCATCACAAATAAGCAGCTAAAAAGAAATTGTGGTGGTGGTGAGGGTGGTTGTTGTGACGGGAAGATGGTGGTGGTGCGTAGTTACTGTAATGATGGTGACGAGAAGTAGCGGTGGGTTGTCTCTGTTGTTGTGGTGATGGGGGGGGTGGTAGTGGTAGGTAGTTGCCCTGGTGGCGGTGAAGTGAGAGTGGTAGTCGTGGTAGTAGTGGTGGTGGTGACGCAGGAGTGGTGATGGTGGTGTTAGTGGTGGTAACGTAGGAGTGGTGGTGGTGGTGACATGTAAGCATTGTTCAATAATGACTGTGAAAGAGCCTCTAGGGCTGGCACTGCCTCTGGGCTCCGGAAGAGAGCAGTGCCGCTCCCCAAGGCAGCGGAAGACAAGACCTCAGCGCTGGGAAGTTACACTGTGTGGCAAGACTGCCCTATATAACTGCTCTCTATTCTATGGTGTGTGTGTCACGACTTGTATTATATAGAGATGTTTGGAAGTCATTGCTAGTGGCTGACCTGGCCAGACAACTTACTTCGAGTCACTTACCTGGTCTAGTCCTCGGTAAAAATTTGCCAGGCTAACGGCACTGTATATTCCCTCGATTAAATTCTTAATGTAGATTACAAACAAGGAGAGGCCCAGCTGACTCTTCCAGAACGCCAGTTGAGACTGGTCCCTTAAATGTACTCATTTCTACCTGTAAATAAACAAACACTCTCTTGAAAAATTAAACACATGTGCAACATCTGGGATTCTTTATTGTAGACGTTTCGTCATTCAGTGGTTAGCCACTGGATGGCGAAACGTCTACAATAAAGATACCCAGATGTTGCGCATGTGCTTAATTTTTCAACTTGTCGGTATTGTATACCGTTCATGTGCACTCTCTTGCTTGTATATAAGATACTTATACTTAACAAGGACATCCGTAAATGTCCTAATTACCACATGTGTGTCATTCTCTCGTGCCGGTACTTGTCGGTGTTACTCGCCATTTGTGAATCTCTCTCTTGCTAATCGGTGAAATCCCGGCTCAATCCAGGAGATAACTCGAATACCGTGTGACCTATTTTCTTCCTCTGTCTACTATGAATAGTTCAATAAAAAGCCGTAATCAAGTCCGAGTAATATAGAACATGCTATTCTACTTTAATTAACCATTGTCCTACACTATGAATACATTACCAAAAAAAAAAAAAAAAAATCAGGAACGTCCCTATATAAAAATAAATGATCAAAGACCTCATGGTGATCTCAAATTGTATTTACTTTTAATCATTCCATTAATGTGTCGAGTGCCAAGGCCAGGCTGACAGGGCAGTAATGCCAAGTAAATAAACTATGTTTCAGTTCATAAATATGTATTACGATGACCCTCCTCCACATCTCTGGCACGAGACACATTTGCTGTTATTTATTGCAGACACTAGCTAAATTATGGCGTAATGTAATCCAGTATTGTTGGAACAAACTGGGTACCAAGCACGGGAACGCCAGCAGTTGCTGAGCCCCTGAGCGAGTCATCACCAGATTAAGATCTGCCTCACAATTCATTTTTCACAACAACAAAAAAAAAAACAGAAATGCTCAACGTCTTTATATTATATTTGATCACCTGTAAACAGTTAATGGAGACCCAGGTGTCTTAGCAGACCAGCTGATTGAAGGATTCTTGATAGCGGGAGGGAAGGGAGGGAAGGGAGGTATGAGACATCATGAAAGATCAAAGAAGAAAGATCAATTTTCAGTAGATACCCAACACCTGTCCTTGACTGCCTCTGCTGCTCCTTCTCATCTTTCTCTTCTCACGTATTTTGTGCTCTCATCCTCCTTAGTTTCTTTGGTAATATGTTTGCACTTTTCTCGAGGTTAGTTTGTATGGGTTATCAACTGTTTGTTGACCAGATGGAAAGAGACATTTGAGGGAAGTAAAGTCATCGACTTACAAACACGCTGAGAATCTTCTGTATTGTGTATATCATTGTTATATCATTATTGTGTATAATATCATCATTATATCATTATTGTGTATAATATCATTATTATATATTATTATACACAATTCAAGAGGTCCCCAGTGTGTTTGTAAGTTGAGAACTTACTGTATATAGAACAGATTTTTGTTTAATAAAATTGGATGTTTTGTAGATGAATGGTTCAGAGAACCGACATATTGATAAATTAGACACATGTGCAACTCTTGGGTATCTTTATTGAGGAAACGTTTCGCCACACAATGGCTTCATCAGTCCATCAATCTATTCAAGATTGATGGACTGAACACATCGACTCAAGGTTGAGGGACTGATTACCTCATTCTCCTGTTCTTCAAGTTTCTCCTACGTATGGACTGATGAAGCCACTGTGTGGCGAAACGTTTCCTCAATAAAGATACCCAAGAGTTGTACATGTGTCTAATTTATCAATAAAATTGGATACATCTGCTATGCACTGATACCCATTTCTACACGAGAGACACACGGTGGGAACACCTGTAGTCTCCGGCTACCCTATTTTATATGGTAATTACTTAGAGGGAACCAAAGTTACCTCTTTCCATGTTATATGCCATCACACAGGATGGTTCGCGTACACGAAGTAATAAAAAGTGTCAGGCTGGCTTGGGAGACTCCAGCAGGACAATCAGAATATCCATTCCTCAGTGGGTTCAGTAGCTAATTAAGATTTGCTTCCAATGGTAGGAGTGCATATAGAAGCGGAGGGAGTGTATCGAAGAAAGAGCATGTGAACGAGGTGGTAGGTTGCATGAGAAGGAAGGGAGAGGAGAATAAGAGGGAAGGTGATGATACAAGATCCCTGTCAAGTGTTTCTTTATTACCCTCCTCGTCTTCCCGGATGAGAGAGGCATTCTTTAAGTTTTTTCTAATACCCAAGTTTGTAACTGTATGTTCATACGTTTAGCCGTAGGTGCGTGAGAATGGAGTGTATGAGAAAGTAGTGTGTGTGTGTGTGTGTGTGTGTGTGTGTGTGTGTGTGTGTGTGTGTGTGTGTGTGTGTGTTTGTGTGTTTGTGTGTTTGTGTTTGTGTGTGTTTGTGTGTGTGTTTGTGTGTGTGTGTGTGTGTTTTGTGTGTGTGTGTGTGTGTATGTGTGTTTGTGCTTGTGTATGTTTGTGTGTGTGTTTGTGTTTGTTTTGTGTGTGTTTTTGTGTGTGTGCTTGTGTATGTTTGTGTGTGTGTGTGTGTTTGTGTGTGTGTGCTTGTGTATGTTTGTGTGTGTGTGTGTGTATGTGTGTGTCTGTGTGTGTGTGTGTGTGTGCAGTACATTCGTCTGTACTCTCTGATTTTTGGCTACAGGGGTTGATCCACTGCTCTTGGCCATGCCTCTTAATTAACTACTCACGAACGGTCGCACTCTATTTATTCCTGGTCTCATGGTCCATATCATAAATTCTTCTAAAACTGTGTATGAACGCTACCTTCACCGCTTCTTCATCCAAACCGTCCCACTTCCAGCCAACCTCAAAACTGAAGTCCGTCCTGACATCCCCGTGACTTGTTTGCATTGTTAACATCCATCTGTGTATTCTCATTCCAATCTCTCTCTCTCTCTCTCTCTCTCTCTCTCTCTCTCTCTCTATATATATATATATATATATATATATATATATATATATATATATATATAATATATATATATATATATATATATATATATATATCTGCCCTATCGAGTACGTAGTCTAAGTATCTTGTATATCGTAAACATGTCTTCCCTGGCTTTCCTCTCTTCCACTGTTATAAGGTTTAGTTCCTTTAATCTTTCATCGCAGATTATTTCTCTTAACCTCAAGATTATCTTCGTAGTGAATCTCTGAACTTTCTCTAATATCTAGAGATGTTTTATCAGACTGGGTCTCCATGCTGGTACTGCGTGCACTGTTGTTGCACTGACACGTTAGGCTGGGTCTCCATGATGGTGCTGCGTGCACTGTTGATGCACTGACACGTCAGGCTGGGTCTCCATGATGGTGCTGCGTGCACTGTTGATGCTCTGACACGTCAGGCTGGGTCTCCATGATGGTGCTGCGTGCACTGTTTTGCACTGACACGTCAGACTGGGTCTCCATGATGGTGCTGCGTGCACTGTTGATGCTCTGACACGTCAGACTGGGTCTCCATGATGGTGCTGCGTGCACTGTTGTTGCACTGACACGTCAGACTGGGTCTCCATGATGGTGCTGCGTGCACTGTTGTGCTCTGACACGTCAGACTGGGTCTCCATGATGGTGCTGCGTGCACTGTTGTTGCACTGACACGTCAGGCTGGGTCTCCATGATGGTGCTGCGTGCACTGTTGATGCTCTGACACGTCAGGCTGGGTCTCCATGATGGTGCTGCGTGCACTGTTGTTGCACTGACACGTCAGACTGGGTCTCCATGATGGTGCTGCGTGCACTGTTGATGCTCTGACACGTCAGACTGGGTCTCCATGCTGGTACTGCGTGCACTGTTGTTGCACTGACACGTCAGGCTGGGTCTCCATGATGGTGCTGCGTGCACTGTTGATGCTCTGACACGTCAGGCTGGGTCTCCATGATGGTGCTGCGTGCACTGTTGATGCTCTGACACGTCAGGCTGGGTCTCCATGATGGTGCTGCGTGCACTGTTGATGCTCTGACACGTCAGGCTGGGTCTCCATGATGGTGCTGCGTGCACTGTTGTTGCACTGACACGTCAGACTGGGTCTCCATGATGGTGCTGCGTGCACTGTTGATGCTCTGACACGTCAGACTGGGTCTCCATGCTGGTGCTGCGTGCACTGTTGATGCTCTGACACGTCAGGCTGGGTCTCCATGCTGGTGCTGCGTGCACTGTTGTTGCACTGACACGTCAGGCTGGGTCTCCATGCTGGTGCTGCGTGCACTGTTGTTGCTCTGACACGTCAGGCTGGGTCTCCATGCTGGTGCTGCGTGCACTGTTGATGCTCTGACACGTCAGACTGGGTCTCCATGATGGTGCTGCGTGCACTGTTGTTGCACTGACACGTCAGGCTGGGTCTCCATGCTGGTGCTGCGTGCACTGTTGTTGCACTGACACGTCAGGCTGGGTCTCCATGCTGGTGCTGCGTGCACTGTTGTTGCACTGACATGTCAGGCTGGGTCTCCATGCTGGTGCTGCGTGCACTGTTGTTGCACTGACACGTCAGGCTGGGTCTCCATGCTGGTGCTGCGTGCACTGTTGTTGCACTGACATGTCAGGCTGGGTCTCCATGCTGGTGCTGCGTGCACTGTTGTTGCACTGACACGTCAGGCTGGGTCTCCATGCTGGTGCTGCGTGCACTGTTGTTGCTCTGACACGTCCCATACAGTGTTCTGAAGGCCTGCCCGTCAAGGTATCTCAATACTATTCCTGAAGCTGCTGAACTCGCATAAGCTCCTGTAACTCAAGTGACGTGAACCTTCACAAGTGTGTTTGTTATTATCCTCACCTCCAGGCGCTTTTATTTTCTCTGCGCGCGCGCGCGCGCGTGTGTGTGTGTGTGTGTGAGCGGAGTGTGTGGAGACGAGGGGTTAAGACTGAGTGAAGTATGTGCTTGAGAGTGGAGTGCGTGCATGTGCAGTATAGTGGGGAGGGTGGTTTTGAGTGCGTGCGTGTGTGTGAGAAGCAAGTGTGTGTGTGTGTGTGTGTGTGTGTGTGTGTGTGTGTGTGTGTGTGTGTGTGTGTGTGTATACTCACCTAGTTGTACTCACCTAGTTGAGGTTGCTTCTCCCTCTGTGACTCTGGTTCCTGTCTGTACGTGGTCATTTTCTCCCTTGTTTTTTTCCAGTGGCTCTTGGTAGCATGGTTGTGCCTCTGCATTTCACCTATCACCCTCTCCATCTGCACCCAGCTGCTCTCCCTTCTCACTCCTTGGCTCTTCTTGGCAGGCTGATATGACCTTAGCATAATTCGTATCTCCTACCTTCCTGTTCGGCCTCTCAGCTTCATGTGCTGTGTCTTCTCTGGTCACTGCCCCTGTAACTCGCTTCAGCCTGTTTACCTCATCTTCTAGGACCCTTATCCTGGCTACTGCAATTTCGACTTGTGCCTCCCAATTCTTCTTCTCCTTCTCAACCTCTTTTCTAATTTCACAGAAATCTCTGTCTCCATTTTTTCAGAAAGCTCTCCTAATTTTCTCTCCCATTCTTGTTCCATCCTTTTCCACTGCTCCTCCATCCACTCCTCCCTACCAGAACCCTTCTCATCTGATCCCTGGTTCCTTCCACTACCCATCATTTTTTTCCTTCTTTTTTCCCTTTTCTTCCCTTTCTTTTTTCTTTTTTTGAAAGAGAAAAGAGTGAGAGAGAGAAAGAGAAAGAGAAAAGAGTGAGAGAGAGAAAGAGAAAGAGACAGAGAGAGAGAGAGAGAGAGAGAGAGAGAGAGAGAGAGAGAGAGAGAGAGAGAGAGAGAGAAGAGAGGGGAGAGAAGGGAGAGAGGGAGCAAAGAGAGGGGAAAGAGAGGGGAGAGACAGGGGAGAAGGAGGAGAGAGGGGGAGATGGAAGAGAGAGAGGGGAGATGGAAGAGAGAGGAGTAGAGGGGGAGAGAGAGGGGAGGAGGGGAGAGAGGGAAGAGAGAGAGGGGGAGAGAGAGAGATGGGAAATGGGAGAGGGGAGTGTAATGAGAGGGGGAGAGATGTTAGAAGGGGAGAGATGTTAGAGGGGAGAGATGGAGAGGGGGGAGAGAGAGAGGAGGATAGGTAAAGAGATAGTGGGAGAGATAGAGAAATAGGTAGAGAGAGAGGTAGAGTGAGAGGTATTGAGAGAGAGAGAGAGAGAGAGAGAGAGAAAAGAGAGAGAGAGAGAGAGGGGGGGGGGGGGAAGTAGTGGATAGTGGAATGTTATAGGTAGGGTTATCAGGTCAGTTTATAGGAAGGTGTGAAATCCTTTGTATGTGTGTGTGTGTGTGTGTGTGTGTGTGTGTGTGTGTGTGTGTGTGTGTGTGTGTGTGACTGGGCGCCTTGCTTGGCCAGACAACACACGTATTCGCATTTAAGTTGAAGGCATTAACTTATTTA